>CM026386.1:2388914-2423989 GCA_014843695.1 Archivesica marissinica | reverse complement strand
GTATGTGTATATATGTTGGTGTGTCGTTCAACATATGTGTATATATGATGGTGTGGCGTTCAACATATGTGTATATATTACGGTGTGTCGTTCAACATATGTGTATATATGATGGTGTGTCGTTCAACATATGTGTATATATTACGGTGTGTCGTTCAACATATGTGTATATATGATGGTGTGTCGTTCAACATGTGTGTATATATTACGATGTGTCGTTCAACATATGTGTATATATGATGGTGTGTCGTTCAACATATGTGTATATATTACGGTGTGTCGTTCATCATATGTGTATATATTTCGGTGTGTCGTTCAGCATATGTGTATATATTACGGTGTGTCATTCAGCATATGTGTATATATTATGGTGTGACGTTCAGCATATGTGTATATATTACGGAATGTTGTTCAGCATATGTGTATATATTATGGTGTGTCGTTCATCATATGTGTATATATTATGGTGTGTCGTTCAACATATGTGTATATATTATGGTGTGTCGTTCATCATATGTGTATATATTATGGTGTGTCGTTCAACATATGTGTATATATTCATATGTGTATATATTACGGTCTTTCGTTCAACATATGTGTATATATGATGGTGTGTCGTTCAACATATGTGTATATATTACGGTGTGTCGTTCAACATATGTGTATATATGATGGTGTGTCGTTCAATATATGTGTATATATTACGGTGTGTCGTTCATCATATGTGTATATATTACGGTATGTCGTTCAGCATATGTGTATATATTATGGTGTGTCGTTCATCATATGTGTATATATTATGGTGTGTTATTCGGCATATGTGTATATATTACGGTATGTCGTTCAGCATATGTGTATATATTATGGTGTGTCATTCATCATATGTGTATATATTATCATGTGTCATTCGGCATATATTTATATATTATGGTGTGTCATTCGGCATATGTGTATATATTATGGTGTGTCATTAGGCATATGTGAATATATTATGGTGTGTCATTCGGCATATGTGTATATATTATGGTGCACCAAAAAACCACCAAAAAATGTCATTCATCATATGTGTATATATAATCGTGTGTCATTCATCATATGTTTATATATTACGGTGTGTCATTCAGCATATGTGTATATATTACGGTATGTCATTCAACATATGTGAATATATTATGGTGTGTCATTCATCATATGTGTATATATTACTGTGTGTCATTCAACATATGTGTAATACAACGGTATGTCGTTCATCATATGTGTATATATTACGTTGTGTCGTTCAGCATATAAAACACCAACATATGTGTATATATTACGATTGTCATTCACATATGTGTATATATTATGGTGTGTCATTCAACATATGTGTATATATTATGGTGTGTCATTCAGCATATGTGTATATATTATGGTGTGTCGTTCATCATATGTGTATATATTACGGTGTGTCGTTCAGCATATGTGTATATATTATGGTGTGTCATTCGGCATATGTGTATATATAACGGTATGTCGTTCACATATGTGTATATATTACGGTGTGTTGTATATAACCCCACAAAAAACATTCGGCATATGTGTATATATTACGGTATGTCATTCAGCATATGTGTATATATTATTGTGTATCGTTCAACATATGTGCATATATGATGGTGTGTCGTTCAACATATGTATATATATTACCGTGTGTCGTTCAACATATGTGTATATATTATGGTGTGTCGTTCAACATATGTGTATATATCATGGTGTGTCGTTCAACATATGTGTATATATGATGGTGTGTCGTTCAACATATGTGTATATATTATGGTGTGTCGTTCAGCATATGTGTATATATTACGGTGTGTCGTTCATCATATGTGTATATATTATGGTGTGTCGTTCAGCATATGTGTATATATTACGGTGTGTCGTTCAACATATGTGTATATATTATGGTGTGTCATTCGGCATATGTGTATATATTATGGTGTGTCATTCATCATATGTGTATATATTATGGTGTGTCATTCGACATATGTGTATATATTATGGTGTGTCATTCATCATATGTGTATATATTATGGTGTGTCATTCGGCATATGTGTATATATTATGGTGTGTCATTCGGCATATGTGTATATATTATGGTGTGTCATTCACATATGTGTATATATTATGGTGTGTCATTCGGCATATGTGTATATATTATGGTGTGTCATTCGGCATATGTGTATATATATAATGGTGTGTCGTTCATCATATGTGTATATATTACGGTGTGTCGTTCAGCATATGTGTATATATTACGGTGTGTCGTTCAACATATGTGTATATATTATGGTGTGTTGTTCATCATATGTGTATATATTACGGTGTATTGTTCAGCATATGTGTATATATTACGGTATGTCGTTCAGCATATGTGTATATATTACGGTGTGTCGTTCAGCATATTTGTATATATTACGGTGTGTCGTTCAGCAAATGTGTATATATTACGGTATGTCGTTCAGCATATGTGTGTATATTATGGTGTGTCGCACAAAAAACCACAAGTGTATATATTAGTGTGTCATTCAACATATGTGTATATATGATGGTGTGTCGTTCAACATATGTGTATATATTACGGTGTGTCGTTCAACATATGTGTATATATGATGGTGTGTCGTTCAACATATGTGTATATATGATGATGTGTCTTTCAACATATGTGTATATATTACGGTGTGTCGTTCATCATATGTGTATATATTACGGTGCGTCGTTAAGCATATGTGTATATATTACGGTGTGTCATTCAGCATATGTGTATATATTATGGTGTGTCGTTCAGCATATGTGTATATATTACGGTATGTCGTTCAGCATATGTGTATATATTATGGTGTGTCGTTCATCATATGTTATATATTATGGTGTGTCGTTCAACAAAAAACCACAAAAACAAAAACCACAAAAAACCCAAAAAACCACAAAAATGTCGTTCAACATATGTATATATATGGTGTGCATCCATATGTGTTTATTAGGTGTGTTTCACATATGTGTATATATTAGGTGTGTTTCACATATGTGTATATATTATGGTGTGTCATTCGCATATGTGTATATATTATGGTGTGTCATTCATCATATGTGTATATATTATGGTGTGTCATTCGGCATATGTGTATATATTATGGTATGTCATTCAGCATATGTGTATATATTATGGTGTGTCATTCGGCATATGTGTATATATTATGGTGTGTCATTCGGCATATGTGTATATATTATGGTGTGTCATTCGGCATATGTATATATATTCATCATATGTGTATATATTATGGTGTGTCGTTCAGCATATGTGTATATATTACGGTATGTCGTTCAGCATATGTGTATATATTATGGTGTGTTGTTCATCATATGTGTATATATTACGGTGTTTTGTTCAGCATATGTGTATATATTACGGTATGTCGTTCAGCATATGTGTATATATTACGGTGTGTCGTTCAGCATATGTGTATATATTACGGTGTGTCGTTCAGCATATGTGTATATATTACGGTGTGTCGTTCAGCATATGTGTATATATTATGGTGTGTCGTTCAACATATGTGTATATATTACGGTGTGTCATTCAGCATATGTGTATATATTATGGTTTGTCGTTCAGCATATGTGTATATATTATGGTGTGTCGTTCAACATATGTGTATATATTATGGTGTGTCGTTCAACATATGTGTATATATTATGGTGTGTCGTTCAACATATGTGATATATTACGGTGTGTCGTTCACATATGTGTATATATTACGGTGTGTCGTTCAGCATATGTGTATATATTATGGTGTGTCGTTCAGCATATGTGTATATATTATGGTGTGTCATTCAGCATATGTGTATATATTACGGTATGTCGTTCAGCATATGTGTATATATTATGGTGTGTCGTTCAACATATGTGTATATATTATGGTGTGTCTTCAACATATGTGTATATATTATGGTGTGTCGTTCACATATGTGTATATATTATGGTGTGTCGTTCAGCATATGTGTATATATTACGGTGTGTCGTTCAGCATATGTGTATATATTATGGTGTGTCGTTCAGCATATGTGTATATATTATGGTGTGTCATTCAGCATATGTATATATATTATGGTGTGTCGTTCATCATATGTGTATATATTATGGTGTGTCGTTCAACATATGTGTATATATTATGGTGTGTCTTCAAATTAGTTGTCGTTCAACATATGTGTATATATGATGGTGTGTCGTTCAAATATGTGTATATATTACGGTTGTCGTTCAACATATGTATATATAGTGGTCTTCAACATATGTGTTATATATTGTCATTCACATATTGTATATAATGTGTGTCTTCACATATGTGTATATAGGTGTGTCTTCACATATGTGTATATATTATTCGTTCAACATATGTGTATATATATGGTGTGTCTTCACATATGTGTATATATTATGGTGTGTCGTTCAGCATATGTGTATATATTATGGTGTGTCGTTCAGCATATGTGTATATATTATGGTGTGTCGTTCAACATATGTGTATATATTATGGTGTGTCGTTCATCATATGTGTATATATTACGGTGTGTCGTTCAGCATATGTGTATATATTACGGTATGTCGTTCAACATATGTGTATATATTATGGTGTGTCGTTCATCATATGTGTATATATTATGGTGTGTCGTTCAACATATGTGTATATATTATGGTGTGTCGTTCAGCATATGTGTATATATTATGGTGTGTCGTTCAGCATATGTGTATATATTATGGTGTGTCATTCGGCATATGTGTATATATTATGGTGTGTCATTCGGCATATGTGTATATATTATGGTGTGTCATTCATCATATGTGTATATATTATGGTGTGTCATTCAGCATATGTGTATATATTATGGTGTGTCATTCGGCATATGTGTATATATAATGGTGTGTTGTTCATCATATGTGTATATATTACGGTGTGTTGTTCAGCATATGTGTATATATTACGGTATGTCGTTCAGCATATGTGTATATATTACGGTGTGTCGTTCAGCATATGTGTATATATTACGGTGTGTCGTTCAGCAAATGTGTATATATTACGGTATGTCGTTCAGCATATGTGTATATATTACGATGTGTCGTTCAGCATATGTGTGTATATTATGGTGTGTCATTCGGCATATGTGTATATATTACGGTGTGTCATTCAGCATATGTGTATATATTATGGTTTGTCATTTGGCATATGTGTATATATTATGGTGTGTCGTTCAACATATGTGTATATATTATGATGTGTCGTTCAACATATGTGTATATATTATGGTGTGTCGTTCAGCATATGTGTATATATTATTGTGTGTCATTCAGCATATGTGTATATATTACTTTATGTCGTTCAGCATATGTGTATATATTATGGTGTGTCATTCGGCATATGTGTATATATTACGGTATGTCGTTCAGCATATGTGTATATATTATGGTGTGTTATTCGGCATATGTGTATATATTACGGTATGTCGTTCAGCATATGTATATATATTATGGTGTGTCGTTCAACATATGTGTATATATGTTGGTGTGTCGTTCAACATATATGTATATATGATGGTGTGTCGTTCAACATATGTGTATATATGATGGTGTGTCGTTCAACATATGTGTATATATTACGGTCTTTCGTTCAACATATGTGTATATATGATGGTGTGTCGTTCAACATATGTGTATATATTACGGTGTGTCGTTCAACATATGTGTATATATGATGGTGTGTCGTTCAATATATGTGTATATATTACGGTGTGTCGTTCATCATATGTGTATATATTACGGTATGTCGTTCAGCATATGTGTATATATTATGGTGTGTCGTTCATCATATGTGTATATATTATGGTGTGTTATTCGGCATATGTGTATATATTACGGTAAGTCGTTCAGCATATGTGTATATATTATGGTGTGTCATTCATCATATGTGTATATATTATCATGTGTCATTCGGCATATATTTATATATTATGGTGTGTCATTCGGCATATGTGTATATATTATGGTGTGTCATTAGGCATATGTGAATATATTATGGTGTGTCATTCGGCATATGTGTATATATTATGGTGTGTCATTCGGCATATGTGTATATATAATGGTGTGTTGTTCATCATATGTGTATATATTACGGTGTGTTGTTCAGCATATGTGTATATATTACGGTATGTCGTTCAGCATATGTGTATATATTATGGTGTGTCATTCGGCATATGTGTATATATTACGGTATGTCGTTCAGCAAATGTGTATATATTACGGTATGTCGTTCAGCATATGTGTATATATTACGATGTGTCGTTCAGCATATGTGTGTATATTATGGTGTGTCATTCGGCATATGTGTATATATTACGGTGTGTCATTCAGCATATGTGTATATATTATGGTTTGTCATTTGGCATATGTGTATATATTATGGTGTGTCGTTCAACATATGTGTATATATTATGATGTGTCGTTCAACATATGTGTATATATTATGGTGTGTCGTTCAGCATATGTGTATATATTATTGTGTGTCATTCAGCATATGTGTATATATTACTTTATGTCGTTCAGCATATGTGTATATATTATGGTGTGTCATTCGGCATATGTGTATATATTACGGTATGTCGTTCAGCATATGTATATATATTATGGTGTGTCGTTCAGCATATGTGTATATATTATGGTGTGTTATTCGGCATATGTGTATATATTACGGTATGTGTTCAGCATATGTATATATATTATGGTGTGTCGTTCAACATATGTGTATATATGTTGGTGTGTCGTTCAACATATATGTATATATGATGGTGTGTCGTTCAACATATGTGTATATATGATGGTGTGTCGTTCAACATATGTGTATATATTACGGTCTTTCGTTCAACATATGTGTATATATGATGGTGTGTCGTTCAACATATGTGTATATATTATGGTGTGTCGTTCAACATATGTGTATATATGATGGTGTGTCGTTCAATATATGTGTATATATTACGGTGTGTCGTTCATCATATGTGTATATATTACGGTATGTCGTTCAGCATATGTGTATATATTATGGTGTGTCGTTCATCATATGTGTATATATTATGGTGTGTTATTCGGCATATGTGTATATATTACGGTATGTCGTTCAGCATATGTGTATATATTATGGTGTGTCATTCATCATATGTGTATATATTATCATGTGTCATTCGGCATATATTTATATATTATGGTGTGTCATTCGGCATATGTGTATATATTATGGTGTGTCATTAGGCATATGTGAATATATTATGGTGTGTCATTCGGCATATGTGTATATATTATGGTGTGTCATTCGGCATATGTGTATATATAATGGTGTGTTGTTCATCATATGTGTATATATTACGGTGTGTTGTTCAGCATATGTGTATATATTACGGTATGTCGTTCAACATATGTGTATATATTATGGTGTGTCATTCAGCATTTGTGTATATATTATGGTGTGTCTTTCAACATATGTGTATATATTATTGTGTGTCATTCAGCATATGTGTATATATTATGGTGTGTCGTTCAACATATGTGTATATATTATGATGTGTCATTCAGCATATGTGTATATATTATGTTGTGTCGTTCAGCATATGTGTATATATTACGGTGTGTCGTTCAACATATGTATATATATTATGGTGAGTCGTTCAACATATGTGTATATATTATGGTGTGTCGTTCAACATATGTGTATATATTTTGGTGTGTCGTTCAACATATGTGTATATATTATGGTGTGTCGTTCATCATATGTGTATATATTATGGTGTGTCGTTCAACATATGTGCATATATTATGGTGTGTCATTCGGCATATGTGTATATATTATGGTGTGTTATTCGGCATATGTGTATATATTACGGTATGTCGTTCAGCATATGTATATATATTATGGTGTGTCGTTCAACATATGTGTATGTATGTTGGTGTGTCGTTCAACATATATGTATATATGATGGTGTGTCGTTCAACATATGTGTATATATGATGGTGTGTCGTTCAACATATGTGTATATATTACGGTCTTTCGTTCAACATATGTGTATATATGATGGTGTGTCGTTCAATATATGTGTATATATTACGGTGTGTCGTTCATCTTATGTGTATATATTACGGTGTGTCGTTCAGCATATGTGTATATATTATGGTGTGTCGTTCAGCATATGTGTATATATTACGGTATGTTGTTCAGCATATGTGTATATATTACCGTGTTTCGTTCAACATATGTGTATATATGATGTTGTGTTGTTCAACATATGTGTATATATTAACGTGTTTCGTTGAACATATGCGTATATATTATGGTGTGTCATTCGGAATATGTGTATATATAATGGTGTGTCGTTCAGCATATGTGTATATATTATGGTGTGTCATTCGACATATGTGTATATATTATGGTGTGTCATTCATCATATGTGTATATATTATGGTGTGTCATTCGGCATATGTTTATATATTACGGTGTGTCATTCAGCATATGTGTATATATTATGGTGTGTCATTCGGCATATGTGAATATATTATGGTGTGTCATTCGGCATATGTGTATATATTATGGTGTGTCATTCGGCATATGTGTATATATATAATGGTGTGTTGTTCATCATATGTGTATATATTACGGTGTGTTGTTCAGCATATGTGTATATATTACGGTGTATTGTTCAGCATATGTGTATATATTACGGTATGTCGTTCAGCATATGTGTATATATTACGGTGTGTCGTTCAGCATATGTGTATATATTACGGTGTGTCGTTCAGCAAATGAGTATATATTACGGTATGTCGTTCAGCATATGTGTGTATATTATGGTGTGTCGTTCAACATGTGTGTATATATGATGGTGTGTCGTTCAACATATGTGTATATATTACTGTGTGTCGTTCAACATATGTGTATATATGATGGTGTGTCGTTCAACATATGTGTATATATTACGGTGTGTCGTTCAACATATGTGTATATGATGGTGTGTCGTTCAACATATGTGTATATATGATGATGTGTCGTTCAACATATGTGTATATATTACGGTGTGTCGTTCATCATATGTGTATATATTACGGTGCGTCGTTCAGCATATGTGTATATATTACGGTGTGTCATTCAGCATATGTGTATATATTATGGTGTGTCGTTCAATATATGTGTATATATTACGGTATGTCGTTCAGCATATGTGTATATATTATGGTGTGTCGTTCATCATATGTTTATATATTATGGTGTGTCGTTCAACATATGTTTATATATTATGGTGTGTCGTTCATCATATGTTTATATTTTATGGTGTGTCGTTCAGCATATGTGTATATATTACGGTGTGTCGTTCAGCATATGTGTATATATTATGGTGTGTCGTTCGGCATATGTGTATATATTATGGTGTGTCATTCAGCATATGTGTATATATTACGCTGTGTCGTTCAACATATGTGCATATATGATGGTGTGATGATGTTATATATTTCAATGAACGGTTTGTTAAAAACGAATTCCAATGTATGTTTTCGGAACTCGATATTGAAATCAGTCAGGCAGAAATTTCTAAAGCTTGTACCGAACTCAAAAATGGTAGATCTGGAGGCCCAGACTTATTTTTAAACGAATTTTTCAAATACGGAACCCATTATTTTAGCACATATTTACATGCCCTTTTCAATAAGCTGCTTAATAATGGTTGTTTTCCTAGTCAATGGACGGAAGGCTTTATTATACCGTTGTATAAAAAGGGAGACCCGGATTTGCCAGAGAATTATAGGGGTATTACACTTTTAAGCACATTAGGAAAATTATTTTCAAAAATATTGAATAATAGACTCAATAATTGGGCCGAATCATACCAAGTTTACGTTGAAGCTCAGGCCGGTTTCCGACAAAATATGGGAACGGTTGATAATATATTTGTCTTAAACGGTTTGATTAATCATATGTTGAACGAAAATAAAAAACTTATGGTTTGTTTTGTCGATTTTACTAAAGCATTCGATTACGTCATCAGGGAAAACATATGGCTTAAATTAATAAAAGTTGGCGTTAGGGGCAAAATCCTAAATGTTATAAAGTCAATGTACTCAAACGTTAAATCAAAAATAAAAACACAAAACATCTTAAGCGAAAGTTTTTTTTTTTGTACATTAGGCGTACGTCAGGGGGATAATCTTTCACCATTCCTATTCTCAATGTACTTAAATGATTTAGAGGAAACATTTATTTTACAAGGTTTTGGTGGTATTGATATTGGAATGTTTAAACTGTTTATTCTTTTATATGCCGATGATATAGTGATATTCTCCGATACTGAAGATGGTCTTAAAGATGGCTTATGTATACTTAAAAACTATTGCGATAAATGGAAATTAGTAGTCAATATTAATAAAACAAAAATATTGATATTCAAGAAAGGTGGTAGAAATAGACGTAATATTAAATTTATGTATGATAACAAAGAAATTGAGATTGTAAATAAATTCACGTATCTAGGTATAGTATTCACGACTGGAGGGTCGTTTTTATCAACATATGATGCGTTATCTGGACAATCGTTAAAGGCAATTTATGTACTGAAAAGGTATATTCAAAACTTCACCGATATTTCATTAAAACATACATTAGATCTTTTTGATAAACTTATAGCTCCCATCCTAAATTATGCATGCGAAGTATGGGGATTAAATGAATCTAGAAAACTTGAAAATATCCATTTACATTTTTGCAAGAATTTATTGGGTGTTAGGTTACAAACCCAAAATAGTTTTATATACGGTGAACTGGGAAGACTTCCATTACGCCAAACAAGATTAATAAGAGTAATTAAATATTGGTTCAAAATTATTAAAAGTAATGACATAAAGTACACAAAAAAGATATACAATATGATGTTAAATGACATAGAAAGACTCCCAAATAAGAACTGTTGGGCTAAATCGGTAAAAGAAACTCTAGAAAATTTAGGATTTTTTCATGTTTGGCTTTTTCAGGGGGCTGGGAACGAAGAGGCATTTCTCGCTATGTTTAAACTAAGAATTAAGGATATATATTTACAAAACTGGAATGAAGAAATACAAAATTCCACAAGAGCATCATCTTACAGGTTATTCTCTGACTTTGGGTACAAGATATATTTAACTGAAATAACATTAAGAAAGTTCCGATCCGCCTTTACACGATTAAGATTATCTGCTCATCGGCTCGCAATCGAAACAGGGAGATGGCACAAGCCCAATAAAATACCAAGAAATGACAGAAAATGTAATCATTGTAATACGTTAGAAGACGAGTTTCACTTCTTACTTGAATGCTCCCTGTATCATGAACTAAGGACAAAATACATCAAGAAATATTTCTGGTCAAGACCGAACATTTTAAAATTTGTAGAGTTGGTATCTACTGAAAACACAGTTATTTTGAAAAATCTTGGAATGTTTACATTCAAAGCATTCGAGCAAAGAAACATCTTCTTTTACTAGTCACTTTTCTCCGCAAAGAAACTCAAAATCTTGCACATATGCGTTATCCCATACAATTTGTTGTTAAATATCTTCGTATATTTTCAGTGTTTATATTAAATGTATGTGTGTATGTATGTACATGTGTACGTATGATTACATAACAGTATGTAGGTATGTACATGTGCGTGTATGTATATATATGTATTTTCTCTTTCAGGTTGCAGATCGTTGCACTATATTATACAATTATTTGAATTCAATTTGATCATGTGTAACCACTATGTAGTTTAATTCGATATTATGCTTTCAAAATGTGCATGTACTGAATGTTGAATTTGTGATTGAACTATACACCATTGACCAAGTATTGTAATGCCAATGTTATAATGAACTCATGAGCATTTGCTTTTTGTACAGAATAAACTATCTATCTATCTATGTATATATATTACGGTGTGTCGTTCAACATATGTGTATATATGATGGTGTGTTGTTCAACTTATTTGTATATATTAACGTCTGTCGTTCAACATATGTGTATATATGATGGTGTGTCGTTCAAGATATGTGTATTTATTACGGTTTGTCGTTCATCATATGTGTATATATTATGGTGTGTCATTCATCATATTTGTATGTATTATGGTGTGCAATTCGTCATATGTGTATATATTATGGTGTGTCATTCGGCATATGTGTATATATTATGGTGTGTCATTCGGCATATGTGTGTATATATAATGGTGTGTTGTTCATCATATGTGTATATATTACGGTGTGTTGTTCAGCATATGTGTATATATTACGGTATGTCGTTCAACATATGTGTATATATTATGGTGTGTCGTTCATCATATGTGTATATATTATTGTGTGTCTTTCAACATATGTGTATATATTATGGTGTGTCGTTCAGCATATGTGTATATATTATGGTGTGTCGTTCAACATATGTGTATATATTATGGTGTGTCATTCGGCATATGTGTATCTATTACGGTGTGTCGTTCATCATATGTGTATATATTACGGTATGTCGTTCAGCATATGTGTATATATTATGGTGTGTCATTCGGCATATGTGTATATATTATGGTGTGTCATTCGGCATATGTGTATATATTATGGTGTGTCATTCATCATATGTGTATATATTATTGTGTGTCATTCGACATATGTGTATATATTATGGTGTGTCATTCATCATATGTGTATATATTATGGTGTGTCATTCGGCATATGTTTATATATTATTGTGTGTCATTCGGCATATGTGTATATATTATGGTGTGTCATTCGGCATATGTGTATATATTATGGTGTGTCATTCGGCATATGTGTATATATTATGGTGTGTCATTCGGCATATGTGTATATATAATGGTGTGTTGTTCATCATATGTGTATATATTACGGTGTTTTGTTCAGCATATGTGTATATATTACGGTATGTCGTTCAGCATATGTGTATATATTACGGTGTGTCGTTCAGCATATGTGTATATATTACGGTGTGTCGTTCAGCAAATGTGTATATATTACGGTATGTCGTTCAGCATATGTGTATATATTACGATGTGTCGTTCAGCATATGTGTGTTTATTATGGTGTGTCATTCGGCATATGTGTATATATTACGGTGTGTCATTCAGCATATGTGTATATATTATGGTTTGTCATTCGGCATATGTGTATATATTATGGTGTGTCGTTCAACATATGTGTATATATTATGGTGTGTCGTTCAACATATGTGTATATATTATGGTGTATCGTTCAACATATGTGTATATATTATGGTGTGTCGTTCAGCATATGTGTATATATTATTTTGTGTCATTCAGCATATGTGTATATATTACTTTGTGTCGTTCAGCATATGTGTATATATTATGGTGTGTCATTCAGCATATGTGTATATATTACGGTATGTCGTTCATCATATGTGTATATATTACGGTATGTCGTTCAGCATATGTGTATATATTATGGTGTGTCGTTCATCATATGTGTATATATTATGGTGTGTCATTCACATATGTGTATATATTATCTGTGTCTTCGGCATATGTTATATATTATGGTGTGTCATTCGGCATATGTGTATATATTATGGTGTGTCGTTCAGCATATGTGTATATATTATGGTGTGTCGTTCAGCATATGTGTATATATTATGGTGTGTCATTCAGCATATGTGTATATATTATGGTGTGTCGTTCAACATATGTGTATATATGATGGTGTGTCGTTAACATATGTATATATATTACCGTGTGTCGTTCAACATATGTGTATATATGATGTGTGTGTTCAACATATGTGTATATATTACTTATGGTGTGTCGTTCATCATATGTGTATATATTATGGTGTGTCGTTCAGCATATGTGTATATATTATGGTGTGTCGTTCATCATATGTGTATATATTATGGTGTGTCATTCGGCATATGTGTATATATTACGGTATGTCATTCAGCATATGTGTATATATTATGGTATGTCATTCGGCATATGTGTATATATTATGGTGTGTCATTCATCATATGTGTATATATTATCGTGTGTCATTCGGCATATGTGTATATATTATGGCGTGTAATTCGGAATATGTGTATATATTATGGTGTGTCATTCATCATATGTGTATATATTATCATGTGTCATTCGGCATATGTTTATATATTATGGTGTGTAATTCGGCATATGTGTATATATTATGGTGTGTCATTCGGCATATGTGACTATATTATGGTGTGTCATTCGGCATATGTGTATATATTATGGTGTGTCATTCGGCATATGTTTATATATAATGGTGTGTTGTTCATCATATGTGTATATATTACGGTGTGTTGTTCAGCATATGTGTATATATTACGGTATGTCGTTCAACATATGTGTGTATATTATGGTGTGTCATTCAGCATATGTGTATATATTATGGTGTGTCGTTCAACATATGTGTATATATTATGGTGTGTATGTGTATATATTATGGTGTGTCGTTCAGCATATGTGTATATATTACGGTGTGTCATTCATCATATGTGTATATATTATATTGTGTCGTTCAACATATGTGCATATATGATTGTGTGTCGTTCAATATATGTATATATATTACCGTGTTTCGTTCAACATATGTGTATATATGATGTTGTGTTGTTCAACATATGTGTATATATTAACTTGTGTCGTTCAACATATGTGTATATATGATGGTATGTCGTTCAACATATGTGTATATATTATGGTGTGTCATTCAGCATTTGTGTATATATTATGGTGTGTCATTCAACATATGTGTATATATTATGGTGTGTCATTCAGCATATGTGTATATATTATGGTGTGTCGTTCAACATATGTGTATATATTATGGTGTGTCATTCAGCATATGTGTATATATTATGTTGTGTCGTTCTGCATATGTGTATATATTACGGTGTGTCGTTCAGCATATGTGTATATATTATGGTGTGTCGTTCAGCATATGTGTATATATTATGGTGTGTCATTCAGCATATGTGTATATATTATGGTGTGTCGTTCAACATATGTGCATATATGATGGTGTGTCGTTCAACATATGTATATATATTACCGTGTGTCGTTCAACATATGTGTATATATGATGTTGTGTCGTTCAACATATGTGTATATATTAACGTGTGTCGTTCAAAATATGTGTATATATGATGGTGTGTCGTTCAACATATGTGTATATATTATGGTGTGTCGTTCATCATATGTGTATATATTATGGTGTGTCGTTCAGCATATGTGTATATATTATGGTGTGTCGTTCATCATATGTGTATATATTATGGTGTGTCATTCAGCATATGTGTATATATTACGGTATGTCGTTCAGCATATGTGTATATATTATGGTGTGTCATTCGGCATATGTGTATATATTATGGTGTGTCATTCATCATATGTGTATATATTATGGTGTGTCATTCGGCATATGTGTATATATTATGGCGTGTAATTCGGAATATGTGTATATATTATGGTGTGTCATTCATCATATGTGTATATATTATCATGTGTCATTCGGCATATGTTTATATATTATGGTGTGTAATTCGGCATATGTGTATATATTATGGTGTGTCATTCGGCATATGTGACTATATTATGGTGTGTCATTCGGCATATGTGTATATATTATGGTGTGTCATTCGGCATATGTTTATATATAATGGTGTGTTGTTCATCATATGTGTATATATTACAGTGTGTTGTTCAGCATATGTGTATATATTACGGTATGTCGTTCAACATATGTGTGTATATTATGGTGTGTCATTCAGCATATGTGTATATATTATGGTGTGTCGTTCAACATATGTGTATATATTATGGTGTGTATGTGTATATATTATGGTGTGTCGTTCAGCATATGTGTATATATTATGGTGTGTCGTTCAACATATGTGTATATATTAACTTGTGTCGTTCAACATATGTGTATATATGATGGTGTGTCGTTCAACATATGTGTATATATTACGGTGTGTCGTTCATCATATGTGTATATATTATGGTGTGTCGTTCAGCATATGTGTATATATTATGGTGTGTCATTCATCATATTTGTATGTATTATGGTGTGTCGTTCAGCATATGTGTATATATTATGGTGTGTCGTTCATCATATGTGTATATATTATGGTGTGTCGTTCAACATATGTGTATATATTATGGTGTGTCGTTCAGCATATGTGTATATATTATGGTGTGTCGTTCATCATATGTGTATATATTATGGTGTGTCGTTCAACATATGTGTATATATTACGGTATGTCGTTCAACATATGTGTATATATTATGGTGTGTCGTTCAGCATATGTCTATATATTATGGTGTGTCGTTCATCATATGTGTATATAGTACGGTGTGTTATTCGGCATATGTGTATATATTACGGTATGTCGTTCAGCATATGTGTATATATTATGGTGTGTCATTCGGCATATGTGTATATATTATGGTGTGTCATTCATCATATGTGTATATATTATGGTGTGTCATTCGGCATATGTGTATATATTATGGTGTGTCATTCGGCATATGTGTATATATTATGGTGTTTCATTCGGCATATGTGTATATATAATGGTGTGTTGTTCATCATATGTGTATATATTACTGTGTGTTGTTCAGCATATGTGTATATATTACGGTATGTCGTTCAACATATGTGTATATATTATGGTGTGTCATTCAGCATATGTGTATATATTATGTTGTGTCGTTCAACATATGTGTATGTATTATGGTGTGTATGTGTATATATTATGGTGTGTCATTCGGCATATGTGTATATATTATAGTGTGTCATTCATCATATGTGTATATATTATGGTGTGTCATTCGACATTTGTGTATATATTCTGGTGTGTCATTCATCATATGTGTATATATTATGGTGTGTCATTCAGCATATGTTTATATATTATAGTGTGTCATTCGGCATATGTGTATATATTATGGTGTGTCATTCATCATATGTGTATATATTATATTGTGTCGTTCAACATATGTGCATATATGATTGTGTGTCGTTCAATATATGTATATATATTACCGTGTTTCGTTCAACATATGTGTATATATGATGTTGTGTTGTTCAACATATGTGTATATATTAACTTGTGTCGTTCAACATATGTGTATATATGATGGTATGTCGTTCAACATATGTGTATATATTATGGTGTGTCATTCAGCATTTGTGTATATATTATGGTGTGTCATTCAACATATGTGTATATATTATGGTGTGTCATTCAGCATATGTGTATATATTATGGTGTGTCGTTCAACATATGTGTATATATTATGGTGTGTCATTCAGCATATGTGTATATATTATGTTGTGTCGTTCTGCATATGTGTATATATTACGGTGTGTCGTTCAGCATATGTGTATATATTATGGTGTGTCGTTCGGCATATGTGTAAATATTATGGTTTGTCATTCAGCATATGTGTATATATTATGGTGTGTCGTTCAACATATGTGCATATATGATGGTGTGTCGTTTAACATATGTATATATATTACCGTGTGTAGTTCAACATATGTGTATATATGATGTTGTGTTGGTCAACATATGTGTATATATTAACGTGTGTCGTTCAAAATATGTGTATATATGATGGTGTGTCGTTCAACATATGTGTATATATTATGGTGTGTCGTTCATCATATGTGTATATATTATGGTGTGTCGTTCAGCATATGTGTATATATTATGGTGTGTCGTTCATATTATGTGTATATATTATGATGTGTAATTCGGCATATGTGTATATATTACGGTATGTCGTTCAGCATATGTGTATATATTATAGTGTGTCATTCGGCATATGTGTATATATTATGGTGTGTCATTCGGCATATGTGTATATATTATGGTGTGTCATTCGGCATATGTGTATATATAATGGTGTGTTGTTCATCATATGTGTATATATTACGGTGTGTTGTTCAGCATATGTGTATATATTACGGTATGTCGTTCAGCATATGTGTATATATTACGGTGTGTCGTTCAGCATATGTGTATATATTACGGTGTGTCGTTCAGCATATGTGTGTATATGATGTGTGTCATTCGGCATATGTGTATATATTACGGTGTGTCATTCAGCATATGTGTATATATTATGGTGTGTCATTCGGCATATGTGTATATATTATGGTGTATCGTTCAACATATGTGTATATATTTTGGTGTGTTGTTCAGCATATGTGTATATATGATTTTGTGTCATTCAGCATATGTGTATATATTACGGTATGTCGTTCAGCATATGTGTATATATTATGGTGTGTCATTCGGCATATGTGTATATATTACGGTATGTCGTTCAGCATATGTGTATATATTATGGTGTGTTATTCGGCATATGTGTATATATTACGGTATGTCGTTTAGCATATGTGTATATATTATGGTGTGTCGTTCAATATATGTGTATATATGTTGGTGTGTCGTTCAACATATGTGTATATATGATGGTGTGTCGTTCAACATATGTGTATATGTTACGGTGTTTCGTTCAACATATGTGTATATATGATGGTGTGTCGTTCAACATATGTGTATATATTATGGTGTGTCGTTCAACATATGTGCATATATGTTGGTGTGTCGTTCATCATATGTGTATATATTATGGTGTGTCATTCGGAATATGTGTATATATTATGATGTGTCATTCAGCATATGTGTATATTTGATGGTGTGTCGTTCAACATATGTATATATATTACCGTGTGTCGTTCAACATATGTGTATATATGATGTTGTGTTGTTCAACATATGTGTATATATGATGGTGTGTCATTCAACATATGTGTATATATTACGGTGTGTCGTTCAGCATATGTGGAAATATTATGGTGTGTCATTCATCATATTTGTATGTATTATGGTGTGTCGTTCAGCATATGTGTATATATTACGGTATGTCGTTCAACATTTGTGTATATATTATGGTGTGTCGTTCAGCATATGTGTATATATTATGGTGTGTCGTTCATCATATGTGTATATATTATGGTGTGTCGTTTAACATATGTCTATATATTATGGTGTGTCGTTCAGCATATGTGTATATATTATGGTGTGTTGTTCAACATATGTCTATATATTATGCTGTGTCTTTCATCATATGTGTATATATTATGGTGTGTCGTTCAACATATGTGTATATATTCTGGTGTTTCGTTCAGCATATGTATATATTATTGTGTGTCATTCATCATATGTGTATAAATTATGGTGTGTCGTTCATCATATGTGTATATATTATCGTGTGTCGTGCAACATATGTGTATATATTATGGTATGTCATTCTGCATATGTGTATATATTACGGTGTGTCGTTCATCATATATGTGTATATATTACGGTATGTCGTTCAGCATATGTGTATATATTATGGTGTGTCATTCGGCATATGTTTATATATTATGGTGTGTCATTCATCATATGTGTATATATTATGGTATGTCATTCGACATATGTGTATATATTATGGTGTGTCATTCGGCATATGTTTATATATTATGGTGTGTCGTTCAACATATGTGCATATTTGAGTGTGTGTCGTTCAACATATTTATATATATTACCGTGTTTCGTTCAAGATATGTGTATATATGATGTTGTGTTGTTCAAAATATGTGTATATATTAACGTGTGTCGTTCCACATATGTGTATATATGATGGTGTGTCGTTCAACTTATGTGTATATATTACGGTGTGTCGTTCATCATATGTGTATATATTATGGTGTGTCGTTCAGCATATGTGTATATATTATGGTGTGTCATTCATCATATTTGTATGTATTATGGTCTGTCGTTCAGCATATGTGTATATATTACGGTATGTCGTTCAGCATATGTGTATATATTATGGTGTGTTATTCGGCATATGTGTATATATTACGGTATGTCGTTTAGCATATGTGTATATATTATGGTGTGTCGTTCAATATATGTGTATATATGTTGGTGTGTCGTTCAACATATGTGTATATATGATGGTGTGTCGTTCAACATATGTGTATATGTTACGGTGTTTCGTTCAACATATGTGTATATATGATGGTGTGTCGTTCAACATATGTGTATATATTATGGTGTGTCGTTCAACATATGTGTATATATGTTGGTGTGTCGTTCATCATATGTGTATATATTATGGTGTGTCATTCGGAATATGTGTATATATTATGATGTGTCATTCAGCATATGTGTATATTTGATGGTGTGTCGTTCAACATATGTATATATATTACCGTGTGTCGTTCAACATATGTGTATATATGATGTTGTGTTGTTCAACATATGTGTATATATGATGGTGTGTCATTCAACATATGTGTATATATTACGGTGTGTCGTTCAGCATATGTGGAAATATTATGGTGTGTCATTCATCATATTTGTATGTATTATGGTGTGTCGTTCAGCATATGTGTATATATTACGGTATGTCGTTCAACATTTGTGTATATATTATGGTGTGTCGTTCAGCATATGTGTATATATTATGGTGTGTCGTTCATCATATGTGTATATATTATGGTGTGTCGTTTAACATATGTCTATATATTATGGTGTGTCGTTCAGCATATGTGTATATATTATGGTGTGTTGTTCAACATATGTCTATATATTATGCTGTGTCTTTCATCATATGTGTATATATTATGGTGTGTCGTTCAACATATGTGTATATATTCTGGTGTTTCGTTCAGCATATGTATATATTATTGTGTGTCATTCATCATATGTGTATAAATTATGGTGTGTCGTTCATCATATGTGTATATATTATCGTGTGTCGTTCAACATATGTGTATATATTATGGTATGTCATTCTGCATATGTGTATATATTACGGTGTGTCGTTCATCATATGTGTATATATTACGGTATGTCGTTCAGCATATGTGTATATATTATGGTGTGTCATTCGCATATGTTTATATATTATGGTGTGTCATTCATCATATGTGTATATATTATGGTGTGTCATTCGACATATGTGTATATATTATGGTGTGTCATTCGGCATATGTTTATATATTATGGTGTGTCGTTCAACATATGTGCATATTTGAGTGTGTGTCGTTCAACATATTATATATATTACCGTGTTCGTTCAAATATGTGTATATATGATGTTGTGTTGTTCAACATATGTGTATATATTAACGTGTGTCGTTCCACATATGTGTATATATGATGGTGTGTCGTTCAACTTATGTGTATATATTACGGTGTGTCGTTCATCATATGTGTATATATTATGGTGTGTCGTTCAGCATTTGTGTATATATTATGGTGTGTCGTTCAGCATATGTGTATATATTATGGTGTGTCGTTCATCATATGTGTATATATTATGGTGTGTCGTTTAACATATGTCTATATATTATGGTGTGTCGTTCAGCATATGTGTATATATTATGGTGTGTTGTTCAACATATGTCTATAAATTATCCTGTGTCTTTCATCATATGTGTATATATTATGGTGTGTCGTTCAACATATGTGTATATATTCTGGTGTTTCGTTCAGCATATGTATATATTATTGTGTGTCATTCATCATATGTGTATAAATTATGGTGTGTCGTTCATCATATGTGTATATATTATCGTGTGTCGTGCAACATATGTGTATATATTATGGTATGTCATTCTGCATATGTGTATATATTACGGTGTGTCGTTCATCATATATGTGTATATATTACGGTATGTCGTTCAGCATATGTGTATATATTATGGTGTGTCATTCGGCATATGTTTATATATTATGGTGTGTCATTCATCATATGTGTATATATTATGGTGTGTCATTCGACATATGTGTATATATTATGGTGTGTCATTCGGCATATGTTTATATATTATGGTGTGTCGTTCAACATATGTGCATATTTGAGTGTGTGTCGTTCAACATATTTATATATATTACCGTGTTTCGTTCAAGATATGTGTATATATGATGTTGTGTTGTTCAACATATGTGTATATATTAACGTGTGTCGTTCCACATATGTGTATATATGATGGTGTGTCGTTCAACTTATGTGTATATATTACGGTGTGTCGTTCATCATATGTGTATATATTATGGTGTGTCGTTCAGCATATGTGTATATATTATGGTGTGTCATTCATCATATTTGTATGTATTATGGTCTGTCGTTCAGCATATGTGTATATATTACGGTATGTCGTTCAACATATGTGTATATATTATGGGGTGTCGTTCAGCATATGTGTATATATTATGGTGTGTCGTTCAGCATATGTGTATATATTATGGTGTGTCGTTCATCATATGTGTATATATTATGGTGTGTCGTTCATCATATGTGTATATATTATGTTGTGTCGTTCAACATATGTATATATATTCTGGTGTGTCGTTCAGCATATGTGTATATATTATTGTGTGTCATTCATCATATGTGTATATATTATGGTGTGTCGTTCATCATATGTGTATATATTATCGTGTGTCGTTCAATATATGTGTATATATTATGTTGTGTCATTCGGCATATGTGTATTTATTACGGTGTGTCGTTCATCATATGTGTATATATTACGGTATGTCGTTCAACATATGTGTATATATTATGGTGTGTCATTCGGCATATGTTTATATATTATGGTGTGTCATTCGGCATATGTGTATATATTATGGTGTGTCATTCGGCATATGTGTATATATTATGGTGTGTCATTCGACATATGTGTATATATTCTGGTGTGTCATTCATCATATGTGTATATATTATGGTGTGTCATTCGGCATATGTTTATATATTATGGTGTGTCATTCGGCATATGTGTATATATAATGGTGTGTTGTTCATCATATGTGTATATATTACGGTTTGTTGTTCAGCATATGTGTATATATTATGGTATTTCGTTCAGCATATGTGTATATATTACGGTGTGTCGTTCAGCATATGTGTATATATTACTGTGTGTCGTTCAGCATATGTGTGTATATGATGGTGTGTCATTCGGCATATGTGTATATATTACGGTGTGTCATTCAGCATATGTGTATATATTATGGTGTGTCATTCGGCATATGTGTATATATTATGGTGTGTCGTTCAACATATGTGTATATATTATGGTGTGTCGTTCAACATATGTGTATATATTATGGTGTGTCGTTCAACATATGTGTATATTTTGGTGTGTCGTTCAGCATATGTGTATATATTACGGTATGTCGTTCAGCATATGTGTATATATTATGGTGTGACATTCGGCATATGTGTATATATTACGGTATGTCGTTCAGCATATGTGTATCTATTATGGTGTGTTATTCGGCATATGTGTATATATTACGGTATGTCGTTCAGCATATGTGTATATATGTTGGTGTATCGTTCAACATATGTGTATATATTATGGTGTGTCGTTCAGCATATGTGTATATATTACGGTATGTCGTTCAGCATATGTGTATATATTATGGTGTGTCGTTCATCATATGTTTATATATTATGGTGTGTCGTTCAACATATGTGTATATATGATGGTGTGTCGTTCATCATATGTGTATATATGTTGGTGTGTCATTCGGAATATGTGTATATATTATGATGTGTCATTCAGCATATGTGTATATTTGATGGTGTGTCGTTCAACATATGTATATATATTACCGTGTGTCGTTCAACATATGTGTATATATGATGTTGTGTTGTTCAACATATGTGTATATATGATGGTGTGTCATTCAACATATGTGTATATATTACGGTGTGTCGTTCATCATATGTGTATATATTATGGTGTGTCGTTCAGCATATGTGTATATATTACGGTATGTCGTTCATCATATGTGTATATATGTTGGTGTGTTGTTCAGCATATGTGTATATATTACGGTATGTCGTTCAACATATTTGTATATATTATGGTGTGTCGTTCAGCATATGTGTATATATTATGGTGTGTCGTTCATCATATGTGTATATATTATGGTGTGTCGTTCAACATATGTGTATATAGTATGGTGTGTCGTTCATCATATGTGTATATATTATGGTGTGTCGTTCAACATATGTGTATATATTATGGTGTGTCGTTCATCATATGTGTATATATTATGGTGTGTCGTTCAGCATATGTGTATATATTACGGTGTGTCGTTCAGCATATGTGTGTATATGATGGTGTGTCATTCGGCATATGTGTATATATTACGGTGTGTCATTCTGCATATGTGTATATATTATGGTGTGTCATTCGGCATATGTGTATATATTATGGTGTGTCGTTCAACATATGTGTATATATTATGGTGTGTCGTTCAACATATGTGTATATATTATGGTGTGTCGTTCAACATATGTGTATATTTTGGTGTGTCGTTCAGCATATGTGTATATATGATTGTGTGTCATTCAGCATATGTGTATATATTACGGTATGTCGTTCAGCATATGTGTATATATTATGGTGTGTCATTCGGCATATGTGTATATATTACGGTATGTCGTTCAGCATATGTGTATCTATTATGGTGTGTTATTCGGCATATGTGTATATATTACGGTATGTCGTTCAGCATATGTTTATATATTATGGTGTGTCGTTCAACATATGTGTATATATGTTGGTGTGTCGTTCATCATATGTGTATATATTATGGTGTGTCATTCGGAATATGTGTATATATTATGATGTGTCATTCAGCATATGTGTATATTTGATGGTGTGTCGTTCAACATATGTATATATATTACCGTGTGTCGTTCAACATATGTGTATATATGATGTTGTGTTGTTCAACATATGTGTATATATGATGGTGTGTCATTCAACATATGTGTATATATTACGGTGTGTCGTTCATCATATGTTTATATATTATGGTGTGTCGTTCAGCATACGTGTATATATTACGGTATGTCGTTCATCATATGTGTATATATTAGGTGTGTCGTTCAGCATATGTGTATATATTATGTGTGTCGTTCAGCATATGTGTATATATTATGGTGTGTCGTTCAGCATATGTGTATATATTATGGTGTGTCGTTCAACATATGTGTATATATTATGGTGTGTCGTTCAACATATGTGTATATATTATGGTGTGTCGTTCAACATATGTGTATATATTATGGTGTGTCGTTCAACATATGTGTATATATTACGGTGTGTCGTTCAGCATATGTGTATATATTATGGTGTGTCGTTCAGCATATGTGTATATATTATGGTGTGTCGTTCATCATATGTGTATATATTATGGTGTGTCATTCACATATGTGTATATATTACGGTATGTCGTTCAGCATATGTGTATATATTATGGTGTGTCATTCATCATATGTGTATATATTATGGTGTGTCATTCAGCATATGTGTATATATTATGGTGTGTCATTCAGCATATGTGTATATATTATGGTGTGTCATTCAGCATATGTGTATATATTATGGTGTGTCATTCGGCATATGTGTATATATTATGGTGTGTCATTCAGCATATGTGTATATATTATGGTGTGTCGTTCATCATATGTGTATATATTACGGTGTGTCGTTCAGCATATGTGTATATATTACGGTGTGTCGTTCAGCATATGTGTATATATTATGGTGTGTCATTCATCATATGTGTATATATTACGGTGTGTCGTTCAGCATATGTGTATATATTACGGTGTGTCGTTCAGCATATGTGTATATATTACGGTGTGTCGTTCAGCATATGTGTATATATTATGGTGTGTCGTTCAGCATATGTGTATATATTATGGTGTGTCGTTCAGCATATGTGTATATATTATGGTGTGTCGTTCGGCATATGTGTATATATTATGGTGTGTCGTTCAACATATGTGTATATATTATGGTGTGTCGTTCAACATATGTGTATATATTATGGTGTGTCGTTCAGCATATGTGTATATATTATGGTGTGTCGTTCAGCATATGTGTATATATTAGGTATGTCGTTCAGCATATGTGTATATATTATGGTGTGTCATTCAGCATATGTGTATATATTACGGTATGTCGTTCAGCATATGTGTATATATTATGGTGTGTCATTCGGCATATGTGTATATATTATGGTGTGTCGTTCATCATATGTGTATATATTATGGTGTGTCATTCAGCATATGTGTATATATTATGGTGTGTCATTCGGCATATGTGTATATATTATGGTGTGTCGTTCATCATATGTGTATATATTATGGTGTGTCATTCAGCATATGTGTATATATTATGGTGTGTCGTCGCATATGTGTATATATTATGGTGTGTCGTTCAACATATGTGTATATATTATGGTGTGTCGTTCAGCATATGTGTATATATTACGGTGTGTCGTTCATCATAT
This sequence comes from Archivesica marissinica, assembly GCA_014843695.1. Lineage (NCBI taxonomy): Eukaryota > Metazoa > Mollusca > Bivalvia > Venerida > Vesicomyidae > Archivesica > Archivesica marissinica. The sequence continues at coordinate 2,397,472 of CM026386.1, read as the reverse complement.
GTGTATATATTACGGATTGTCATTCAGCATATGTGTATATATTATGGTGTGTCGTTCAGCATATGTGTATATATTACGGTATGTCGTTCAGCATATGTGTATATATTATGGTGTGTTGTTCATCATATGTGTATATATTATGGTGTGTCGTTCAACATATGTGTATATATGTTGGTGTGTCGTTCAACATATGTGTATATATGATGGTGTGTCGTTCAACATATGTGTATATATTATGGTGTGTCGTTCAACATATGTGTATATATGATGTTGTGTCGTTCAACATATGTGTATATATTACGGTGTGTCGTTCAACATATGTGCATATATGATGGTGTGTCGTTCAACATATGTGTATATATTACGGTGTGTCGTTCAGCATATGTGTATATATTATGGTGTGTCATTCATCATATTTGTATGTATTATGGTGTTTCGTTCAGCATATGTGTATATATTACGGTATGTCGTTCAACATATGTGTATATATTATGGTGTGTCGTTCAGCATATGTGTATATATTATGGTGTGTCGTTCATCATATGTGTATATATTATGGTGTGTCGTTCAACATATGTGTATATATTATGGTGTGTCGTTCATCATATGTGTATATATTATGGTGTGTCGTTCAACATATGTGTATATATTATGGTGTGTCGTTCAACATATGTGTATATATTATGGTGTGTCGTTCATCATATGTGTATATATTATGGTGTGTCGTTCAACATATGTGTATATATTATGGTGTGTCGTTCAACATATGTGTATATATTATGGTGTGTCGTTCATCATATGTGTATATATTATGGTGTGTCGTTCAACATATGTGTATATATTATGGTGTGTCGTTCAACATATGTGTATATATTATGGTGTGTCGTTCAGCATATGTGTATATATTATGGTGTGTCGTTCAACATATGTGTATATATTATGGTGTGTCGTTCAACATATGTGTATATTATGGTGTGTCGTTCAAATATGTGTATATATAGGTGTGTCGTTCAACATATGTGTATATATGGTGTGTCGTTCAGCATATGTGTATATATTAGTGTGTCGTTCACATATGTGTATATATTGGTGTGTCGTTCAGCATATGTGTATATATTACGGTGTGTCGTTCAAATATGTGTATATATTATGGGTGTCGTCAACATATGTGTATATATTATGGTGTGTCGTTCAGCATATGTGTATATATTATGGTGTGTCGTTCAGCATATGTGTATATATTATGGTGTGTCATTCACATATGTGTATATATTATGGTGTGTCTTCAGCATATGTGTATATATTATGGTGTGTCGTTCAGCATATGTGTATATATTATGGTGTGTCGTTCATCATATGTGTATATATTATGGTGTGTCGTTCAACATATGTGTATATATTATGGTGTGTCGTTCAGCATATGTGTATATATTATGGTGTGTCGTTCATCATATGTGTATATATTATGGTGTGTCGTTCAACATATGTGTATATATTATGGTGTGTTATTCGGCATATGTGTATATATTACGGTGTGTTGTTCATCATATGTGTATATATTACGGTATGTCGTTCAGCATATGTGTATATATTATGGTGTGTCATTCGGCATATGTGTATATATTACGGTATGTCGTTCAGCATATGTGTATATATTATGGTGTGTCATTCGGCATTTGTTTATATATTATGGTGTGTCATTCGGCATATGTGTATATATTATGGTGTGTCATTCATCATATGTGTATATATTATGGTGTGTCATTCGGCATATGTGTATATATTATGGTATGTCGTTCAGCATATGTGTATATAGTATGGTGTGTTGTTCATCATATGTTTATATATTATGGTGTGTCGTTCAACATATGTGTATATATGTTGGTGTGTCGTTCAACATATGTGTATATATGATGGTGTGTCGTTCAACATATGTGTATATATTATGGTGTGTCGTTCAACATATGTGTATATATGATGTTGTGTCTTTCAACATATGTGTATATATTACGGTGTGTCGTTCAACATATGTGCATATATGATGGTGTGTCGTTCAACATATGTGTATATATTACGGTGTGTCGTTCATAATATGTGTATATATTATGGTGTGTCGTTCAGCATATGTGTATATATTATGGTGTGTCATTCATCATATTTGTATGTATTATGGTGTTTCGTTCAGCATATGTGTATATATTACGGTATGTCGTTCAACATATGTGTATATATTATGGTGTGTCGTTCAGAATATGTGTATATATTATGGTGTGTTGTTCATCATATGTGTATATATTATGGTGTGTCGTTCAACATATGTGTATATATTATGGTGTGTCGTTCATCATATGTGTATATATTATGGTGTGTCGTTCAACATATGTGTATATATTATTGTGTGTCATTCAGCATATGTGTATATATTATGGTGTGTTATTCGTCATATGTGTATATATTACGGTATCTCGTTCAGCATATGTGTATATAGTATGGTGTGTCGTTCAACATATGTGTATATATGATGGTGTGTCGTTCAACATATGTGTATATATTATGGTGTGTCGTTCAACATATGTGTATATATTTTGGTGTGTCGTTCAGCATATGTGTATATATTATTGAGTGTCATTCAGCATATGTGTATATATTACGGTATGTCATTCAGCATATGTGTATATATTATGGTGTGTCATTCGGCATATGTGTATATATTACGGTATGTCGTTCAGCATATGTGTATATATTATGGTGTGTTATTCGGCATATGTGTATAAATTTCGTTATGTCGTTCAGCATATGTGTATATAGTATGGTGTGTCGTTCAACAGATGTGTATATATGTTGGTGTGTCGTTCAACATATGTGTATATATGATGGTGTGGCGTTCAACATATGTGTATATATTACGGTGTGTCGTTCAGCATGTGTGTATATATGATGGTGTGTCGTTCAACATATGTGTATATATTACGGTGTGTCGTTCAACATATGTGTATATATGATGGTGTGTCGTTCAACATATGTGTATATATTACGGTGTGTCGTTCAACATATGTGTATATATGATGGTGTGTCGTTCAACATATGTGTATATATTATGGTTTGTCGTTCATCATATGTGTATATATATCGGTGTGTCGTTCAGCATATGTGTATATATTACGGTGTGTCATTCAGCATATGTGTATATATTATGGTGTGTCGTTCAGCATATGTGTATATATTAACGACTGTCGTTCAACATATGTGTATATATGATGGTGTGTCGTTCAACATATGTGTATATATTACAGTGTTTCGTTCATCATATGTGTATATATTATGGTGTGTCGTTCAGCATATGTGAATATATTATGGTGTTTCATTCATCATATTTGTATGTATTATGGTGTGTCGTTCAACATATGTGTATATATTATGGTGTGTCGTTCAGCATATGTGTATATATTATGGTGTGTCGTTCATCATATGTGTATATATTATGGTGTGTCGTTCAACATATGTGTATATATTATGGTGTGTTATTCGGCATATGTGTATATATTACGGTGTGTCGTTCATCATAGGTGTATATATTACGGTATGTCGTTCAGCATATGTGTATATATTATGGTGTGTCATTCGGCATATGTGTATATATTACGGTATGTCGTTCAGCATATGTCTATATATTATGGTGTGTCATTCGGCATTTGTTTATATATTATGGTGTGTCATTCGGCATATGTGTATATATTATGGTGTGTCATTCATCATATGTGTATATATTATGGTGTGTCATTCGGCATATGTGTATATATTATGGTGTGTCATTCGGCATATGTGTATATATAATGGTGTTGTTCATCATATGTGTATATATTACGGTGTGTTGTTCAGCATATGTGTATATATTACGGTATGTCGTTCAGCATATGTGTATATATTACAGTGTGTCGTTCAGCATATGTGTATATATTACGGTGTGTCGTTCAGCATATGTGTATATATTACGGTATGTCGTTCAACATATGTGTATGTATGATGGTGTGTCGTTCAACATATGTGTATTTATTACGGTGTGTCGTTCATCATATGTGTATATATTATGGTGTGTCGTTCAACATATGTGTATATATTATGGTGTGTCATTCATCATATGTGCATATATTATGGTGTGTCATTCGGCATATGTGTATATATTATGGTGTGTCGTTCAGCATATTGTGTATATATTACGGTATGTCGTTCAGCATATGTGTATATATTATGGTGTGTTGTTCATCATATGTGTATATATTATGGTGTGTCGTTCAACATATGTCTATATATTTTGGTGTGTCGTTCAACATATGTGTATATATGATGGTGTGTCGTTCAACATATGTGTATATATTACGGTGTGTCGTTCACCACATGTGTATATATGATGGTGTGTCGTTCAACATATGTGTATTTATTACGGTGTGTCGTTCAACATATGTGTATATATGATGGTGTGTCGTTCAACATATGTGTATATATTACGGTGTGTCGTTCGATATATGTGTATATATGATGGTGTGTCGTTCAACATATGTGTATATATTACGGTGTGTCGTTCATCATATGTGTATATATTACGGAGTGTCGTTCATCAAATGTGTATATATTACGGATTGTCATTCAGCATATGTGTATATATTATGGTGTGTCGTTCAGCATATGTGTATATATTACGGTATGTCGTTCAGCATATGTGTATATAGTATGGTGTGTTGTTCATCATATGTTTATATATTATGGTGTGTCGTTCAACATATGTGTATATATGTTGGTGTGTCGTTCAACATATGTGTATATATGATGGTGTGTCGTTCAACATATGTGTATATATTATGGTGTGTCGTTCAACATATGTGTATATATGATGTTGTGTCGTTCAACATATGTGTATATATTACGGTGTGTCGTTCAACATATGTGCATATATGATGGTGTGTCGTTCAACATATGTGTATATATTACGGTGTGTCGTTCAGCATATGTGTATATATTATGGTGTGTTATTCATCATATTTGTATGTATTATGGTGTTTCGTTCAGCATATGTGTATATATTATGGTGTGTCGTTCAGAATATGTGTATATATTATGGTGTGTCGTTCATCATATGTGTATATATTATGGTGTGTCGTTCAACATATGTGTATATATTATGGTGTGTCTTTCATCATATGTGTATATATTATGGTGTGTCGTTCAACATATGTGTATATATTATGGTGTGTCGTTCATCATATGTGTATATATTATGGTGTGTCGTTCAACATATGTGTATATATTTTGGTGTGTCGTTCAGCATATGTGTATATATTATTGTGTGTCATTCAGCATATGTGTATATATTACGGTATGTCGTTCAGCATATGTGTATATATTATGGTGTGTCATTGCATATGTGTATATATTACGGTATGTCGTTCAGCATATGTGTATATATTATGGTGTGTCGTTCAACATATGTGTATATATTATGGTGTGTCGTTCAGCATATGTGTATATATTATGGTGTGTCATTCAGCATATGTGTATATATTACGGTATGTCGTTCAGCATATGTGTATATATTATGGTGTGTCATTCGGCATATGTGTATATATTACGGTGTGTCGTTCAGCATATGTGTATATATTATGGTGTGTCATTCGGCATATGTGTATATATTATGGTGTGTCGTTCAGCATATGTGTATATATTATGGTGTGTCATTCAGCATATGTGTATATATTATGGTGTGTCGTTCAGCATATGTGTATATATTATGGTGTGTCATTCGGCATATGTGTATATATTATGGTGTGTTGTTCATCATATGTGTATATATTACGGTGTGTTGTTCAGCATATGTGTATATATTACGGTATGTCGTTCAACATATGTGTATATATTATGGTGTGTCATTCAGCATATGTGTATATATTATGGTGTGTCGTTCAACATATGTGTATATATTATGGTGTGTCGTTCAGCATATGTGTATATATTAAGGTGTGTCGTTCATCATATGTGTATATATTACGGTGTGTCGTTCAGCATATGTGTATATATTACGGTGTGTCGTTCAGCATATGTGTATATATTATGGTGTGTCGTTCGGCATATGTGTATATATTATGGTGTGTCATTCAGCATATGTGTATATATTATGGTGTGTCGTTCAACATATGTGCATATATGATGGTGTGTCGTTCAACATATGTATATATATTACCGTGTGTCGTTCAACATATGTGTATATATGATGTTGTGTTGTTCAACATATGTGTATATATTAACGTGTGTCGTTCAACATATGTGTATATATGATGGTGTGTCGTTCAACATATGTGTATATATTATGGTGTGTCGTTCAGCATATGTGTATATATTATGGTGTGTCATTCATCATATTTGTATGTATTATGGTGTGTCGTTCAGCATATGTGTATATATTACGGTATGTCGTTCAACATATGTGTATATATTATGGTGTGTCGTTCAGCATATGTGTATATATTATGGTGTGTCGTTCATCATATGTGTATATATTATGGTGTGTCGTTCAACATATGTGTATATATTATGGTGTGTCGTTCAGCATATGTGTATATATTATGGTGTGTCGTTCATCATATGTGTATATATTATGGTGTGTCGTTCAACATATGTGTATATATTATGGTGTGTCATTCGGCATATGTGTATATATTACGGTGTGTCGTTCATCATATGTGTATATATTACGGTATGTCGTTCAGCATATGTGTATATATTATGGTGTGTCATTCGGCATATGTGTATATATTACGGTATGTCGTTCAGCATATGTCTATGTATTATGGTGTGTCATTCGGCATATGTTTATATATTATGGTGTGTCATTCATCATATGTGTATATATTATGGTGTGTCGTTCAACATATGTGTATATATTATGGTGTGTCTTTCATCATATGTGTATATATTATGGTGTGTCGTTCAACATATGTGTATATATTATGGTGTGTCGTTCATCATATGTGTATATATTATGGTGTGTCGTTCAACATATGTGTATATATTTTGGTGTGTCGTTCAGCATATGTGTATATATTATTGAGTGTCATTCAGCATATGTGTATATATTACGGTATGTCATTCAGCATATGTGTATATATTATGGTGTGTCATTCGGCATATGTGTATATATTACGGTATGTCGTTCAGCATATGTGTATATATTATGGTGTGTTATTCGGCATATGTGTATATATTACGTTATGTCGTTCAGCATATGTGTATATAGTATGGTGTGTCGTTCAACAGATGTGTATATATGTTGGTGTGTCGTTCAACATATGTGTATATATGATGGTGTGGCGTTCAACATATGTGTATATATTACGGTGTGTCGTTCAGCATGTGTGTATATATGATGGTGTGTCGTTCAACATATGTGTATATATTACGGTTTGTCGTTCAACATATATGTATATATGATGGTGTGTCGTTCAACATATGTGTATATATTACGGTGTGTCGTTCAACATATGTGTATATATGATGATGTGGCGTTCAACATATGTGTATATATTATGGTTTGTCGTTCATCATATGTGTATATATATATCGGTGTGTCGTTCGGCATATGTGTATATATTACGGTGTGTCATTCAGCATATGTGTATATATTATGGTGTGTCGTTCAGCATATGTGTATATATTACGGAATGTCGTTCAGCATATGTGTATATATTATGGTGTGTCGTTCATCATATGTTTATATATTATGGTGTGTCGTTCAACATATGTGTATATATGATGGTGTGTTGTTCAACTTATGTGTATATATTAACGTCTGTCGTTCAACATATGTGTATATATGATGGTGTGTCGTTCAACATTTGTGTATATATTACGGTGTTTCGTTCATCATATGTGTATATATTATGGTGTGTCGTTCAGCATATGTGAATATATTATGGTGTTTCATTCATCATATTTGTATGTATTATGGTGTGTCTCTCAGCATATGTGTATATATTACGGTATGTCGTTCAACATATGTGTATATATTATGGTGTGTCGTTCAGCATATGTGTATATATTATGGTGTGTCGTTCATCATATGTGTATATATTATGGTGTGTCGTTCAACATATGTGTATATATTATGGTGTGTCGTTCAGCATATGTGTATATATTATGGTGTGTCGTTCATCATATGTGTATATATTATGGTGTGTTATTCGGCATATGTGTATATATTACGGTGTGTCGTTCATCATATGTGTATATATTACGGTATGTCGTTCAGCATATGTGTATATATTATGGTGTGTCATTCGGCATATGTGTATATATTACGGTATGTCGTTCAGCATATGTCTATGTATTATGGTGTGTCATTCGGCATTTGTTTATATATTATGGTGTGTCATTCGGCATATGTGTATATATTATGGTGTGTCATTCGGCATATGTTTATATATTATGTTGTGTCATTCGGCATATGTGTATATATTATGGTGTGTCATTCGGCATATGTGTATATATTACTTTTTTTTTTTTTTTTTAAA
>CM026386.1:2352737-2387914 GCA_014843695.1 Archivesica marissinica | reverse complement strand
TAGTGTACACTTCCTAGTGTAGCAGATAACCTAGTGTACAATTCCTAGTGTAGCAGATAACCTAATGTACAATTCCTAGTGTAGCAGATAACCTAATGTACAATTCCTAGTGTAGCAGATAACCTAGTGTACAATTCCTAGTGTAGCAGATAACCTAGTGTACAATTCCTAGTGTAGCAGATAACCTAGTGTACAATTCCTAGTGTAGCAGATAACCTAGTGTAGCAGATAACCTAGTGTACAATTCCTAGTGTAGCAGATAACCTAGTGTACAATTCCTAGTGTAGCAGATAACCTAGTGTAGCAAATAACATAGTGTACAATTCCTAGTGTAGCGGTAAACCTAGTGTACAATTCCGAGTGTAGCAGATAACTTAATGGTCAAATCCTAGTGTAGCAGATAACCTAGTGTACACTTCCTAGTGTAGCAGATAACCTAGTGGACAATTCCTAGTGTAGCAGATAACCTAGTGTACAATTCCTAGTGTAGCAGATATCCTAGTGTACAATTCCTAGTGTAGCAGATAACCTAATGTGCAATTCCTAGTATACAAGATAACCTAGTGGACAATTCCTAGTGTAGCAGATAACCTAGTGGACAATTCCTAGTGTAGCAGATAACCTAGTGTACACTTCCTAGTGTAGCAGATAACCTAATGTACAATTCCTAGTGTACAAGATAACCTAGTGGACAATTCCTAGTGTAGCAGATAACCTAGTGTACAATTCCTAGTGTAGCAGATAACCTAATGTACAATTCCTAGTGTAGCAGATAACCTAGTGTACAATTCCTAGTGTAGCAGATAACCTAGTGTACAATTCCTAGTGTAGCAGATAACATAGTGTACACTTCCTAGTGTAGCAGATAACCTAGTGTACAATTCCTAGTGTAGCAGATAACCTAATGGACAATTCCTAGTGTAGCAGATAACCTAGTGTACAATTCCTAGTGTAGCAGATAACCTAGTGTACAATTCCTAGTGTAGCAGATAACCTAGTGTACACTTCCTAGTGTAGCAGATAACCTAGTGTACAATTCCTAGTGTAGCAGATAACCTAGTGTACAATTCCTAGTGTAGCAGATAACCTAGTGTACAATTCCTAGTGTAGCAGATAACCTAGTGTACAATTCCTAGTGTAGCAGATAACCTAATGTACACTTCCTAGTGTAGCAGATAACCTAGTGGACAATTCCTAGTGTAGCAGATAACCTAGTGTACAATTCCTAGTGTAGAAATAACCTGTATACCTTTAGAGTAGCAGATAACCTAGTGTACAATTCCTAGTGTAGCAGATAACCTAGTGTACAATTCCTAGTGTAGCAGATAACCTAGTGTACAATTCCTAGTGTAGCAGATAACCTAGTGGACAATTCCTAGTGTAGCAGATAACCTAGTGTACAATTCCTAGTGTACAACATAGTGTAGCAGATAACCTAGTGTACAATTCCTAGTGTAGCAGATAACCTAGTGTACAATTCCTAGTGTAGCAGATAACCTAGTGTACAATTCCTAGTGTAGCAGATAACCTAGTGTACAATTCCTAGTGTAGCAGATAACCTAGGTAGCAAATAATCTAGTCTACAATTCCTAGTGTAGCAGTAAACCTAGTGTACAATTTCTAGTGTAGCAGATAACTTAATGGTCAATTCCTAGTGTAACAGATAACCTAGTGGACAATTCCTAGTGTAGCAGATAATCTTATGTACACTTCCTAGTGTAGCAGATAACCTAGTGTACACTTCCTAGTGTAGCAGATAACCTAGTGGACAATTCCTAGTGTAGCAGATAACCTAGTGTACAATTCCTAGTGTAGCATATAACTTAATGGTCAATTCCTAGTGTAGCAGATAACCTAGTGTACACTTCCTAGTGTAGCAGATAACCTAGTGGACAATTCCTAGTGTAGCAGATAACCTAGTGTACAATTCCTAGTGTACCAGATAACCTAGTGTACAATTCCTAGTGTAGCAGATAACCTAGTGTACAATTCCTAGTGTAGCAGATAACCTAGTTGACAATTCCTAGTGTAGCAGATAACCTAGTGTACAATTCCTAGTATAGCAGATAACCTAGTTGACAATTCCTAGTGTAGCAGATAACCTAGTGTACAATTCCTAGTGTAGCAGATAACCTAGTATACAATTCCTAGTGTAGCAGATAACCTAGTTGACAATTCCTAGTGTAGCAGATAACCTAGTGTACAATTCCTAGTGTAGCAGATAACCTAGTATACAATTCCTAGTGGAGCAGATAACCTAGTGTACAATTCCTAGTGTAGCAGATAACCAAGTGTACAATTCCTAGTGTTGCAGATAACATAGTGTAGCTAATAACCTAGTCTACAATTCCTAGTGTAGCTGTAAACCTAGTGTACAATTCCTAGTGTAGCAGATAACCTAGTGTACAATTCCTAGAGGAGCAGATAACCTAATGTACACTTCCTAGTATACAAGATAACCTAGTGGACAATTCCTAGTGTAGCAGATAATCTAATGTACATTCCTAGTGTAGCAGATAACCTAGTGTACACTTCCTAGTGTAGCAGATAACCTAGTGGACAATTCCTAGTGTAGCAGATAACCTAGTGTACAATTCCTAGTATACAAGATAACCTAGTGGACAATTCCTAGTGTAGCAGATAACCTAGTGTACAATTCCTAGTGTAGCAGATAATCTAATGTACACTTCCTAGTGTAGCAGATAACCTAGTGTACACTTCCTAGTGTAGCAGATAACCTAGTGGACAATTCCTAGTGTAGCAGATAACCTAGTGTACAATTCCTAGTGTAGCAGATAACCTAGTATACAATTCCTAGTGGAGCAGATAACCTAGTGTACAATTCCTAGTGTAGCAGATAACCTAGTGTACAATTCCTAGTGTAGCAGATATATAGTGTAGCTAATAACCTAGTCTACAATTCCTAGTGTAGCTGTAAACCTAGTGTACAATACCTAGTGTATCAGATAACCTAGTGTACTTCCTAGGAGCAGATAACCTAATGTACACTTCCTAGTATACAAGATAACCTAGTGGACAATTCCTAGTGTAGCAGATAACCTAGTGTACAATTCCTAGTGTAGCAGATAATCTAATGTACACTTCCTAGTGTAGCAGATAAACTAGTGTACACTTCCTAGTGTAGCAGATAACCTAGTGGACAATTCCTAGTGTAGCAGATAACCTAGTGTACAATTCCTAGTGTAGCAGATAACCTAGTATACAATTCCCAGTGGAGCAGATAACCTAATGTGCAATTCCTAGTGTAGCAGATAACATAGTGTACAATTCCTAGTGTAGCAGATAACATAGTGTAGAAAATAACCTAGTCTACAATTCCTAGTGTAGCTGTAAACCTAGTGTACACTTTCTAGTGTAGCAGATAACTTAATGGTCAATTCCTAGTGTAACAGATAACCTAGTGGACAATTCCTAGTGTAGCAGATAACCTAATGTACACTTCCTAGTGTAGCAGATAACCTAGTGTACACTTCCTAGTGTAGCAGATAACCTAGTGGACAATTCCTAGTGTAGCAGATAACCTAGTGTACAATTCCTAGTGTAGCAGATAATCTAATGTACACTTCCTAGTGTAGCAGATAATATAGTGTACACTTCCCAGTGTAGCAGATAACCTAGTGGACAATTCCTAGTGTAGCAGATAACCTAGTGTACAATTCCTAGAGGAGCAGATAACCTAATGTACACTTCCTAGTATACAAGATAACCTAGTGGACAATTCCTAGTGTAGCAGATAACCTAGTGGACAATTCCTAGTGTAGCAGATAACCTAGTGTACAATTCCTAGTGTAGCAGATAACCTAGTATACAATTCCCAGTGGAGCATATAACCTAGTGTGCAATTCCTAGTGTAGCAGATAACCTAATGTACAATTCCTAGTGTAGCAGATAACATAGTGTAGCAAATAACCTAGTCTACAATTCCTAGTGTAGCTGTAAACCTAGTGTACAATTCCTAGTGTAGCAGATAACCTAGTGTACAATTCCTAGAGGAGCAGATAACCTAGTGTACAATTCCTAGTATAGCCGATAACCTAGTGTACAATTGCTAGTGTAGCAGATAACCTAGTGTAGCAGATAACCTAATGTACAATTCCGAGTGTAGAAGATAAACTAGTATACAATTCCTAGTGTAGCAGATAACCTAGTGTACAATTCCTAGTGTAGCAGATAATCTAATGTACACTTCCTAGTGTAGCAGATAACCTAGTGTACACTTCCTAGTGTAGCAGATAACCTAGTGGACAATTCCTAGTGTAGCAGATAGCCTAGTGTACAATTACTAGTGTAGCAGAGAACTTAATGGTCAATTCCTAGTGTAGCAGATAACTTAATGGTCAATTCCTAGTGTAACAGATAACCTAGTGGACAATTCCTAGTGTAGCAGATAATCTAATGTACACTTCCTAGTGTAGCAGATAACCTAGTGTACACTTCCTAGTGTAGCAGATAACCTAGTGGACAATTCCTAGTGTAGCAGATAACCTAGTGTACAATTCCTAGTATACAAGATAACCTAGTGGACAATTCCTAGTGTAGCAGATAACCTAGTGTACAATTCCTAGTGTAGCAGATAATCTAATGTACACTTCCTAGTGTAGCAGATAACCTAGTGGACAATTCCTAGTGTAGCAGATAACCTAGTGTACAATTCCTAGTGTAGCAGATAACCTAGTATACAATTCCTAGTGGAGCAGATAACATAGTGTACAATTCCTAGTGTAGCAGATAACCTAGTGTACAATTCCTAGTGTAGCAGATAACATAATGTAGCAAATAACCTAGTCTACAATTCCTAGTGTAGCTGTAAACCTAGTGTACAATTCATAGTGTAGCAGATAACCTAGTGTACAATTCCTAGAGGAGCAGATAACCTAATGTACACTTCCTAGTATACAAGATAACCTAGTGGACAATTCCTAGTGTAGCAGATAACCTAGTGTACAATTCCTAGTGTAGCAGATAACTTAATGGTCAAATCCTAGTGTAGCAGATAACCTAGTGTACACTTCCTAGTGTAGCAGATAACCTAGTGGACAATTCCTAGTGTAGCAGATAACCTAGTGGACAATTCCTAGTGTAGCAGATAACCTAATGTACACTTCCTAGTATACAAGATAACCTAGTGGACAATTCCTAGTGTAGCAGATAACCTAGTGTACAATTCCTAGTGTAGCAGATAACCTAGTGTACAATTCCTAGTGTAGCAGATAACCTAGTGTACAATTCCTAGTGTAGCAGATAACCTAGTGTACAATTCCTAGTGTAGCAGATAACCTAGTGTACAATTCCTAGTGTAGCAGATAACATAGTGTAGCAAATAATCTAGTCTACAATTCCTAGTGTAGCAGAAAACCTAGTGTACAATTTGTAGTGTAGCAGATAACTTAATTGTCAATTCCTAGTGTAACAGATAACCTAGTGGACAATTCCTAGTGTAGCAGATAACCTAGTGGACAATTCCTAGTGTAGCAGATAACCTAGTGTACACTTCCTAGTATACAAGATAACCTAGTGGACAATTCCTAGTGTAGCAGATAACCTAGTGTACAATTCCTAGTGTAGCAGATAATCTAATGTACACTTCCTAGTGTAGCAGATTACATAGTGTAGCAAATAACCTAGTCTACAATTCCTAGTGTAGCTGTAAACCTAGTGTACAATTCCTAGTGTAGCAGATAACCTAGTGTACAATTCCTAGAGGAGCAGATAACCTAGTGTACAATTCCTAGTGTAGCAGATAACCTAGTGTACAATTCCTAGTGTAGCAGATAGCCTAGTGTAGCAGATAACCTAATGTACAATTCCGAGTGTAGAAGATAAACTAGTATACAATTCCTAGTGTAGCAGATAACCTAGTGTACAATTCCTAGTGTAGCAGATAATCTAATGGACACTTCCTAGTGTAGCAGATAACCTAGTGTACACTTCCTAGTGTAGCAGATAAACTAATGGACAATTCCTAGTGTAGCAGATAACCTAGTGTACAATTACTAGTGTAGCAGAGAACGTAATGGTCAATTCCTAGTGTTGCAGATAACTTAATGGTCAATTCCTAGTGTAACAGATAACCTAGTGGACACTTCCTAGTGTAGCAGATAATCTAATGTACACTTCATAGTGTAGCAGATAACCTAGTGTACACTTCCTAGTGTAGCAGATAACCTAGTGGACAATTCCTAGTGTAGCAGATAACCTAGTGTACAATTCCTAGTATACAAGATAACCTAGTGGACAATTCCTAGTGTAGCAGATAACCTAGTGTACAATTCCTAGTATACAAGATAACCTAGTGGACAATTCCTAGTGTAGCAGATAACCTAGTGTACAATTCCTAGTATACAAGATAACCTAGTGGACAATTCCTAGTGTAGCAGATAACCTAGTGTACAATTCCTAGTGTAGCAGATAATCTAATGTACACTTCCTAGTGTAGCAGATAACCTAGTGTACACTTCCTAGTGTAGCAGATAACCTAGTGGACAATTCCTAGTGTAGCAGATAACCTAGTGTACAATTCCTAGTGTAGCAGATAACCTAGTATACAATTCCTAGTGGAGCAGATAACCTAGTGGACAATTCCTAGTGTAGCAGATAACCTAGTGTACAATTCCTAGTGTAGCAGATAACATAGTGTAGCAAATAACCTAGTCTACAATTCCTAGTGTAGCTGTGAACCTAGTGTACAATTCATAGTGTAGCAGATAACCTAGTGTACAATTCCTAGAGGAGCAGATAACCTAATGTACAATTCCTAGTATACAAGATAACCTAGTGGACAATTCCTAGTGTAGCAGATAACCTAGTGTACAATTCCTAGTGTAGCAGATAATCTAATGTACACTTCCTAGTGTAGCAGATAACCTAGTGTACACTTCCTAGTGTAGCAGATAACCTAGTGGACAATTCCTAGTGTAGCAGATAACCTAGTGTACAATTTCTAGTGTAGCAGATAACCTAGTATACAATTCCCAGTGGAGCAGATAACCTAGTGTACAATTCCTAGTGTAGCAGATAACATAGTGTACAATTCCTAGTGTAGCAGATAACCTAGTGTACAATTCCTAGTGTAGCAGATAACATAGTGTAGCAAATAATCTAGTCTACAATTCCTAGTGTAGCTGTAAACCTAGTGTACAATTTCTAGTGTAGCAGATAACTTAATGGTCAATTCCTAGTGTAACAGATAACCTAGTGGACAATTCCTAGTGTAGCCGATAATCTAATGTACACTTCCTAGTGTAGCAGATAACCTAGTTTACACTTCCTAGTGTAGCAGATAACCTAGTGGACAATTCCTAGTGTAGCAGATAACCTAGTGTACACTTCCTAGTATACAAGATAACCTAGTGGACAATTCCTAGTGTAGCAGATAACCTAGTGTACAATTCCTAGTGTAGCAGATAATCTAATGTACACTTCCTAGTGTAGCAGATTACATAGTGTAGCAAATAACCTAGTCTACAATTCCTAGTGTAGCTGTAAATCTAGTGTACAATTCCTAGTGTAGCAGATAACCTAGTGTACAATTCCTAGAGGAGCAGATAACCTAGTGTACAATTCCTAGTGTAGCAGATAACCTAGTGTACAATTCCTAGTGTAGCAGATAACCTAGTGTAGCAGATAACCTAATGTACAATTCCGAGTGTAGAAGATAAACTAGTATACAATTCCTAGTGTAGCAGATAACCTAGTGTACAATTCCTAGTGTAGCAGATAATCTAATGGACACTTCCTAGTGTAGCAGATAACCTAGTGTACACTTCCTAGTGTAGCAGATAAACTAGTGGACAATTCCTAGTGTAGCAGATAACCTAGTGTACAATTCCTAGTGTAGCAGAGAACGTAATGGTCAATTCCTAGTGTTGCAGATAACTTAATGGTCAATTCCTAGTGTAACAGATAACCTAGTGGACACTTCCTAGTGTAGCAGATAATCTAATGTACACTTCATAGTGTAGCAGATAACCTAGTGTACACTTCCTAGTGTAGCAGATAACCTAGTGGACAATTCCTAGTGTAGCAGTAACCTAGTGTACAATTCCTAGTGTAGCAGATAACCTAGTGTACAATTCCTAGTGTAGCAGATAACCTAGTGTACAATTCCTAGTATACAAATAACCTAGTGGACAATTCCTAGTGTAGCAGATAACCTAGTGTACAATTCCTAGTGTAGCAGATAATCTAATGTACACTTCCTAGTGTAGCAGATAACCTAGTGTACAATTCCTAGTGTAGCAGATAACCTAGGTACAACTAGTGTAGCAAATAACCTAATGTACAATTCCTAGTGTAGCTGTAAACCTAGTGTACAATTCCTAGTGTAGCAGATAACCTAGTGTACAATTCCTAGTGTAGCAGATAACCTAGTGTACAATTCCTAGTGTAGCAGATAACATAGTGTAGCAAATAACCTAATCTACAATTCCTAGTGTAGCTGTAAACCTAGTGTACAATTCCTAGTGTAGCAGATAACCTAGTGTACAATTCCTAGAGGAGCAGATAACCTAGTGTACAATTCCTAGTGTAGCAGATAACCTAATGTACACTTCCTAGTGTAGCAGATAATCTAATGTACACTTCCTAGTGTAGCAGATAACCTAGTGGACAATTCCTAGTGTAGCAGATAACCTAGTGTACAATTCCTAGTGTAGCAGATAATCTAATGTACAATTCCTAGTGTAGCAGATAAACTAGTGTACACTTCCTAGTGTAGCAGATAACCTAGTGGACAATTCCTAGTGTAGCAGATAACCTAGTGTACAATTCCTAGTGTAGCAGATAACCTAGTGTACAATTCCTAGTGTAGCAGATAACCTAGTGTACAATTCCTAGTGTAGCAGATAACATAGTGTACAATTCCTAGTGTAGCAGATAACATAGTGTAGAAAATAACCTAGTGTACAATTCCTAGTGTAGCAGAAAACCTAGTGTACACTTTCTAGTGTAGCAGATAACTTAATGGTCAATTCCTAGTGTAACAGATAACCTAGTGGACAATTCCTAGTGTAGCAGATAATCTAATGTACACTTCCTAGTGTAGCAGATAACCTAGTGTACACTTCCTAGTGTAGCAGATAACCTAGTGGACAATTCCTAGTGTAGCAGATAACCTAGTGTACAATTCCTAGTATACAAGCTAACCTAGTGGACAATTCCTATTGTAGCAGATAACCTAGTGTACAATTCCTAGTGTAGCAGATAATCTAATGTACACTTCCTAGTGTAGCAGATAACCTAGTGGACAATTCCTAGTGTAGCATATAACCTAGTGTACAATTCCTAGTGTAGAAACTAACCTAGTATACACTTGCTAGAGGAGCAGATAACCTAGTGTACAATTCCTAGTGTAGCAGATAACCCAATGTACAATTCCTACTGTAGCAGATAAGCTAATGTACAATTCCTAGTATACAAGATAACCTAGTGGACAATTCCTAATGTAGCAGATAACCTAGTGTATAATTCCTAGTGTAGCAGATAACATAGTGTAGCAAATAACCTAGTCTACAATTCCTAGTGTAGCTGTAAACCTAGTGTACAATTCCTAGTGTAGCAGATAACCTAGTGTACAATTCCTAGTGTAGCAGATAACCTAGTGTACAATTCCTAGTGTAGCAGATAACATAGTGTAGCAAATAATCTAGTCTACAATTCCTAGTGTAGCTGTAAACCTAGTGTACAATTTCTAGTGTAGCAGATAACTTAATGGTCAATTCCTAGTGTAACAGATAACCTAGTGGACAATTCCTAGTGTAGCAGATAATCTTATGTACACTTCCTAGTGTAGCAGATAACCTAGTGTACACTTCCTAGTGTAGCAGATAACCTAGTGGACAATTCCTAGTGTAGCAGATAACCTAGTGTACAATTCCTAGTGTAGCAGATAACTTAATGGTCAATTCCTAGTGTAGCAGATAACCTAGTGTACACTTCCTAGTGTAGCAGATAACCTAGTGGACAATTCCTAGTGTAGCAGATAACCTAATGTACAATTCCTAGTATACAAGATAACCTAGTGGACAATTCCTAGTGTAGCAGATAACCTAGTGGACAATTCCTAGTGTAGCAGATAACCTAGTGTACAATTCCTAGTGTAGCAGATAACCTAATGTACAATTCCTAGTATACAAGATAACCTAGTGGACAATTCCTAGTGTAGCAGATAACCTAGTGTACAATTCCTAGTGTAGCAGATAACCTAGTGTACAATTCCTAGTGTAGCAGATAACCTAGTGTACAATTCCTAGTGTAGCAGATAACCTAGTGTACAATTCCTAGTGTAGCAGATAACCTAATGTACAATTCCTAGTGTAGCAGATAACCTAATGTACAATTCCTAGTATAAAAGATAACCTAGTGGACAATTCCTAGTGTAGCAGATAACCTAGTGTACAATTCCTAGTTAAACAGATAACCTAGTGGACAATTCCTAGTGTAGCAGATAACCTAGTGTACAATTCCTAGTATACAAGATAACCTAGTGGACAATTCCTAGTGTAGCAGATAACCTAGTGTACAATTCCTAGTGTAGCAGATAATCTAATGTACACTTCCTAGTGTAGCAGATAACCTAGTGTACACTTCCTAGTGTAGCAGATAACCTAGTGGACAATTCCTAGTGTAGCAGATAACCTAGTGTACAATTCCTAGTGTAGCAGATAACCTAGTGTACAATTCCTAGTGTAGCAGATAACCTAGTGTACAATTCCTAGTGTAGCAGATAACCTAGTGTACAATTCCTAGTGTAGCAGATAACATAGTGTAGCAAATAACCTAGTCTACAATTCCTAGTGTAGCTGAAAACCTAGTGTACAATTCCTAGTGTAGCAGATAACCTAGTGTACAATTCCTAGTGTAGCAGATAACCTAATGTACAATTCCTAGTGTACCAGATAACCTAGTGGACAATTCCTAGTGTAGCAGATAACCTAGTGTACAATTCCTAGTGTAGCAGATAATCTAATGTACACTTCCTAGTGTAGCAGATAAACTAGTGTACACTTCCTAGTGTAGCAGATAACCTAGTGTACAATTCCTAGTGTAGCAGATAACCTAGTGTACAATTCCTAGTGTAGCAGATAACCTAGTGTACAATTCCTAGTGTAGCAGATAACCTAGTGTACAATTCCTAGTGTAGCAGATAACCTAGTGTACAATTCCTAGTGTAGCAGATAACATAGTGTAGCAAATAACCTAGTCTACAATTCCTAGTGTAGCTGTAAACCTAGTGTACAATTCCTAGTGTAGCAGATAACCTAGTGTACAATTCCTAGTGGAGCAGATAACCTAGTGTACAATTCCTAGTGTAGCAGATAACCTAGTGTACAATTCCTAGTGTAGCAGATAACCTAGTGTAGCAGATAACCTAATGTACAATTCCGAGTGTAGAAGATAAACTAGTGTACAATTCCTAGTGTAGCAGATAACCTAGTGTACAATTCCTAGTGTAGCAGATAATCTAATGTACAATTCCTAGTGTAGCAGATAACCTAGTGTACACTTCCTAGTGTAGCAGATAACCTAGTGGACAATTCCTAGTGTAGCAGATAACCTAGTGTACAATTCCTAGTGTAGCAGATAACCTAATGTACAATTCCTAGTGTAGCAGATAACCTAGTGTACAATTCCTAGTGTAGCAGATAACCTAGTGGACAATTCCTAGTGTAGCAGATAACCTAATGTACAATTCCTAGTATACAAGATAACCTAGTGGACAATTCCTAGTGTAGCAGATAACCTAGTGTACAATTCCTAGTGTAGCAGATAACCTAGTGTACAATTCCTAGTGTAGCAGATAACCTAGTGTACAATTCCTAGTGTAGCAGATAACCTAGTGTACAATTCCTAGTATACAAGATAACCTAGTGGACAATTCCTAGTGTAGCAGATAACCTAGTGTACAATTCCTAGTGTAGCAGATAACCTAATGTACACTTCCTAGTGTAGCAGATAACCTAGTGTACAATTCCTAGTGTAGCAGATAACCTAGTGTACAATTCCTAGTGTAGCAGATAACCTAGTGTACAATTCCTAGTGTAGCAGATAACCTAGTGTACAATTCCTAGTGTAGCAGATAACCTAGTGTAGCAGATAACCTAATGTACAATTCCTAGTGTAGCAGATAACCTAGTGTACAATTCCTAGTGTAGCAGATAACCTAGTGTACAATTCCTAGTGTAGCAGATAACCTAATGTACAATTCCTAGTGTAGCAGATAACCTAGTGTACACTTCCTAGTGTAGCAGATAACCTAGTGGACAATTCCTAGTGTAGCAGATAACCTAATGTACAATTCCTAGTGTAGCAGATAACCTAGTGGACAATTCCTAGTGTAGCAGATAACCTAGTGTACAATTCCTAGTGTAGCAGATAACCTAGTGTACACTTCCTAGTGTAGCAGATAACCTAGTGGACAATTCCTAGTGTAGCAGATAACCTAGTGTACAATTCCTAGTATACAAGATAACCTAGTGGACAATTCCTAGTGTAGCAGATAACCTAGTGTACAATTCCTAGTGTAGCAGATAATCTAATGTACACTTCCTAGTGTAGCAGATAACCTAGTGTACAATTCCTAGTGTAGCAGATAACCTAGTGTACAATTCCTAGTGTAGCAGATAACCTAGTGTACAATTCCTAGTGTAGCAGATAACCTAGTGTACAATTCCTAGTGTAGCAGATAACCTAGTGTAGCAGATAACCTAATGTACAATTCCTAGTGTAGAAGATAAACTAGTGTACAATTCCTAGTGTAGCAGATAACCTAGTGTACAATTCCTAGTGTAGCAGATAACCTAATGTACAATTCCTAGTGTAGCAGATAACCTAGTGTACACTTCCTAGTGTAGCAGATAACCTAGTGGACAATTCCTAGTGTAGCAGATAACCTAGTGTACAATTCCTAGTGTAGCAGATAACCTAATGTACAATTCCTAGTGTAGCAGATAACCTAGTGTACAATTCCTAGTGTAGCAGATAACCTAGTGGACAATTCCTAGTGTAGCAGATAACCTAATGTACAATTCCTAGTATACAAGATAACCTAGTGGACAATTCCTAGTGTAGCAGATAACCTAGTGTACAATTCCTAGTGTAGCAGATAACCTAGTGTACAATTCCTAGTGTAGCAGATAACCTAGTGGACAATTCCTAGTGTAGCAGATAACCTAATGTACAATTCCTAGTATACAAGATAACCTAGTGGACAATTCCTAGTGTAGCAGATAACCTAGTGTACAATTCCTAGTGTAGCAGATAATCTAATGTACACTTCCTAGTGTAGCAGATAACCTAGTGTACACTTCCTAGTGTAGCAGATAACCTAGTGGACAATTCCTAGTGTAGCAGATAACCTAGTGTACAATTCCTAGTGTAGCAGATAACCTAGTATACAATTCCTAGTGTAGCAGATAACCTAGTGTACAATTCCTAGTGTAGCAGATAACCTAGTGTACAATTCCTAGTGTAGCAGATAACATAGTGTAGCAAATAACCTAGTCTACAATTCCTAGTGTAGCTGTAAACCTAGTGTACAATTCCTAGTGTAGCAGATAACCTAGTGTACAATTCCTAGAGTAGCAGATAACCTAATGTACACTTCCTAGTATACAAGATAACCTAGTGGACAATTCCTAGTGTAGCAGATAACCTAGTGTACAATTCCTAGTGTAGCAGATAATCTAATGTACACTTCCTAGTGTAGCAGATAAACTAGTGTACACTTCCTAGTGTAGCAGATAACCTAGTGGACAATTCCTAGTGTAGCAGATAACCTAGTGTACAATTCCTAGTGTAGCAGATAACCTAGTATACAATTCCTAGTGTAGCAGATAACCTAGTGTACAATTCCTAGTGTAGCAGATAACATAGTGTACAATTCCTAGTGTAGCAGATAACATAGTGTAGAAAATAACCTAGTCTACAATTCCTAGTGTAGCTGTAAACCTAGTGTACACTTTCTAGTGTAGCAGATAACTTAATGGTCAATTCCTAGTGTAACAGATAACCTAGTGGACAATTCCTAGTGTAGCAGATAATCTAATGTACAATTCCTAGTGTAGCAGATAACCTAGTGTACAATTCCTAGTGTAGCAGATAACCTAGTGTACAATTCCTAGTGTAGCAGATAACCTAGTGTACAATTCCTAGTGTAGCAGATAACCTAGTGTACAATTCCTAGTGTAGCAGATAACCTAGTGTACAATTCCTAGTGTAGCAGATAACCTAATGTACAATTCCTAGTGTAGCAGATAACCTAGTGTACACTTCCTAGTGTAGCAGATAACCTAGTGGACAATTCCTAGTGTAGCAGATAACCTAGTGTACAATTCCTAGTGTAGCAGATAACCTAGTGTACAATTCCTAGTGTAGCAGATAACCTAGTGTACAATTCCTAGTGTAGCAGATAACCTAGTGTACAATTCCTAGTGTAGCAGATAACCTAGTATACAATTCCTAGTGGAGCAGATAACCTAGTGTACAATTCCTAGTGTAGCAGATAACCTAGTGTACAATTCCTAGTGTAGCAGATAACATAGTGTAGCAAATAACCTAGTCTACAATTCCTAGTGTAGCTGTAAACCTAGTGTACAATTCCTAGTGTAGCAGATAACCTAGTGTACAATTCCTAGTGTAGCAGATAACCTAATGTACACTTCCTAGTATACAAGATAACCTAGTGGACAATTCCTAGTGTAGCAGATAACCTAGTGTACAATTCCTAGTGTAGCAGATAACCTAGTGTACAATTCCTAGTGTAGCAGATAACCTAGTGTACAATTCCCAGTGTAGCAGATAACCTAGTGTACAATTCCTAGTGTAGCAGATAACCTAATGTACAATTCCTAGTGTAGCAGATAACATAGTGTAGCAAATAACCTAGTCTACAATTCCTAGTGTAGCAGTAAACCTAGTGTACAATTCCTAGTGTAGCAGATAACCTAGTGTACAATTCCTAGTGTAGCAGATAACCTAGTGTACAATTCCTAGTGTAGCAGATAACCTAGTGTACAATTCCTAGTGTAGCAGATAACCTAGTGTAGCAGATAACCTAATGTACAATTCCTAGTGTAGAAGATAAACTAGTATACAATTCCTAGTGTAGCAGATAACCTAGTGTACAATTCCTAGTGTAGCAGATAATCTAATGTACAATTCCTACTTTAGCAGATAACCTAATGTACAATTCCTAGTGTACAAGATAATCTAATGTACACTTACTAGTGTAGCAGATAACCTAGTGGACAATTCCTAGTGTAGCATATAACCTAGTGTACAATTACTAGTGTAGAAGATAACCTAGTATACACTTTCTAGAGGAGCAGATAACCTAGTGTACAATTCCTAGTGTAGCAGATAACCTAATGTACAATTCCTAGTGTAGCAGATAACCTAATGTACAATTCCTAGTATAAAAGATAACCTAGTGGACAATTCCTAGTGTAGCAGATAACCTAGTGTACAATTCCTAGTTAAACAGATAACCTAGTGGACAATTCCTAGTGTAGCAGATAACCTAGTGTACAATTCCTAGTATACAAGATAACCTAGTGGACAATTCCTAGTGTAGCAGATAACCTAGTGTACAATTCCTAGTGTAGCAGATAACCTAATGTACAATTCCTAGTGTAGCAGATAACATAGTGTAGCAAATAACCTAGTGTACAATTCCTAGTGTAGCAGTAAACCTAGTGTACAATTCCTAGTGTAGCAGATAACCTAGTGTACAATTCCTAGTGTAGCAGATAACCTAATGTACACTTCCTAGTATACAAGATAACCTAGTGGACAATTCCTAGTGTAGCAGATAACCTAGTGTACAATTCCTAGTGTAGCAGATAACCTAATGTACAATTCCTAGTGTAGCAGATAACCTAGTGTACAATTCCTAGTGTAGCAGATAACCTAGTGGACAATTCCTAGTGTAGCAGATAACCTAGTGTACACTTCCTAGTGTAGCAGATAACCTAGTGTACAATTCCTAGTGTAGCAGATAACCTAGTGGACAATTCCTAGTGTAGCAGATAACCTAGTGTACAATTCCTAGTGTAGCAGATAACCTAGTGTACAATTCCTAGTGTAGCAGATAACCTAGTGGACAATTCCTAGTGTAGCAGATAACCTAGTGTACAATTCCTAGTGTAGCAGATAACCTAGTGTACACTTCCTAGTGTAGCAGATAACCTAGTGGACAATTCCTAGTGTAGCAGACAACCTAATGTACAATTCCTAGTATACAAGATAACCTAGTGGACAATTCCTAGTGTAGCAGATAACCTAGTGTACAATTCCTAGTGTAGCAGATAATCTAATGTACACTTACTAGTGTAGCAGATAACCTAGTGGATAATTCCTAGTGTAGCATATAACCTAGTGTACAATTACTAGTGTAGAAGCTAACCTAGTATACACTTCCTAGAGGAGCAGATAACCTAGTGTACAATTCCTAGTGTAGCAGATAACCCAATGTACAATTCCTACTGTAGCAGATAACCTAATGTACAATTCCTAGTATACAAGATAACCTAGTGGACAATTCCTAATGTAGCAGATAACCTAGTGTATAATTCCTAGTGTAGCAGATAATCTAATGTACACTTCCTAGTGTAGCAGATAACCTAGTGTACACTTCCTAGTGTAGCAGATAACCGAGTGGACAATCCCTAGTGTAGCAGATAACCTAGTGTACAATTCCTAGTGTAGCAGATAACATAGTGTAGCAAATAACCAAGTGTACAATTCCTAGTGTAGCTGTAAACCTAGTGTACAATTCCTAGTGTAGCATATAACCTAGTGTACAATTCCTAGAGGGGCAGATAACCTAGTGTACAATTCCTAGTGTACCAGATAACCTAGTGTACAATTCGTGGTGTAGCAGATAACCTAGTGTAGCAGATAACCTAATGTACAATTCCGAGTGTAGAAGATAAACTAGTATACAATTCCTAGTGTAGCAGATAACCTAGTGGACAGTTCCTAGTGTAGCAGATAGCCTAGTGTACAATTCCTAGTGTAGCAGATAACCTAGTGGACAATTCCTAGTGTAGCAGATAGCCTAGTGTACAATTCCTAGTGTAGCAGATAACCTAGTGAACAATTCCTAGTGTAGCAGATAAGCTAGTGTACACTTCATAGTGTAGCAGATAATATAATGTACACTTCCTAGTGTAGTAGATAACCTAGTGTACTATTCCTAGTGTAGCAGATAACTTAATGGTCAATTCCTAGTATAGCAGATAACCTAATGTACACTTCCTAGTGTAGCAGATAACCTAGTGGACAATTCCTAGTGTAGCAGACAACCTAATGTACAATTCCTAGTATACAAGATAACCTAGTGGACAATTTCTAGTGTAGCAGATAACCTAGTGTACAATTCCTAGTGTAGCAGATAACCTAGTGTACAATTCCTAGTGTAGCAGATAACCTAATGTACAATTCCTAGTATACAAGATAACCTAGTGGACAATTCCTAATGTAGCAGATAACCTAGTGTACAATTCCTAGTGTAGCAGATAACCTAATGTACAATTCCTAGTATACAAGATAACCTAGTGGAAAATTCCTAGTGTAGCAGATAACCTAGTGTACAATTCCTAGTGTAGCAGATAATCTAATGTACACTTCCTAGTGTAGCAGATAACCTAGTGTACACTTCCTAGTGTAACAGATAACCTAGTGGACAATTCCTAGTGTAGCAGATAACCTAGTGTACAATTCCTAGTGTAGCAGATAATCTAATGTACACTTCCTAGTGTAGCAGATAACATAGTGTACACTTCCTAGTGTAACAGATAACCTAGTGTACAATTCCTAGTGTAGCAGATAACCTAGTATACAATTCCTAGCGGAGCAGATAACCTAGTGTACAATTCCTAGTGTAGCAGATAACCTAGTGTACAATTCCTAGTGTAGCAGATAACATAGTGTAGCAAATAACCTAGTGTACAATTCCTAGTGTAGCTGTAAACCTAGTGTACAATTCCTAGTGTAGCAGATAACCTAGTGTACAATTCCTAGAGGAGCAGATAACCTAGTGTACAATTCCTAGTGTACCAGATAACCTAGTGTACAATTCCTAGTGTAGCAGATAACCTAGTGTACAATTCCTAGTGTAGAAGATAACCTAATGTACAATTCCGAGTGTAGAAGATAAACTAGTATACAATTCCTAGTGTAGCAGATAACATAGTGGACAATTCCTAGTGTAGCAGATAGCCTAATGTACAATTCCTAGTGTAGCAGATAACCTAGTGGACAATTCCTAGTGTAGCAAATAGCTTAGTGTACACTTTCTAGTGTAGCAGAAAACCTAGTGTACACTTCATAGTGTAGCAGATAATCTAATGTACACTTCCTGGTGTAGCAGATAATCTAGTGTACTATTCCTAGTGTAGCATATAACTTAATGGTCAATTCCTAGTGTAGCAGATAACCTACTGTACACTTACTAGTGTAGCAGATAACCTAATGGACAATTCCTAGTTTAGCAGACAACCTAATGTACAATTCCTAGTATACAAGATAACCTAGTGGACAATTCCTAGTGTAGCAGATAACCTAGTGTACAATTCCTAGTGTAGCAGATAACCTAGTGTACAATTCCTAGTGTAGCAGATAACCTAGTGTACAATTCCTAGTGTAGCAGATAACCTAGTGTACAATTCCTAGTGTAGCAGATAACCTAATGTACACTCCTAGTGTAGCAGATAACCTAGTGTACAATTCCTAGTGTAGCAGATAACCTAGTGTACAATTCCTAGTGTAGCAGATAACCTAGTGTACAATTCCTAGTGTAGCAGATAACCTAATGTACAATTCCTAGTGTAGCAGATAACCTAGTGTACACTTCCTAGTGTAGCAGATAACCTAATGTACAATTCCTAGTGTAGCAGATAACCTAATGTACAATTCCTAGTGTAGCAGATAACCTAATGGACAAATCCTAGTGTAGCAGATAACCTAGTGTACACTTCCTAGTGTAGCAGATAACCTAGTGTACAATTCCTAGTATAGCAGATAACCTAGTGTACAATTCCTAGTGTAGCAGATAACCTAATGTACAATTCCTAGTGTAGCAGATAACCTAGTGTACAATTCCTAGTGTAGCAGATAACCTAGTGTACAATTCCTAGTGTAGCAGATAACCTAATGTACAATTCCTAGTGTAGCAGATAACCTAATGTACAATTCCTAGTGTAGCAGATAACCTAATGTACACTTCCTAGTGTAGCAGATAACCTAGTGGACAATTCCTAGTGTAGCAGATAACCTAGTGTACAATTCCTAGTGTAGCAGATAACCTAGTGTACAATTCCTAGTGTAGCAGATAACCTAGTGTACAATTCCTAGTGTAGCAGATAACCTAATGTACAATTCCTAGTGTAGCAGATAACCTAGTGGACAATTCCTAGTGTAGCAGATAACCTAGTGGACAATTCCTAGTGTAGCAGATAACCTAATGTATAATTCCTAGTGTAGCAGATAACATAATGTACAATTTCTAGTGTAGCAGATAACTTAATGGTCAATTCCTAGTGTAACAGATAACCTAGTGGACAATTCCTAGTGTAGCAGATAACCTAGTGTACAATTCCTAGTGTAGCAGATAATCTTATGTACACTTCCTAGTGTAGCTGTAAACCTAGTGTACAATTCCTAGTGTAGCAGATAACCTAGTGTACAATTCCTAGAGGGGCAGATAACCTAGTGTACAATTCCTAGTGTACCAGATAACCTAGTGTACAATTCCTAGTGTAGCAGATAACCTAGTGTAGCAGATAACCTAATGTACAATTCCGAGTGTAGAAGATAAACTAGTATACAATTCCTAGTGTAGCAGATAACATAGTGGACAATTCCTAGTGTAGCAGATAGCCTAATGTACAATTCCTAGTGTAGCAGATAACCTAGTGGACACTTCCTATGGTAGCAGATAACCTAGTGGACAATTCCTAGTGTAGCAAATAGCTTAGTGTACACTTTCTAGTGTAGCAGAAAACCTAGTGTACACTTCATAGTGTAGCAGATAATCTAATGTACACTTCCTGGTGTAGCAGATAATCTAGTGTACTATTCCTAGTGTAGCATATAACTTAATGGTCAATTCCTAGTGTAGCAGATAACCTACTGTACACTTACTAGTGTAGCAGATAACCTAATGGACAATTCCTAGTTTAGCAGACAACCTAATGTACAATTCCTAGTATACAAGATAACCTAGTGGACAATTCCTAGTGTAGCAGATAACCTAGTGTACAATTCCGAGTGTAGCAGATAACCTAATGTACAATTCCTAGTATACAAGAACCTAGTGGAAAATCCTAGTGTAGCAGATAACCTAGTGTACAATTCCTAGTGTAGCAGATTATCTAATGTACACTTCCTAGTGTAGCAGATAACCTAGTGTACACTTCCTAGTGTAGCAGATAACTTAGTGGACAATTCCTAGTGTAGCAGATAACCTAGTGTACGATTCATAGTGTAGCAGATAATCTAATGTACCCTTCCTAGTGTAGCAGATAACCTAGTGTACACTTTCTAGTGTAGCAGATAACCTAGTGGACAATTCCTAGTGTAGCATATAACCTAGTGTACAATTCCTAGTGTAGCAGATAATCTAATGTACACATCCTAGTGTAGCAGATAACCTAATGTACACTTCCTAGTGTAGCAGATAACCTAGTGTACTATTCCTAGTATTGCAGATAACCTAGTGTACAATCCTAGTGTAGCAGATAATCTAATGTACAATTCCTAGTGTAGCAGATAACCTAGTGTACAATTCCTAGTGTAGCAGATAACCTAGTGTACAATTCCTAGTGTAGCAGATAACTTAATGGTCAATTCCTAGTGTAGCAGATAACCTAATGTACAATTTCTAGTGTAGCAGATAACTTAATGGTCCATTCCTAGTGTAACAGATAACCTAGTGGACAATTCCTAGTGTAGCAGATAACCTAGTGTACAATTCCTAGTGTAGCAGATAACTTAATGGTCAATTCCTAGTGTAGCAGATAACATAGTGGACATTCCGAGTGTAGCAGATAACCTAATGTACAATTCCTAGTGTAGCAGATAACCTAGTGGACAATTCCTAGTGTAGCAGATAACCTAGTGGACAATTCCTAGTGTAGCAGATAACCTAATGTATAATTCCTAGTGTAGCAGATAACATAATGTACAATTTCTAGTGTAGCAGATAACTTAATGGTCAATTCCTAGTGTAACAGATAACCTAGTGGACAATTCCTAGTGTAGCAGATAACCTAGTGTACAATTCCTAGTGTAGCAGATAACCTAGTGTACAATTCCTAGAGGGGCAGATAACCTAGTGTACAATTCCTAGTGTACCAGATAACCTAGTGTACAATTCCTAGTGTAGCAGATAACCTAGTGTAGCAGATAACCTAATGTACAATTCCGAGTGTAGAAGATAACATAGTGGACAATTCCTAGTGTAGCAGATAGCCTAATGTACAATTCCTAGTGTAGCAGATAACCTAGTGGACACTTCCTAGTGTAGCAGATAGCCTAGTGTACAATTCCTAGTGTAGCAGATAGCCTAATGTACAATTCCTAGTGTAGCAGATAACCTAGTGGACAATTCCTAGTGTAGCAAATAGCTTAGTGTACACTTTCTAGTGTAGCAGAAAACCTAGTGTACACTTCATAGTGTAGCAAATAATCTAATGTACACTTCCTGGTGTAGCAGATAATCTAGTGTACTATTCCTAGTGTAGCATATAACTTAATGGTCAATTCCTAGTGTAGCAGATAACCTACTGTACACTTACTAGTGTAGCAGATAACCTAATGGACAATTCCTAGTTTAGCAGACAACCTAATGTACAATTCCTAGTATACAAGATAACCTAGTGGACAATTCCTAGTGTAGCAGATAACCTAGTGTACAATTCCTAGTGTAGCAGATAACCTAGTGTACAATTCCGAGTGTAGCAGATAACCTAATGTACAATTCCTAGTATACAAGATAACCTAGTGGAAAATTCCTAGTGTAGCAGATAACCTAGTGTACAATTCCTAGTGTAGCAGATTATCTAATGTACACTTCCTAGTGTAGCAGATAACCTAGTGTACACTTCCTAGTGTAGCAGATAACTTAGTGGACAATTCCTAGTGTAGCAGATAACCTAGTGTACGATTCATAGTGTAGCAGATAATCTAATGTACCCTTCCTAGTGTAGCAGATAACCTAGTGTACACTTTCTAGTGTAGCAGATAACCTAGTGGACAATTCCTAGTGTAGCATATAACCTAGTGTACAATTCCTAGTGTAGCAGATAATCTAATGTACACATCCTAGTGTAGCAGATAACCTAATGTACACTTCCTAGTGTAGCAGATAACCTAGTGTACTATTCCTAGTATTGCAGATAACCTAGTGTACAATCCTAGTGTAGCAGATAATCTAATGTACAATTCCTAGTGTAGCAGATAACCTAGTGTACAATTCCTAGTGTAGCAGATAACCTAGTGTACAATTCCTATTGTAGCAGATAACTTAATGGTCAATTCCTAGTGTAGCAGATAACCTAATGTACAATTTCTAGTGTAGCATATAACTTAATGGTCCATTCCTAGTGTAACAGATAACATAGTGGACAATTCCTAGTGTAGCAGATAACCTAGTGTACAATTCCTAGTGTAGCAGATAACTTAATGGTCAATTCCTAGTGTAGCAGATAACATAGTGGACATTTCCGAGTGTAGCAGATAACCTAATGTACAATTCCTAGTGTAGCAGATAACCTAGTGGACAATTCCTAGTGTAGCAGATAACCTAGTGGACAATTCCTAGTGTAGCAGATAACCTAATGTATAATTCCTAGTGTAGCAGATAACATAATGTACAATTTCTAGTGTAGCAGATAACTTAATGGTCAATTCCTAGTGTAACAGATAACCTAGTGGACAATTCCTAGTGTAGCAGATAACCTAGTGTACAATTCCTAGTGTAGCAGATAATCTTATGTACACTTCCTAGTGTAGCTGATAACCTAGTGTACACTTCCTAGTGTAGCATATAACCTAATGTACACTTCCTAGTCTAGCAGATAACCTAGTGTACAATTCCTAGTGTAGCAGATAACCTAGTGGACAATTTCTAGTGTAGCAGATAACCTAGTGTACAATTCCTAGTGTAGCAGATAATCTAGTATACAATTCCTAGTGGAGCAGATAACCTAGTGTACAATTCCTAGTGGAGCAGATAACCTAGTGTAGCAAATAACCTATTGTACAATTCCTAGTGTAGCAGTAATGTTAGTGTACAATTCCTAGAGTAGCAGATAACCTAGTGTACACTTCCTAGAGGAGCAGATAACCTAGTGTACAATTCCTAGTGTAGCAGATAACCTAATGTAGCAGATAGCCTAATGTACAATTCCGAGTGTAAAATATAAACTAGTATACAATTCCTAGTGTAGCAGATAACCTAATGTACAATTCCTAGTGTAGCAGATAACCTAGTGGACAATTCCTAGTGTAGCAGATAACCTAGTGGACAATTCCTAGTGTAGCAGATAACCTAATGTATAATTCCTAGTGTAGCAGATAACATAATGTACAATTTCTAGTGTAGCAGATAACTTAATGGTCAATTCCTAGTGTAACAGATAACCTAGTGGACAATTCCTAGTGTAGCAGATAACCTAGTGTACAATTCCTAGTGTAGCAGATAATCTTATGTACACTTCCTAGTGTAGCTGTAAACCTAGTGTACAATTCCTAGTGTAGCAGATAACCTAGTGTACAATTCCTAGAGGGGCAGATAACCTAGTGTACAATTCCTAGTGTACCAGATAACCTAGTGTACAATTCCTAGTGTAGCAGATAACCTAGTGTAGCAGATAACCTAATGTACAATTCCGAGTGTAGAAGATAACATAGTGGACAATTCCTAGTGTAGCAGATAGCCTAATGTACAATTCCTAGTGTAGCAGATAACCTAGTGGACACTTCCTAGTGTAGCAGATAGCCTAGTGTACAATTCCTAGTGTAGCAGATAACCTAGTGGACAATTCCTAGTGTAGCAGATAACATAGTGGACAATTCCTAGTGTAGCAGATAGCCTAGTGTACAATTCCTAGTGTAGCAGATAACCTAGTGTACAATTCCTAGTGTAGCAGATAACCTAGTGGACAATTCCTAGTGTAGCAGATAGCCTAGTGTACAATTCCTAGTGTAGCAGATAACCTAGTGGACAATTCCTAGTGTAGCAAATAGCTTAGTGTACACTTTCTAGTGTAGCAGAAAACCTAGTGTACACTTCATAGTGTAGCAAATAATCTAATGTACACTTCCTGGTGTAGCAGATAATCTAGTGTACTATTCCTAGTGTAGCATATAACTTAATGGTCAATTCCTAGTGTAGCAGATAACCTACTGTACACTTACTAGTGTAGCAGATAACCTAATGGACAATTCCTAGTGTAGCAGACAACCTAATGTACAATTCCTAGTATACAAGATAACCTAGTGGACAATTCCTAGTGTAGCAGATAACCTAGTGTACAATTCCTAGTGTAGCAGATAACCTAGTGTACAATTCCTAGTGTAGCAGATAACCTAATGTACAATTCCTAGTATACAAGATAACCTAGTGTACAATTCCTAGTGTAGCAGATAACCTAATGTACACTTCCTAGTGTAGCAGATAACCTAGTGTACACTTCCTAGTGTAGCAGATAACTTAGTGGACAATTCCTAGTGTAGCAGATAACCTAGTGTACGATTCCTAGTGTAGCAGATAATCTAATGTACCCTTCCTAGTGTAGCAGATAACCTAGTGTACACTTTCTAGTGTAGCAGATAACCTAGTGGACAATTCCTAGTGTAGCATATAACCTAGTGTACAATTCCTAGTGTAGCAGATAATCTAATGTACACATCCTAGTGTAGCAGATAACCTAATGTACACTTCCTAGTGTAGCAGATAACCTAGTGTACTATTCCTAGTATTGCAGATAACCTAGTGTACAATCCTAGTGTAGCAGATAATCTAATGTACAATTCCTAGTGTAGCAGATAACCTAGTGTACAATTCCTAGTGTAGCAGATAACCTAGTGTACAATTCCTATTGTAGCAGATAACTTAATGGTCAATTCCTAGTGTAGCAGATAACCTAATGTACAATTTCTAGTGTAGCATATAACTTAATGGTCCATTCCTAGTGTAACAGATAACATAGTGGACAATTCCTAGTGTAGCAGATAACCTAGTGTACAATTCCTAGTGTAGCAGATAACTTAATGGTCAATTCCTAGTGTAGCAGATAACATAGTGGACATTTCCGAGTGTAGCAGATAACCTAATGTACAATTCCTAGTGTAGCAGATAACCTAGTGGACAATTCCTAGTGTAGCAGATAACCTAGTGGACAATTCCTAGTGTAGCAGATAACCTAATGTATAATTCCTAGTGTAGCAGATAACATAATGTACAATTTCTAGTGTAGCAGATAACTTAATGGTCAATTCCTAGTGTAACAGATAACCTAGTGGACAATTCCTAGTGTAGCAGATAACCTAGTGGACAATTCCTAGTGTAGCAGATAACCTAGTGTACAATTCCTAGTGTAGCAGATAATCTTATGTACACTTCCTAGTGTAGCTGATAACCTAGTGTACACTTCCTAGTGTAGCATATAACCTAATGTACACTTCCTAGTCTAGCAGATAACCTAGTGTACAATTTCTAGTGTAGCAGATAACTTAATGGTCAATTCCTAGTGTAACAGATAACCTAGTGGACAATTCCTAGTGTAGCAGATAACATAGTGTACAATTCCTAGTGTAGCAGATAATCTTATGTACACTTCCTAGTGTAGCTGATAACCTAGTGTACACTTCCTAGTGTAGCATATAACCTAATGTACACTTCCTAGTCTAGCAGATAACCTAGTGTACAATTTCTAGTGTAGCAGATAACTTAATGGTCAATTCCTAGTGTAACAGATAACCTAGTGGACAATTCCTAGTGTAGCAGATAACATAGTGTACAATTCCTAGTGTAGCAGATAATCTTATGTACACTTCCTAGTGTAGCTGATAACCTAGTGTAGCAAATAACCTATTGTACAATTCCTAGTGTAGCAGTAATGTTAGTGTACAATTCCTAGAGTAGCAGATAACCTAGTGTACACTTCCTAGAGGAGCAGATAACCTAGTGTACAATTCCTAGTGTAGCAGATAACCTAATGTAGCAGATAGCCTAATGTACAATTCCGAGTGTAAAATATAAACTAGTATACAATTCCTAGTGTAGCAGATAACTTGGTGTACAATTCCTAGTGTAGCAGATAACTTAATGGACAATTCCTAGTGTAGCAGACAACCTAGTGTACAATTCCTAGTGTAGCAGATAACCTAGTGAACAATTCCTAGTGTAGCAGATAACCTAATGTTCAATTCCTAGGATACAAGATAACCTAGTGGACAATTCCTAATGTAGCAGATAACCTAGTGTACAAGTCCTAGTGTAGCAGATAACCTAATGTACTATTCCTAGTATACAAGATAACCTAGTGGGAAATTCCTAGTGTAGCAGATAACCTAGTGTACACTTCCTAGTGTAGCAGATTATCTAATGTACACTTCCTAGTGTAGCAAATAACCTAGTGTACAATTCCTAGTGTAGCAGTAAACCTAGTGTACAATTCCTAGTGTAGCAGATAACCTAGTGTACACTTCCTAGTGGAGCAGATAAACTAGTGTACAATTCCTAGTGTAGCAGATAACCTAGTGAACAATTCCTAGTGTAGCAGATAACCTAGTGTAGCAGATAGCCTAATGTACAATTCCGAGTGTAAACTATAAACTAGTATACAATTCCTAGTGTAGCAGATAACTTGGTGTACAATCCCTAGTGTAGCGGATAATCTAATGTACACTTCCTAGTGTAGCAGACAACCTAGTGTATACTTCCTAGTGTAGCAGATAACCTAGTGGACAATTCCTAGTATAGCAGATAACCTAGTGTACACTTCCTAGTGTAGCAGATAACCTAATGTACACTTCCTAGTGTAGCAGATAACCTAGTGTACTATTCCTAGTATAGCAGATAACCTAGTGTACAATCCTAGTGTAGCAGATAATATAATGTACAATTCCTAGTGTAGCAGATAACCTAGTGTACAATTCCTAGTGTAGCAGATAATCTAATGTACACTTCCTAGTGTAGCAGATAACCTAATGTACACTTCCTAGTGTAGCAGATAACCTAGTGTACTATTCCTAGTATAGCAGATAACCTAGTGTACAATCCTAGTGTAGCAGATAATATAATGTACAATTCCTAGTGTAGCAGATAACCTAGTGGACAATTCCTAGTGTAGCAGATAACCTAGTGGACATTTCCTAGTGTAGCAGATAACCTAATGTACAATTCCTAGTGTAGCAGATAACCTAGTGGACAATTCCTAGTGTAGCAGATAACCTAGTGGACACTTCCTAGTGTAGCAGATAACCTAATGTACAATTCCTAGTGTAGCAGATAACATAATGTACACTTTCTAGTGTAGCAGATAACTTAATGGTCAATTGCTAGTGTAACATATAACCTAGTGGACAATTCCTAGTGTAACAGATAACCTAGTGTACAATTCCTAGTGTAGCAGATAACTTAATGGTCTATTCCTAGTGTAGCAGATAACCTAGTGGACATTTCCGAGTGTAGCAGATAACCTAATGTACAATTGCTAGTGTAGCAGATAACCTAGTGGACAATTCCTAGTGTAGCAGATAACCTAGTGGACAATTCCTAGTGTAGCAGATAACCTAATGTACAATTTCTAGTGTAGCAGATAAATTAATGGTCAATTCCTAGTGTAACAGATAACCTAGTGGACAATTCCTAGTGTAGCAGATAACCTAGTGGACAATTCCTAGTGTAGCAGATAACCTAGTGTACAATTCCTAGTGTAGCAGATAGCCTAATGTACAATTCCAAGTGTAAAAGATAAACTAGTATACAATTCCTAGTGTAGCAGATAACTTGGTGTACAATTCCTAGTGTAGCAGATAACCTAGTGTACAATTCCTAGTGTAGAAGATAACCGAGTGTAGCAGATAGCCTAATGTACAATTCCGAGTGTAAAAGATAAACTAGTATACAATTCCTAGTGTAGCAGATAACTTGGTGTAAAATTCCTAGTGTAGCAGATAATCTAATGTACACTTCCTAGTGTAGCAGATAACCTAGTGTACACTTCCTAGTGTAGCAGATAACCTAGTGGACATTTCCTAGTGTAGCAGATAACCTAGTGTACAATTCATAGTGTAGCAGATAACCTAGTGTACACTTCCTAGTGTAGCAGATGATCTAATGTACACTTCCTAGTGTAGCAGATAACCTAGTGTACAATTCCTAGTGTAGCAGATAACTTAATGGTCAATTCCTAGTGTAGCAGATAACCTAGTGTACACTTCCTAGTGTAGCAGATAACCTAGTGGACAATTCCTAGTGTAGCAGATAACCTAGTGTACATTTCATAGTGTAACAGATAACCTAGTGGACAATTTCTAGTGTAGCAGATAACCTAATGTACAATTCCTAGTGTAGCAGATAACTTAGTGTAGCAAATAACCTAGTGTACAATTCCTAATGTAGCAGTAAACCTAGTGTAAAATTCCTAGTGTAGCAGATAACCTAGTGTACATTTCCTAGAGGAGCAGATAACCTAGTGTACAATTCATAGTGTAGCAGATAACCTAGTGTACAATTCCTAGTGTAGCAGATAACCTAGTGTAGCAGATAACCTAATGTACAATTCCGAGTGTAGAAGATAACCTAGTGTACAATTCCTAGTGTAGCAGATAATCTAATGTACATTTCCTAGTGTAGAAGATAACCTAGTGTACACTTCCTAGTGTAGTAGATAACCTAGTGGACAATTCCTAGTGTAGCAGGTAACCTAGTGTACAATTCCTTGTGTAGCAGATAACCTAGTGTACAATTGCTAGTGTAGCAGATAATCTAGTGTACACTTCCTAGTGTAGCAGATAATCTAGTGTACACTTCCTAGTGTAGCAGATAATCTAGTGGACAATTCCTAGTGTAGCAGGTAACCTAGTGTACAATTCCTAGTGTAGCAGATAACCTAGTGTACATTTCCTAGTGTAGAAGATAACCTAGTGGACAATTCCTAGTGTAGCAGATAACCTAGTGTACAATTCATAGTGTAGCAGATAACCTAGTGGACAATATCTAGTGTAGCAGATAACCTAGTGGACAATTCCGAGTGTAGCAGATAACATAATGTACAATTCCTAGTGTAGCAGATAACCTAATGTACAATTTCTAGTGTAGCAGATAACTTAATGGTCAATTCCTAGTGTAACAGATAACCTAGTGGACAATTCCTAGTGTAGCAAATAATCTAATGTACAATTCCTACTGTAGCAAATAACCTATTGTACAATTCCTAGTATACAAGATAACCTAGTGTACAATTCCTAGTGTAGCAGATAATCTAATGTACACTTATTAGTGTAGCAGATAACCTAGTGGACAATTCCTGGAGTAGCAGATAATCTAATGTACACTTCCTAGTGTAGCAGATAACCTAGTGTACACTTCATAGTGTAGCAGATAACCTAGTGGACAATTGCTAATGTAGCAGATAACCTAATGTACACTTCCTAGTGTAGCAGATAACCTAGTGTACAATTCCTAGTGTAGCAGATAACCTAGTGTACAATTCCTAGTGTAGCAGATAACCTAGTGTACAATTCCTAGAGGGGTAGATAACCTAGTGTACAATTCCTAGTGTACCAGATAACCTAGTGTACAATTCCTAGTGTAGCAGATAACCTAGTGTACAATTCCTAGTGTAGAAGATAACCTAGTGTACAATTCCTAGTGTAGCAGATAACCTAGTGTACAATTCCTAGTGTAGCAGATAGCCTAGTGTACAATTCCTAAGCAAACAACAACAAAAACAAACCAGATACCTATGTACAATTCAGTGTAGCAGATAACCTAGTGGACAATTCCTAGTGTAGCAGATAGCCTAGTGTACAATTCCTAGTGTAGCAGGTAACCTAGTGGACAATTCCTAGTGTAGTAGATAGCCTAGTGTACAATTCCTAGTTTAGCAGATAACCTAGTGTACACTTCATAGTGTAGCAGATAATCTAATGTACACTTCCTAGTGTAGCAGATAATCTAGTGTACTATTCCTAGTGTAGCAGATAACTTAATGGTCAATTCCTAGTGTAGCAGATAACCAAGTGTACACTTCCTAGTGTAGAAGATAACCTAGTGGACAATTCCTAGTGTAGCAGACAACCTAATGTACAATTCCTAGTATAAAATATAACCTAGTGGACAATTCCTAGTGTAGCAGATAACCTAGTTTACAATTCCTAATGTAGCAGATAACCTAGTGTACAATTCCTAGTGTAGCCGATAACCTAGTGTACAATTCCTAGTGTAGCCGATAACCTAGTATACAATTCCTAGTGGAGCAGATAACCTAGTGTACAATTCCTAGTGTAGCAGATAATCTCGTGTACACTTCCTAGTGTAGCAGATAACCTAGTGTACACTTCCTAGTGTAGCAGATAACCTAGTGGACAATTGCTAATGTAGCAGATAACCTAATGTACACTTCCTAGTGTAGCAGATAACCTAATGTACACTTCCTAGTGTAGCAGATAACCTAGTGTACAATTCCTAGTGTAGCAGATAACCTAGTGTACAATTCCTAGTGTAGCAGATAACCTAGTGGACAATTCCTAGTGTAGCAGATAACCTAATGTACAATTCATAGTGTAGCAGATAACCTAATGTACAATTCCTAGTGTAACATATAACCTAGTGGACAATTCCTAGTGTAGCAGATAACCCAATGTACAATTCTTACTGTAGCAGGTAATCTAATGTACAATTCCTAGTATACAAGATAACCTAGTGGACAATTCCTAATGTAGCAGATAACCTAGTGTACAATTCCTAGTGTAGCAGATAATCTAATGTACACTTCCTAGTGTAGCAGATAACCTAGTGTACACTTCCTAGTGTAGCAGATAACCTAGTGGACAATTCCTAGTGTAGCAGATAACCTAGTGTACAATTCCTAGTGTAGCAGATAACCTGGTATACAATTCCTAGTGGAGCAGATAACCTAGTGTACAATTCCTAGTGTAGCAGATAACCTAGTGTACAATTCTTAGTGTAGCAGATAACATAGTGTAGCAAATAACCTAGTGTACAATTCCTAGTGTAGCTGTAAACCTAGTATACAATTCCTAGTGTAGCAGATAACCTAGTGTACAATTCCTAGAGGGGCAGATAACCTAGCGTACAATTCCTAGTGTAGCAGATAACCTAGTGTAGCAGATAACCTAATGTACAATTCCGAGTGTAGAAGATAAACTAGTATACAATTCCTAGTGTAGCAGATAACCTAGCGTACAATTTCTAGTGTAGCAGATAGCCTAGTGTACAATTCCTAATGTAGCAGATAACCTAGTGGACAATTCCTAGTGTAGCAGATAAACTAATGTACAATTCATAGTGTGGCATATAACCTAATGTACAATTCCTAGTGTAACAGATAACCTAGTGGACAATTCCTAGTGTAGAAGATAACCCAATGTACAATTCCTACTGTAGCAGATACCCTAATGTACAATTCCTAGTATACAAGATTACCTAGTGGACAATTCCTAATGTAGCAGATAACCTAGTGTACAATTCCTAGTGTAGCAGATAATCTAATGTACACTTCCTAGTGTAGCAGATAACCTAGTGTACACTTCATAGTGTAGCAGATAACCTAGTTATACAATCCCTAGTGTAGCAGATAACCTAGTGTACAATTCCTAGTGTAGCAAGATAACCTAGTATACAATTCCTAGTGGAGCAGATAACCTAGTGTACAATTCCTAGTGTTGAGATAACATGTACAATTCCTAGTGTAGCAGATAACATAGTGTAGCAAATAACCTAGTGTACAATTCCTAGTGTAGCTGTATAACCTAGTGTACAATTCCTAGTGTAGCAGATAACCTAGTGTACAATTCCTAGATGGTAGATAACCTAGTGAACAATTCCAGTGTAGCGATACCTAGTGTAGCAGATAACCTAATGTACAATTCCTAGTGTAGAAGATAAACTAGTATACAATTCCTAGTGTAGCAGATAACCTAGTGTACAATTCCTAGTGTAGCAGATAACCTAGTGGACAATTCCTAGTGTAGCAGATAGCCTAGTGTACAATTCCTAGTGTAGCAGATAACCTAATGGACAATTCCTAGTGTAGAAGATAACATAGTGGACAATTCCTAGTGTAGCAGATAACCTAGTGTACAATTCCTAGTGTAGCAGATAATCTAATGTACACTTCCTAGTGTAGCAGATAATCTAGTGTACAATTCCTATTGTAGCAGATAACCTAATGGACAATTCCTAGTGTAGCAGATAACCTAGTGTACAATTCCTAGTGTAGAAGATAACCTAGTGGACAATTCCTAGTGTAGCAGATAACCTAATGTACAATTCCTAGTGTAGCAGATAACCTAATGTACACTTCCTAGTGTAGCATATAACCTAGTGTACAATTCCTAGTGTAGCAGATAACCTAGTGTACAATTCCTAGTGTAGCAGATAACCAGTATCAATTCCTAGTGGAGCAGATAACCTAGTGTACAATTCCTAGTGTAGCAGATAACCTAGTGTACAATTCCTAGTGTAGCAGATAACCTAGTGTACACTTCCTAGTGTAGCAGATAACTTAGTGGACAATTCCTAGTGTAGCAGATAACCTAGTGTACACTTCCTAGTGTAGCAGATAACCTAGTGTACAATTCCTAGTGTAGCAGATAACCTAGTGTACAATTCCTAGTGTAGCAGATAACCTAGT
Organism: Archivesica marissinica; assembly: GCA_014843695.1. Lineage (NCBI taxonomy): Eukaryota > Metazoa > Mollusca > Bivalvia > Venerida > Vesicomyidae > Archivesica > Archivesica marissinica. The sequence goes on along the minus strand of CM026386.1, from coordinate 2,355,002 downwards.
GTACAATTCCTAGTATACAAGATAACCTAGTGGACAATTCCTAGTGTAGCAGATAACCTAATGTACAATTCCTAGTGTAGCAGATAACCTAGTGTACAATTCCTAGTGTAGCAGATAACCTAGTGTACAATTCCTAGTGTAGCAGATAACCTAGTGTACAATTCCTAGTGTAGCAGATAACCTAATGTACAATTCCTAGTATACAAGATAACCTAGTGGACAATTCCTAGTGTAGCAGATAACCTAGTGTACAATTCCTAGTGTAGCAGATAATCTAATGTACACTTCCTAGTGTAGCAGATAACCTAGTGTACACTTCCTAGTGTAGCAGATAACCTAGTGGACAATTCCTAGTGTAGCAGATAACCTAGTGTACAATTCCTAGTGTAGCAGATAACCTAGTGTACAATTCCTAGTGGAGCAGATAACCTAGTGTACAATTCCTAGTGTAGCAGATAACCTAGTGTACAATTCCTAGTGTAGCAGATAACATAGTGTAGCAAATAACCTAGTGTACAATTCCTAGTGTAGCTGAAAACCTAGTGTACAATTCCTAGTGTAGCAGATAACCTAGTGTACAATTCCTAGTGTAGCAGATAACCTAGTGTACAATTCCTAGTGTAGCAGATAACCTAGTGTAGCAGATAACCTAATGTACAATTCCGAGTGTAGAAGATAAACTAGTATACAATTCCTAGTGTAGCAGATAACCTAGTGTACAATTCCTAGTGTAGCAGATAACCTAGTGTACAATTCCTAGTGTAGCAGATAACCTAGTGGACAATTCCTAGTGTAGCAGATAACCTAGTGTACAATTCCTAGTGTAGCAGATAACCTAGTGTACAATTCCTAGTGTAGCAGATAACCTAGTGTAAAATTCCTAGTGTAGCAGATAACCTAGTGTACAATTCCTAGTGTAGCAGATAACCTAGTGTACAATTCCTAGTGTAGCAGATAACCTAATGTACAATTCCTATTGTAACATATAACCTAATGGACAATTCCTAGTGTAGCATACAACCTAATGTACAATTCCTAGTATACAAGATAACCTAGTATACAATTCCTACTGTAGCAGATAACCCAGTGTACAATTCCTAGTGTAGCAGATAACCTAGTGTACAATTCCTAGTGTAGCAGAAAACCTAATGTACAATTCCTAGTATACAAGATAACCTAATGCACAAACCCTAATGTAGCAGATAACATAGTGTACAATTCATAGTGTGCAGATAACCTAATGTACAATTCCTAGTGTAGCAGATAACCTAGTGTACAATTCCTAGTGTAGCAGATAACCTAGTGTACAATTACTAGTATAGCAGATAACCTAATGTACAATTCCTAGTGTAGCAGATAACCTAATGTACACTTCCTAGTGTATCAGATAACCTAGTGTACAATTCCTAGTGTAGCAGATAACATAGTGTACAATTACTAGTATAGCAGATAACCTAATGTACAATCCTAGTGTAGCATATAACCTAATGTACAATTCCTAGTGTAGCAGATCACTTAATGGTCAATTCCTAGTGTAGCAGATAACCTAATGGACATTTCCTAGTGTAGCAGATATCCTAATGTACAATTCCTTGTGTAGCAGATAACCTAGTGGACAATTCATAGTGTAGCAGATAACCTAGTGGACAATTCCTAGTGTAGCAGATAACCTAATGTACAATTCCTAGTGTAACAGATAACCTAATGTACAATTTCTAGTGTAGCAGATAACTTAATGGTCAATTCCTAGTGTAACAGATAACCTAGTGGACAATTCCTAGTGTAGCAGATAACCTAATGTACAATTCCTACTGTAGCAGATAACCTGTTGTACAATTCCTAGTATACAAGATAACCTAATGGACAATTCCTAGTGTAGCAGATAACCTAGTGTACAATTCCTAGTGTAGCAGATAATCTAATGGACACTTCCTAGTGGAGCAGATAACCTAGTGTACAATACCTAGTGTAGCAGTAAATCTAGTGTACACCTCCTAGTGTAGCAGATAACCTAGTGTACAATTCCTAGTGTAGAAGATAACCTAGTGTACAATTCCTAGTGTACAGTTCCTAGTGTAGCAGATAACCTATTGTACAATTCCTAGTGTACAATTCCTAGTGTACAATTCCTAGTGTAGCAGCTATCCTAGTGTACAATACCTATTGTACAATTCCTAGTGTGACATATAACCTAGTGTACAATTCCTAGTGGAGCAGATAACCTAGTGTACAATTCCTAGTGTACAATTCCTAATGTAGCAGATA
>CM026386.1:2316322-2351737 GCA_014843695.1 Archivesica marissinica | reverse complement strand
AATACCACAACCTACAAGACACCTGCAAATACCACAACCTACAAGAAACCTGCAAATACCACAACCTACAATACACCTGCATATACCACAACCTACAAGACACCTGCAAATACCACAACCTACAAGACACCTGCAAATGCCACAACCTACAATACACCTGCAAATACCACAACCTACAAAACACCTGCAAATACCACAACCTACAAGACACCTGCACAATACACAACCTACAATACACCTGCAAATACCACAACCTACAATAAACCTGCAAATACCACAACCTACAACACACCTGCAAATACCACAACCTACAAGACACCTGCAAATACCACAACCTACAACATACCTGCAAAACCACAACCACAAGACGCATGCAAATACCACAACCTACAAGACACCTGCAAATACCACAACCTACAGGACACCTGCAAATACCACAACCTACAAGACACCTGCAAATACCACAACCTACAAGACACCTGCAAATACCACAACCTACAAGACACCTGCAAATACCACAACCTACAACACACCTGCAAATACCACAACCTACAAGACACCTGCAAATACCACAACGTACAGGAAACCTGCAAATACCACAACCTACAAGACACCTGCAAATACCACAACCTACAAGACACCTGCAAATACCACAACCTACAAAACACATGCAAATACCACAACCTACAAGACACCTGCAAATACCACAACCTACAAGACACCTACAAATACCACAACCTACAAGACACCTACAAATACCACAACCTACAATACACCCGCAAATACCACAACCTACAAGACACCTGCAAATACCACAACCTACAAGACACCTGCAAATACCCAAACTACAAACGCCTGCAAATACCACAACCTACAAGACACCTGCAAATACCACAACCTACAGGACGATGCAAATACCACAACCTACAGACACCTGCAAATACCACAAACCTACAACACACCGAAAATACCACAACCTACAAGACACCGCAAATACCAAACCTACAACATAATAACACAAACCTACAAGACACCTGCAAATACCACACCTACAATACGCCTGCAAATACCACAACCTACAAGACACCTGCAAATACAACAACCTACAGGACGCATGCAAAATACACAACATACACGACACCTGCAAATACCACAATCTACAAGACACCTGCAAATACCACAAACTACAAGACACCTGCAAATACCACAACCTACAACATACCTACACATACCACAACCTACAAGACACCTGCAAATACCACAACCTACAAGACACCTGCAAATACCACAACCTACAAGACACCTGCAAATACCACAACCTACAAGACACATGCACAACCTACAAGACACCCGCACAACCTACAAGACACCTGTAAATACCACAACCTACAAGACACCCGCACAACCTACAAGACACCTGCAAATACCACAACCTACAAGACACCTGCAAATACCACAACCTACAAGACACCCGCACAACCTACAAGACACCTGCAAATACCACAACCTACAAGACACCTGCAAATACCACAACCTACAACACACCTGTAAATACCACAACCTACAATACACCTGCAAATACCACAACTTACAACACACCTGCAAATACCACAACCTACAAGACACCTGCAAATACCACAACCTACAAGACACCTGCAAATACCACAACCTACAAGACACCTGCAAATGCCACAACCTACAAGACACCTGCAAATACCACAACCTACAAGACACCTGCACAACCTACAAGACACTGCAAATACCACAACCTACAAGACACCTGCAAATACCACAACCTACAACATACCTGCAAATACCACAACCTACAAGACACCTGCAAATACCACAACCTACAAGACACCTGCAAATACCACAACCTAAATAAACCTGCAAATACCACAACCTACAAGACGCCTGCAAATACCACAACCTACAAGACACCTGCAAATACCACAACCTACAAGACACCTGCAAATACCACAACCTACAAGACACCTGCAAATACCACAACCTACAAGACACCTGCAAATACCACAACCTACAATACGCCTGCAAATACCACAACCTACAAGACACCTGCAAATACCACAACCTACAGGACGCATGCAAATACCACAACATACAGGACACCTGCAAATACCACAACCTACAATACGCCTGCAAATACCACAACCTACAAGACACCTGCAAATACCACAACCTACAGGACGCATGCAAATACCACAACATACAGGACACCTGCAAATACCACAATCTACAAGACACCTGCAAATACCACAAACTACAAGACACCTGCAAATACCACATCCTACAACATACCTACACATGCCACAACCTACAAGACACCTGCAAATACCACAACCTACAAGACACCTGCAAATACCACAACCTACAAGACACCTGCAAATACTTCAACCTACAAGACACATGCACAACCTACAAGACACCCGCACAACCTACAAGACACCTGTAAATACCACAACCTACACGACACCCGCACAACCTACAAGACACCTGCAAATAACACAACCTACAAGACACCTGTAAATACCACAACCTACAAGACACCCGCACATCCTACAATACACCTGTAAATACCACAAACTTCAGGACACCTGAAAATACAACAACCTACAACATACCTGTAAATACCACAACCTACAATACACCTGCATATACCACAACTTACAACACACCTGTAAATACCACATCCTACAAGACACCTGTAAATACCACAAACTTCAGGAAACCTGCAAATACCACAACCTACAGCACACCTGTAAATGCCACAACCTACAGGACGCATGCAAATACCGCAACCTACAGGACACCTGCACAACGTACAACACACTGCAAATACCACAACCTACAATACACCTGCAAATACCACAACGTACAAGATACCTGCAAATACCACAACCTACCAGACGCCTGCAAATACTACAACCTACAAGACACCTGCAAATACCACAACATAAAGGATGCATGCAAATACCACAACCTACAAGACGCCTGCAAATACCACAACCTACAAGACACCTGCATATACAACAACGTACAGGACGCCTGCAAATACCACAACCTACAAGACACCTGCTAATACCACAACCTAAAAAACACCTGAACAACATAAAAGACACCCGCACAACCTACAAAACACATTGCAAATACCACAACCTACAAGACACCTGCATATACAACAACGTACAGGACGCCTGAAAATACCACAACCTACAAGACACCTGCTAATACCACAACCTAAAAAACACCTGAACAACATAAAAGACACCCGCACAACCTACAAAACACCTGCAAATACCACAACCTACAAGACACCTGCAAATACCACAACCTACAAGATACTTGCACATGCCACAACCTACAACACACCTACAAATACCACAACCTACAAAACACCCGCAAATACCACAACCTACAGGACACCTGCAAATGCCACGACCTACAAGACACCTGCAAATACCACAACCTACAGGACGCCTGCAAATACCACAACCTACAAGACACCTGCAAATACCACAACGTACAGGACGCATGCAAATACCACAACCTACAAGAGACCTGCAAATATCACAACCTACAAGACGCCTGCAAATACAACAACCTACAAGAGACCTGCAAATACAACAACGTACAGGACTCCTGCAACTACCACAACCTACAATACGCCTGCAAATACCACAACCTACAAGACACCTGCAAATACCACAACCTACAGGACGCATGCAAATACCACAACCTACAGGACACCTGCAAATACCACAACCTACAAGACACCTGCAAATACCACAACCTACAAGACACCTGCAAATACCACAAACTACAACATACCTACACATGCCACAACCTACAAGACACCTGCAAATACCACAACATACAATATGCCTGCAAAAACCACAACCTAGAAGACACCTGCAAATACCACAACCTACAGGACACCTACACATGCCACAACCAACAAGACACCTGCACATGCCACAATCTACAAGATACCTGCACATGCCACCACCTACAAGACACCTGCACATGCCACAATCTACAAGACACCCGCACAACCTACAAGACACCTGTAAATACCACAACCTTCAGGACACCTGCAAATACCACAACCTACAATATACCTGTAAATACCACAACCTACAATACACCTGCATATACCACAACCTTCAGGACACCTGCATATACCACAACCTACAACACACCTGTAAATGCCACATCCTACAATACACCTGCAAATACCACAACCAACAAGACACCTGTAAATACCACAACCTTCAGGATACCTGCAAATACCAAAACCTACAGCACACCTGTAAATGCCACAACCTACAATAAACCTGCAAATACCACAACCTACAGGACACCTGCACAACGTAAAACACACCTGCAAATACCACAACCTACAAGACACCTGCAGATACCACACCGTACAGGATACCTGCAAATACCACAACCTACAAGACGCCTGCAAATACTACAACCTACAAGACACCTGCATATACAACAACGTACAGGACACCTGCAAATACCACAACCTACAGGAAACCTGCACATGCCACAACCTACAAGACACCTGCAAATACTACAACCTACAAGACACCTACACAAACTACAAGACACCCGCACATGCTACAACCTACAAGACATCTGCACATGCCACAACCTACAAGACACCTGCAAATGCCACAACATACAACACACTTGCAGATGCCACAACCAACAACACACTTGCAAATACCACAACCTACAAGACACATGCAAATACCATAACCTACACAACACTTGCAAATGCCACAACCTACTATACACCTGCAAATACCACAACCTACAGGAAACCTACAAATACCACAACCTGCAAGACGCCTGCAATTACCACAACCTACAAGACACCTGCAAATACCACAAGTACAGGACGCATGCAAATACCACAACCTACAAGACACCTGAAATACCGCAACCTGCAAGACGCCTGCAAATACCACAACCTACAAGACACCTGCAAATACCACAACGTACAGGACGCCTGCAAATACCACAACCTACAAGACATCTGCAAATACCACAACCTACATGACACCTGCAAATACCACAACTTACAATACACCTGTAAATACCACAACCTACAAGACACCTGCAAATACCACAACCTACAATACACCTGCAAATACAACAACCTATAAGACACCTGTAAATACCACAACCTACAAGACACCCGCACAACCTACAAGACACCTGCAAATACCACAACCTACAAGACACCTGCAAATACCACAAACTACAAGACACCTGCAAATACCACAACCTACAAGACACCTGCAAATACCACAACCTACAAGACACCTGCAAATACCACAACCTACAAGACACATGCACAGCCTACAAGACACCTGTAAATACCACAACCTACAAGACACCCGCACAACCTACAAGACACCTGTAAATACCACAACCTTCAGGACACCTGCACATACCACAACCTACAACATACCTGTAAATACCACAACATATAATACACCTGCAAATAACACAACCTTCAGGACACCTGCATATACCACAACCTACAACACACCTGTAAATGCCACAACCTACAATACACCTGTAAATACCACAACCTACAATACACCTGTAAATACCACAAACTTCAGGACACCTGCAAATACCACAACCTACAGCACACCTGTAAATGCCACAACCTACAATAAACCTGCAAATGCCACAACCTACAGGACACCTGCACAACGTACAACACACCTGCACATATCACAATCTACAAGACACCTGCAAATACAACAAGTACAGGACGCATGCAAATACAACAACCTACAAGACACCTGAAATACCACAACCTACAAGACGCCTGCAAATACCACAACCTACATGACACCTACAAATACCACAACCTACAAGACACCTGTAAATACCACTACCTACAAGACGCCTGCAAATACCACAACCTACAAGACACCTGCAAATACCACAACGTACAGGACACCTGCAAATGCCACAACCTACAATACGCCTGCAAATACCACAACCTACAAGACATCTGCAAATACCACAACCTACATGACACCTGCAAATACCACAACCTACAATACGCCTGCAAATACCACAACCTACAAGACACCTGCAAATACCACAACCTACAGGACGCATGCAAATATCACAACATACAGGACATCTGCAAATACCACAATCTACAAGACATCTGCAAATATCACAAACTACAAGACACCTGCAAATACCACAACCTACAACATACCTACACATGCCACAACCTACAAGACACCTGCAAATACCACAACCTACAAGACACCTGCAAATACCACTACCTACAAGACACCTGCAAATACCACAACCTACAAGACACATGCACAACCTACAAGACACCCGCACAACCTACAAGACACCTGTAAATACCACAACATACAAGACACCCGCACAACCTACAAGACACCTGCAAATACCACAACCTACAAGATACCTGCAAATACCACAAACTACAAGACACCTGCAAATACCACAACCTACAACATACCTACACATGCCACTACCTACAAGACACCTGCAAATACCACAACCTACAAGACACCTGCAAATACCACATCCTACAAGACACCTGCAAATACCACAACCTACAAGACACATGCACAACCTACAAGAAACCCGCACAACCTACAAGACACCTGTAAATACCACAACCTACAAGACACCCGCACAACCTACAAGACACCTGCAAATACCACAACCTACAAGACACCTGTAAATACCACAACCTACAAGACACCCGCACAACCTACAATACACCTGCATATACCACAACCTTCAGGACACCTGCATATACCACAACCAACAACACACCTGTAAATACCACAACCTACAATACACCTGTAAATACCACAACCTACAAGACACCTGTAAACATCACAAACTTCAGGACACCTGCAATTACCACAAACTACAGCACACCAGTAAATGCCACAACCTACAAGACACCTGTAAATTCCACAACCTGCAATAAACCTGCAAATGCCACAACCTACAGGACACCTGCACAACGTACAATACACCTGCAAATACCACAACCTACAAGAAACCTGCAAATACCACAACGTACATGATACCTGCAAATACCAGACCCTACAAGACGCCTGCAAATATTACAACCTACAAGACACCTGCAAATACCACAACATAAAGGATGCATGCAAATACCACAACCTACAAGACACCTGCAAATACCACAACCTACAAGAGGCCTTCATATACCACAACCTACAAGACACCTGCATATACAACAACGTACAGGACGCCCAAAACCACAACCACAACACCCACACCACAACCACAAACACCTGCAAATACCACAACCTACAAAACACCTGCACAACATACAAGACACCCGCACAACCTAAAAGACACTTGCACATGCCACAACCTACAATACACCTACAAATACCACAACCTACAATTAACCCGCAAATACCACAACCTACAAGACGCCTGCAAATACCACGACCTACAAGACACCTGCAAATACCACAACGTACAGGACACCTGCAAATACCACAACCTACAAGAGGCCTGCAAATACCACAACCTACAAGACACCTGCAAATACCACAACGTACAGGACGCTTGCAAATACCACAACCTACAAGAGACCTGCAAATATCTCAACCTACAAGACGCCTGCAAATACAACAACCTACAAGAGACCTGCAAATACAACAACCTACAGGACGCATGCAAATACCACAACCTACAGGACACCTGCAAATGCCAAAACTACAAGACAAATGCAAATGCCACAACCTACAAGACACCTGCAAATAACACAAGCTACAAGACACCTGTAAATACCACAACCTACAAGAAACCTACAAATGCCACAATCTACAAGACACCTGCTCATGCCACAACCTACAAGACACCTGCAAATACCACAACCTACAAGACACCTGCACATACCACAACCTACAGGATGCATGCAAATACCACAACCTACAGGACACCTGCACATGCCACAACCTACAAGACACCTATGCACATGCCACAATCTACAGATACCTGCACATGCCACAACATACAAGACACCTGCACAGCCACAATCTACAAGACACCCGCACAACCTACAAAACACCTGTAAATACCACAACCTTCAGGACACCTGCAAATACCACAACCTACAATATACCTGTAAATACCACAACCTACAAGACACCTGTAAATACCACAACCTACAAGACACCTGCAAATACAACAACTTACAAGACACCTGCAAATACCACAACTTACAACATACATACACATGCCACAACCTACAAGACACCTGCAAATACCACAACCTACAATACGCCTGCAAATACCACAACATACAAGACACCTGCAAATACCAGAACCTACAAGACACATGCACAACCTACAAGAAACGCGCACAACCTACAAGACACCTGTAAATACCACAAACTACAAGACACCCGCACAACCTACAGAACACCTGCAAATACCACAAACTACAAGACACCTGTAAATACGACAACCTACAAGACACCCGCACAACCTACAAGACACTTGTAAATACCACAACATTCAGGACACCTGTAAATACCACAAACTACAACATACCTGTAAATACCACAACCTACAATACACCTGCAAATACCACAACCTTCAGGACACCTGCATATACCACAACCTACAACACACCTGTAAATGCCACAACCTACAATACACCTGTAAATACCACAACCTACAATACACCTGTAAATACCACAAACTTCAGGACACCTGCAAATACCACAACCTACAGCACACCTGTAAATGCCACAACCTACAATAAACCTGCAAATGTCACAACGTACAGGACACCTGCACAACGTACAACACATCTGCAAATATCACAATCTACAAGACACCTGCAAATACAACAAGTACAGAACCCATGCAAATACCACAACCTACAAGACATCTGAAATACCACAACCTACAAGACGCCTGCAAATACCACAACCTACATGACATCTACAAATACCACAACCTACAAGACACCTGTAAATACCACTACCTACAAGACGCCTGCAAATACCACAACCTACAAGACACCTGCAAATACCACAACGTACAGGACAGCTGCAAATGCCACAACCTACAATACGCCTGCAAATACCACAACCTACAAGACATCTGCAAATACCACAACCTGCATGACACCTGCAAATACCACAACCTACAATACGCCTGCAAATACCACAACCTACAAGACACCTGCAAATACCACAACCTACAGGACGCATGCAAATACCACAACATACAGGACACCTGCAAATACCACAATCTACAAGACACCTGCAAATATCACAAACTACAAGACACCTGCAAATACCACAAGCTACAACATACCTACACATGCCACAACCTTCAAGACACCTGCAAATACCACAACCTACAAGACACCTGCAAATACCACTACTTACAAGACACCTGCAAATACCACATCCTACAAGACACACGCACAACCTACAAGACACCCGCACAACCTACAAGACACCTGCAAATACCACAACCTACAAAACACCTGCACAACATACAAGACACCCGCACAACCTACAAGACACTTGCACATGCCACAACCTACAATACACCTACAAATACCACAACCTACAATTAACCCGCAAATACCACACCCTACAAGACGCCTGCAAATACCACGATCTACAAGACACCTGCAAATACCACAACGTACAGAACACCTGCAAATACCACAACCTACAAGAGGCCTGCAAATACCACAACCTACTAGACACCTGCAAATACCACAACGTACAGGACGCATGCAAATACCACAACCTACAAGAGACCTGCAAATACCTCAACCTACAAGACGCCTGCAAATACAACAACCTACAAGAGACCTGCAAATACAACAACGTACAGGAGTCCTGCAACTACCACAATCTACAATACGCCTGCAAATACCACAACCTACAATACACCTGCAAATACCACAACCTACAGGACGCATGCAAATACCACAACCTACAGGACACCTGCAAATGCCACAACCTACAAGACACCTGCAAATACCACAACATACAAGACACCTGCAAATGCCACAACCTACACGACACCTGCAAATACCACAACATACAAGACACCTGCAAATACCACAACATACAAGACACCTGCAAATACCACAACCTACAAGAGGCCTTCAAATACCACAACATACACGACACCTGCATATACAACAACGTACAGGACGCCTGCAAATACCACAACCTACAGGACACCTGCACATGCCACAACCTACAAGACACCTGCAAATACAACAACCTACAAGAGACCTGCAAATACAACAACCTACAGGACGCATGCAAATACCACAACCTACAGGACACCTGCAAATGCCAAAACTACAAGACAAATGCAAATGCCACAACCTACAAAACACCTGCAAATAACACAAGCTACAAGACACCTGTAAATACCACAACCTACAAGAAACCTACAAATGCCACAATCTACAAGACACCTGCACATGCCACAACCTACAAGACACCTGCAAATACCACAACCTACAAGACACCTGCACATACCACAACCTACAGGATGCATGCAAATACCACAACCTACAGGACACCTGCACATGCCACAACCTACAAGACACCTATGCACATGCCACAATCTACAAGATACCTGCACATGCCACAACATACAAGACACCTGCACATGCCACAATCTACAAGACACCCGCACAACCTACAAAACACCTGTAAATACCACAACCTTCAGGACACCTGCAAATACCACAACCTACAATATACCTGTAAATACCACAACCTACAAGACACCTGTAAATACCACAACCTACAAGACACCTGCAAATACAACAACTTACAAGACACCTGCAAATACCACAACTTACAACATACATACACATGCCACAACCTACAAGACACCTGCAAATACCACAACCTACAATACGCCTGCAAATACCACAACATACAAGACACCTGCAAATACCAGAACCTACAAGACACATGCACAACCTACAAGAAACGCGCACAACCTACAAGACACCTGTAAATACCACAAACTACAAGACACCCGCACAACCTACAGAACACCTGCAAATACCACAAACTACAAGACACCTGTAAATACGACAACCTACAAGACACCCGCACAACCTACAAGACACTTGTAAATACCACAACATTCAGGACACCTGCAAATACCACAAACTACAACATACCTGTAAATACCACAACCTACAATACACCTGCAAATACCACAACCTTCAGGACACCTGCATATACCACAACCTACAACACACCTGTAAATGCCACAACCTACAATACACCTGTAAATACCACAACCTACAATACACCTGTAAATACCACAAACTTCAGGACACCTGCAAATACCACAACCTACAGCACACCTGTAAATGCCACAACCTACAATAAACCTGCAAATGTCACAACGTACAGGACACCTGCACAACGTACAACACATCTGCAAATATCACAATCTACAAGACACCTGCAAATACAACAAGTACAGAACGCATGCAAATACCACAACCTACAAGACATCTGAAATACCACAACCTACAAGACGCCTGCAAATACCACAACCTACATGACATCTACAAATACCACAACCTACAAGACACCTGTAAATACCACTACCTACAAGACGCCTGCAAATACCACAACCTACAAGACACCTGCAAATACCACAACGTACAGGACACCTGCAAATGCCACAACCTACAATACGCCTGCAAATACCACAACCTACAAGACATCTGCAAATACCACAACCTGCATGACACCTGCAAATACCACAACCTACAATACGCCTGCAAATACCACAACCTACAAGACACCTGCAAATACCACAACCTACAGGACGCATGCAAATACCACAACATACAGGACACCTGCAAATACCACAATCTACAAGACACCTGCAAATATCACAAACTACAAGACACCTGCAAATACCACAAGCTACAACATACCTACACATGCCACAACCTTCAAGACACCTGCAAATACCACAACCTACAAGACACCTGCAAATACCACTACTTACAAGACACCTGCAAATACCACATCCTACAAGACACATGCACAACCTACAAGACACCCGCACAACCTACAAGACACCTGCAAATACCACAACCTACAAAACACCTGCACAACATACAAGACACCCGCACAACCTACAAGACACTTGCACATGCCACAACCTACAATACACCTACAAATACCACAACCTACAATTAACCCGCAAATACCACACCCTACAAGACGCCTGCAAATACCACGACCTACAAGACACCTGCAAATACCACAACGTACAGGACACCTGCAAATACCACAACCTACAAGAGACCTGCAAATACCCAACCTACAAGACACCTGCAAATACCACAACCTACAAGACACCTGCAAATACAACAACGTACAAGAGACCTGCAACTACCACAATCTACAATACGCCTGCAAATACCACAACCTACAAGACACCTGCAAATACCACAACCTACAGGACGCATGCAAATACCACAACCTACAAGACACCTGCAAATGCCACAACCTACAAGACACCTGCAAATACCACAACATACAAGACACCTGCAAATACCACAACCTACAAGACACCTGCAAATACCACAACATACAAGACACCTGCAAATACCACAACCTACAAGACACCTGCAAATACCACAACCTACAAGAGACCTTCAAATACCACAACCTACACGACACCTGCAAACACAACGTACAAGACACCTGCAAATACCACAACCTACAAGACACCTGCAATCCACAACCTACAAGACACCTGCAAATACCACAACCTACAAAACACCTGCAAAACATACAAGAACCACAACCTACAAGACACCTGCACATGCCACAACCTACAATACACCTACAAATACCACAACCTACAATAAACCCGCAAATACCACAACCTACAAGACACCTGCAAATACCACAACCTACAAGACACCTGCAAATACCACAACCTACAGGACACCTGCAAATACCACAACCTACAAGAGACCTGCAAATACCACAACCTACAAGACACCTGCAAATACCACAACCTACAGGACGCATGCAAATACCACAACCTACAAGACACCTGCAAATACCACAACCTACAAGACACCTGCAAATACCACAACCTACAAGACACCTGCAAATGCCACAACCTACAAGACACCTGCAAATACCACAACCTACAAGACACCTGCAAATACCACAAGCTACAAGACACCTGTAATACCACAACCTACAAGACACCTGCAAATGCCACAACCTACAAGACACCTGCAATGCCACAACCTACAAGACACCTGCAAATGCCACAACCTACAAGACACCTGCACATGCCACAACCTACAAGACTCCTGCAAATGTCACAATCTACAAGACACCTGCAAATGCCACAATCTACAGGACACCTGCACATGCCACAACCTACAAGACACCTGCACATACCACAACCTACATGACACCTGTAAATACCACAACCTACAGGACGCATGCAAATACCACAACCTACAGGACACCTGCACATGCCACAACCTACAAGACACCTCTGCACATGCCACAATCTACAAGATACCTGCACATGCCACAACATACAAGACACCTGCACATGCCACAATCTACAAGACACCCGCACAACCTACAAAACACCTGTAAATACCACAACCTTCAGGACACCTGCAAATACCACAACCTACAATATACCTGTAGATACCACAACCTACAATACACCTGTATATACCACAACCTACTACACACCTGCAAATACCACAACCTACATTACACCTGTAAATGCCACATCCTACAATACACCTGCAAATACCACAACCTACAAGACACCTGCAAATACAACAACCTACAAGACACCTGTAAATACCACAACCTACAAGACACATGCACAACCTACAAGACACCTGCACAACCTACAAGACACCCGCACAACCTACAAGACACCTGTAAATACCACAACCTTCAGTATACCTGCAAATACCACAACCTACAAGACACCTGTAAATACCACAACCTACAAGACACCTGCATATACCACAACCTACAAGACACCTGCAAATACCACAAACTACAAGACACCTGAAAATACAACAATCTACAAGACACCTGTAAATACCACAACCTACAAGACACCTGCACAACCTACAAGACACCTACAAATACAACAACCTACAAGACACCTGCACAACGTACAACACACCTGCAACTACCACAACCTACAACATACCTACACATGCCGCAACCTACAAGACACCTGCAAATACCACAAACTACAACACACCTGTAAATGCCACAACCTACAATACACCTGCAAATACCACAACCTACAGGACACCTGCACAAAGTACAAGACACCTACAAATACCACAACCTACAAGACACCTGCACATCGTACAACCTACAACATACCTACACATGCCACAACCTACAAGACAACTGCAAATACCACAACCTACAAGACACCTGCAAATACCACAACCTACAATACACCCGCAAATACCACAACCTACAAGAAACATGCAAATACGACTACATACAAGACACCTGCACAACCTACAAGACACCTGTAAATACCACAACCTACAAGACACCTGCAAATACCACCACCTACAAGACACCTACAAATGCCACTACCTGCAAGACACCTGCAAATACCACAACATACAAGACACCTGCAAATACCACAACCTACCAGAAACCTGCAAATGTCATTACATACAAGACACCTGCAAAAACCACAACCTACAACATACCTACACATGCCACAACCTACAAGACACCTGCATATACCACAACCTACAACACTCCTGTAAATGCCACAACCTACAATACACCTGCAAATACCACAACCTACAGGACACCTGCACAAAGTACAAGACACCTACAAATACCACAACCTACAAGACACCTGCACAACGTACAACACACCTGCAAATACCACTACCTACAATACACCTGCAAATACCACAACCTACAACATACCTACACATGCCACAACCTACAAGACACCTGTAATTACCACAACCTACAAGACACCTGCAAATGCCACAACCTACAAGACACCTGCAAATACCTCAAGCTACAAGACACCTGTAAATACCACAACCTACAAGAAACCGACAAATGCCACAATCTACAAGACACCTGCACATGCCACAACTTACAAGACACCTGCAAATGCCACAACCTACAAGACACCTGCACATGCCACAACCTACAAGACTCCTGCAAATGCCACAATCTACAAGACACCTACAAATGCCACAATCTACAAGACACCTGCACATGCCACAACCTACAAGACACCTGCAAATACCACAACCTACAAGACACCTGCACATACCACAACCTACAAGACACATGCAAATACCACAACCTACAGGACAACTGCACAAACTACAAGACACCTACAAATACCACAACCTACAAGACACATACACATCGCACAACCTACAACATACCTACACATGCCACAACCTACAAGACACCTGCAAATGCCACAATCTACAAGATACCTGCACATGCCACAACATACAAGACACCTGCACATGCCACAATCTACATGACACCCGCACAACCTACGAAACACCTGTAAATACCACAACCTTCAGGATACCTGCAAATAACATAACCTACAATATACCTGTAAATACCACAACCTACAATACACCTGTATATACCACAACCTACTACACACCTGCAAATACTACAACCTACATTACACCTGTAAATGCCACATCCTACAATACACCTGAAAATACCACAACCTACAAGACACCTGCAAATACAAAAACCTACAAGACACCTGTAAATACCACAACCTACAAGACACCTGCACAACCTACATGACACCTGCACAACCTACAAGACACCTGTAAATACCACAACCTTCAGCATACCTGCAAATACCACAACCTACAAGACACCTGTAAATACCACAACCTACAAGACACCTGCAAATACTACAACCTACAAGACACATGCAAATACCACAAACTACAAGACATCTGAAAATACAACAACCTACAAGACACCTGTAAATACCACAACCTACAAGACACCTGCACAACCTACAAGACACCTGCACAACCTACAACACACCCGCACAACCTACAAGACACCTGTAAATACGACAACCATCAGGATACCTGCAAATACCACAACCTACAACACACCTGTAAATGCCACAACCTACAATAAAACTGCAAATACCACAACCTACAGGACACCTGCACAAAGTACAAGACACCTACAAATACCACAACCTACAAGACACTTGCACAACGTACAACACACCTGGAAATACCACAACCTACAAGAAACCTGCACAACCTACAAGACACCTACAAATACAACAACCTACAAGACACCTGCATAACGAACAACACACCTGCAACTACCACAACCTACAACATACCTACACATGCCACAACCTACAAGACACCTGCAAATACCACAAACTACAACACACCTGTAAATGTCACAACCTACAATACACCTGCAAATACCACAACCTACAGGACAACTGCACAAAGTACAAGACACCTACAAATACCACAACCTACAAGACACATACACATCGTACAACCTACAACATACCTACACATGCCACAACCTACAAGACACCTGCAAATACCACAACCTACAATACACCCGCAAATACCACAACCTACAAGACACATGCAAATACCACAACCTACAAGACTCCTGCACAACCTACAAGATACCTGTAAATACCACAACCTACAAGACACCTGCAAATACCACCACCTACAAGACACCTACAAATGCCACAACCTACAAGACACCTGCAAATACCACATCATACAAGACACCTGCAAATACCACAACCTACAAGACACCTGTAAATACCACAACCTACAAGAAACCTACAAATGCCACAATCTACAAGACACCTGCACATGCCACAACCTACAAGACACCTGTAAATACCACAACCTTCAGGACACCTGCAAATACCACAACCTACAATACAGCTGCAAATACCACAACCTACAATACACCTGAAAATACGACAACCTTCAGGACACCTGCAAATACCACAACCTACAGGACACCTGCACAAAGTACAAGACACCTACAAATACCACAACCTACAAGACACCTGCACAACATATAACACACCTGCAAATACCACAACCTACAATACACCTGCAAATACCACAACCTACAACATACCTACACATGCCACAACCTACAAGACACCTGTAATTACCACAACCTACAAGACACCTGCAAATACCACAACCTACAAGAAACCTGCAAATGCCACAACCTACAAGACACATGTAAATGCCACAACCTACAAGACACCTGCAAATACCACAAGCTACAAGACACCTGTAAATACCACAACCTACAAGAAACCTACAAATGCCACAATCTACAAGACACCTGCACATGCCACAACTTACAAGACACCTGCAAATGCCACAACCTACAAGACACCTGCACATGCCACAACCTACAAGACTCCTGCAAATGCCACAATCTACAAGACACCTGCAAATGCCACAATCTACAATACACCTGCACATGCCACAACCTACAAGACACCTGCAAATACCACAACCTACAAGACACCTGCACATACCACAACCTACAAGACACCTGTAAATACCACAACTTACAAGACACCTGCAAATACCACAACCTACAAGACACCTGCAAATACCACAAACTACAAGACACCTGAAAATACAGCAACCTACAAGACACCTGTAAATACCACAACCTACAAGACACCTGCACAACCTACAAGACACCTGCACAACCTACCAGACACCCGCACAACCTACAAGACACCTGTAAATACGAAAACCATCAGGATACCTGCAAATACCACAACCTACAACACACCTGTAAATGCCACAACCTACAATAAAACTGCAAATACCACAACCTACAGGACACCTGCACAAAGTACAAGACAACTACAAATACCACAACCTACAAGACACTTGCACAACGTACAACACACTTGGAAATACCACAACCTACAAGAAAACTGCACAACCTACAAGACACCTACAAATACAACAACCTACAAGACACCTGCATAACGTACAACACACCTGCAACTACCACAACCTACAACATATCTACACATGCCACAACCTACAAGACACCTGCAAATACCACAAACTACAACACACCTGTAAATGCCACAACCTACAATACACCTGCAAATACCACAACCTACAGGACACCTGCACAAAGTACAAGACACCTACAAATACCACAACCTACAAGACACATGCACATCGTACAACCTACAACATACCTACACATGCCACAACCTACAAGACACCTGCAAATACCACAACCTACAATACACCCGCAAATACCACAACCTACAAGACACATGCAAATACCACAACCTACAAGACACCTAATAATGCCACAACCTACAAGACACCTGCAAATACCACAACATACAAGACACCTGCAAATACCACAACCTACAAGACACCTGTAAGTACCACAACCTACAAGAAACCTACAAATGCCACAATCTACAAGACACCTGCACATGCTACAACCTACAAGACACCTGTAAATACCACAACCTTCAGGACACCTGCAAATACCACAACCTACAATACAGCTGCAAATATCACAACCTACAATACACCTGTAAATACGAAAACCTTCAGGACACCTGCAAATACTACAACCTACAGAACACCTGCATAAAGTACAATACACCTACAAATACCACAACCTACAAGACACCTGCACAACGTACAACACACCTGCAAATACCACAACCTACAATACACCTGCAAATACCACAACCTACAACATACCTACACATGCCACAACCTACAAGACACCTGTAATTACCACAACCTACAAGACACCTGCAAATACCACAACCTACAAGAAACCTGCAAATGCCACAACCTACAAGACACATGCAAATGCCACAACCTACAAGACACCTGCAAATACCACAAGCTACAAGACACCTGTAAATACCACAACCTACAAGAAACCTACAAATGCCACAATCTACAAGACACCTGCACATGCCACAACTTACAAGACACCTGCAAATGTCACAACCTACAAGAAACCTGCACATGCCACAACCTACAAGACTCCTGCAAATGCCACAATCTACAAGACACCTGCAAATGCCACAATCTACAATACATCTGCACATGTCACAACCTACAAGACACCTGCAAATACCACAACCTACAAGACACCTGCACATACCACAACCTACACGACACCTGTAAATACCACAACCTACAAGAAACCTGCAAATACCACCACCTACAAGACACCTACAATGCCACAACCTACAAGACACCTGCACATGCCTCAACCTACAAGACACCTGCACATGCCACAACCTACAACACACCTGCAAATACCACAACATACAACACACTTGCAGATGCCACAACCTACAACACACTTGCAAATACCACAACCTACAAGACACCTGCAAATACCATAACCTACAAAACACTTCCAAATGCCACACCCTATAATACACCTGCAAATACCACAACCTGCAGGACACCTACAAATACCACAACCTACAACAAACCTGTACATGCCACAACCTACAAGACACCTGCACATGCCCCAACCTACAACACACCTGCAAATACCACAACATACAACACACTTGCAGATACCACAACCTACAGGACACCTGCACAAAGTACAAGACACCTACAAATACCACAACCTACAAGACACCTGCACAACGTACAAAACACCTGCAAATACCACAAGCTACAATACACCTGCAGATACCACAACCTACAACATACCTACACATGCCACAACCTACAAGTCAACTGCAAATACCACAACCTACAAGACACCAGCAAATACCACAACCTACAATACACCCGCACATACCACAACCTAAAAGACACATGCAAATACCACAAACTACAAGACACCTGCACAACCTACAAGACACCTGTAAATACCACCACCTACAAGACACCTACAAATGCCACAAACTTCAGGACACCTGCAAATACCACAACCTACAAGACACCTGCAAATACCACAACCTACAAGACACCTGCACAACGTACAACACACCTGCAAATACCACAACCTACAATACACCTGCAAATACCACAACCTACAACATACCTACACATGCCACAACCTACAAGACACCTGCAAATACCACAACCTACAACACACCTGTAAATGCCACAACCTACAATAAACCTGCAAATACCACAACCTACAGGACACCTGCACAAAGTACAAGACACCTACAAATACCACAACCTACAAGACACCTGCACAACGTACAACACACCTGCAAATACCACAACCTACAATACACCTGCAAATACCACAACCTACAACATACCTACACATGCCACAACCTACAAGACACCTGCAATTACCACAACCTACAAGACACCTGTAAATACCACAACCTACAAGAAACCTGCAAATGCCACAACCTACAAGACACATGCAAATGCCACAACCTACAAGACACCTGCAAATACCACAAGCTACAAGACACCTGTAAATACCACAACCTACAAGAAACCTACAAATGCCACAACCTACAAGACACCTGCACATGCCACAACTTACAATACACCCGCAAATACCACAACCTAAAAGACACATGCAAATACCACAACCTACAAGACACCTGCACAACCTACAAGACACCTACAAATACCACAACCTACAAGACACCTTCAAATACCACAACCTACAAGACACCTGTAAATACCACAACCTATAAGATACCTACAAATGCCACAATCTACAAGACACCTGCACATGCCACAACCTACAAGACACCTGCAAATGCCACAACCTACAAGACAACTGCACAACCTACAACACACCCGCACAACCTACAAGACATCTGTAAATACCACAACCTTCAGGATACCTGCAAATACCATAACATACAACATACCTGTAAATGCCACAATCTACAATACACCTACAAATACCACAACATTCAGGACACCTGCAAATAACACAACCTACAACATACCTGTAAATGCCACAACCTACAATACACCTGCAAATACCACAACCTACAATACACCTGTAAATACGACAACCTTCAGGACACCTGCAAATACCACAACCAACAACACACCTGTAAATGCCACAACCTACAATAAAACTGCAAATACAACAACCTACAGGACACCTGCACAAAGTACAAGACACCTACAAATACCACAACCTACAAGACACTTGCACAACGTACAACACACCTGCAAATACCACAACCTACAAGAAACCTGCACCACATACAAGACACCTACAAATACAACAACCTACAAGACACCTGCACAACGTACAACACACCTGCAACTACCACAACCTACAACATACCTACACATGCCACAACCTACAAGACACATGCAAATACCATAACCTACAACACACCTGTAAATGCCACAACCTACAATACACCTGCAAATACCACAACCTACAGGACATCTGCACAAAGTACAAGACACCTACAAATACCACAACCTACAAGACACCTGCACAACGTACAACACACCTGCAAATACCACAACCTACAATACACCTGCAAATACCACAACCTACAACATACCTACACATGCCACAACCTACAAGACAACTGCAACTACCACAACCTACAAGACACCTGCAAATACCAAAACCTACAATATACCCGCAAATACCACAACCTACCTGATACATGCAAATACGACAACCTACAAGACACCTGTACAACCTACAAGACACCTGTAAATAACACAACCTACAAGACACCTGAAAATACCACCACCTACAAGACACCTACAAATGCCACAACCTACAAGACACCTGCAAATATTATAACCTACAAGACACCTGCATATACCACACACTACAAGACACCTGTAAATACCACAACCTACAAGAAACCTACACATGCCACAATCTACAAGACACCTGCACATGCCTCAATCTACAAGACACCTGCAAAGGCCACAACCTACAAGACACCTGCACATGCCACAACCTACAAGACACCTGCAAATGCCACAACCTAAAAGACACCTGCACAACCTGCAAGACACCCGCACAACCTACAAGACACCTGTAAATATCACAACTTTCAGGATACCTGCAAATACCATAACCTACAACATACCTGTAAATGCCACAACCTACAATACACCTACAAATACCACAACATTCAGGACACCTGCAAATACCACAACCTTCAACACACCTGTAAATGCCACAACCTACAATACACCTGCAAATACCTCAACCTACAATACACCTGTAAATACGACAACATTCAGGACACCTGCAAATACCACAACCTACAACACACCTGTAAATGCCACAACCTACAATAAAACTGCAAATACCACAACATACAGGACACCTGCACAAGGTACAAGACACCTATAAAAACACAACCCAAACACCACAACACAAACACCAACCACAACCACAAACCCACACACAAACACCAATACACAACCTACAAGACACCTGCACAACACAAACACCCAATACCACAACCTACAAAACCTACACATGCACAACCTACAAGACACCTGCAAATACCACAACCTACAACACACCTGAATCCACAACCTACAAAACCTGCAAATACCACACCTACAGGACACTGCACAAAGTACAAGACACCTACAAATACACAACTCAAGACACCTCACAACGTACAACACAAACCCACCCACAACAACACCCACAACCACAAACCTGCAATCCACACCTACAAACACTGCACAACTCAACACCGCACAACCTACAAGACATCACAACTCAAACCTCAAATACCAAATACAAAACCTGCACAACTACAAACACCTCAATCCACAACTCAACACCTGCAATACACAACCTACAACAACCTAAATCCACACCTACAAACACCTGAAATACCACAACCACAAACACCTGAAATACACAACCTTCAGGACACCTGCAAATACCACAACCTACAACACACCTGTAAATGCCACAACCTACAATAAAACTGCAAATACCACAACATACAGGACACCTGCACAAGGTACAAGACACCTATAAAATACCACAACCTACAAGACACTTGCACAACGTACAACACACCTGCAAATTCCACAACCTACAAGAAACCTGCACAACCTACAAGACACCTACACATACAACAACCTACAAGACACCTGCACAACGTACAACACACCTGCAACTACCACAACCTACAACATACCTACACATGCTACAACCTACAAGACACCTGCAAATACCACAACCTACAACACACCTGTAAATGCCACAACCTACAATACACCTGCAAATACCACAACCTACAGGACACCTGCACAAAGTACAAGACACCTACAAATACCACAACCTACAAGACACCTGCACAACGTACAACACACCTGCAAATACCACAACCTACAATACACCTGCAAATACCACAACCTACAACATACCTACACATGCCACAACCTACAAGACACCTGTAATTACCACAACCTACAAGACACCTGCAAATACCACAACATACAAGAAACCTGCAAATGCCACAACCTACAAGACACATGCAAATGCCACAACCTACAAGACACCTGCAAATACCACAAGCTACAAGACACCTGTAAATACCACAACCTACAAGAAACCTACAAATGCCACAATCTACAAGACACCTGCACATGCCACAACTTACAATACACCCGCAAATACCACAACCTAAAAGACACATGCAAATACCACAACCTACAAGACACCTGCACAACCTACAAGACACCTACAAATACCACAACCTACAAGACACCTTCAAATACCACAACCTACAAGACACCTGTAAATACCACAACCTATAAGATACCTACAAATGCCACAATCTACAAGACACCTGCACATGCCACAACCTACAAGACACCTGCAAATGCCACAACCTACAAGACAACTGCAAATACCACAACCTACAAGACATCTGTAAATACCACAACCTTCAGGATACCTGCAAATACCATAACATACAACATACCTGTAAATGCCACAATCTACAATACACCTACAAATACCACAACATTCAGGACACCTGCAAATACCACAACCTACAACACACCTGTAAATGCCACAACCTACAATACACCTGCAAATACCACAACCTACAATAACCTGTAAATACGACAACCTTCAGGACACCTGCAAATACCACAACCAACAACACACCTGTAAATGCCACAACCTACAATAAAACTGCAAATACCACAACCTACAGGACACCTGCACAAAGTACAAGACACCTACAAATACCACAACCTACAAGACACTTGCACAACGTACAACACACCTGCAAATACCACAACCTACAAGAAACCTGCACAACCTACAAGACACCTACACATACAACAACCTACAAGACACCTGCACAACGTACAACACACCTGCAACTACCACAACCTACAACATACCTACACATGCCACAACCTACAAGACACCTGCAAATACCACAACCTACAACACACCTGTAAATGCCACAACCTACAATACACCTGCAAATACCACAACCTACAGGACACCTGCACAAAGTACAAGACACCTACAAATACCACAACCTACAAGACACCTGCACAACGTACAACACACCTGCAAATACCACAACCTACAATACACCTGCAAATACCACAACCTACAACATACCTACACATGCCACAACCTACAAGACACCTGTAATTACCACAACCTACAAGACACCTGCAAATACCACAACCTACAAGAAACCTGCAAATGCCACAACCTACAAGACACATGCAAATGCCACAACCTACAAGACACCTGCAAATACCACAAGCTACAAGACACCTGTAAATACCACAACCTACAAGAAACCTACAAATGCCACAATCTACAAGACACCTGCACATGCCACAACCTACAAGACACCTGCAAATACCACAACCTAAAAGACACATGCAAATACCACAACCTACAAGACACCTGCACAACCTACAAGACACCTACAAATACCACAACCTACAAGACACCTTCAAATACCACAACCTACAAGACACCTGCAAATACCACAACCTACAAGACACCTGCAAATGCCACAACCTACAAGACACCTGCACATGCCACAACCTACAAGACACCTGCAAATGCCACAACCTACAAGACAACTGCACAACCTACAACACACCCGCACAACCTACAAGACACCTGTAAATACCACAACCTTCAGGATACCTGCAAATACCATAACATACAACATACCTGTAAATGCCACAACCTACAATACACCTACAAATACCACAACATTCAGGACACCTGCAAATACCACAACCTTCAACACACCTGTAAATGCCACAACCTACAATACACCTGCAAATACCACAACCTACAATACACCTGTAAATACGACAACCTTCAGGACACCTGCAAATACCACAACCAACAACACACCTGTAAATGCCACAACCTACAATAAAACTGCAAATACAACAACTACAGGACACCTGCACAAAGTACAAGACACCTACAAATACCACAACCTACAAGACACTTGCACAACGTACAACACACCTGCAAATACCACAACCTACAAGAAACCTGCACCACATACAAGACACCTACAAATACAACAACCTACAAGACACCTGCACAACGTACAACACACCTGCAACTACCACAACCTACAATATACCTACACATGCCACAACCTACAAGACACATGCAAATACCATAACCTACAACACACCTGTAAATGCCACAACCTACAATACACCTGCAAATACCACAACCTACAGGACATCTGCACAAAGTACAAGACACCTACAAATACCACAACCTACAAGACACCTGCACAACGTACAACACACCTGCAAATACCACAACCTACAATACACCTGCAAATACCACAACCTACAACATACCTACACATGTCACAACCTACACGACAACTGCAAATACCACAACCTACAACACACCTGCAAATACCACAACCTACAATACACCCGCAAATACCACAACCTACCTGACACATGCAAATACCACAACCTACAAGACACCTGCACAACCTACAATACACCTGCAAATAACACAACCTACAAGACACCTGCAAATACCACCACCTACATGACACATGCAAATACCACAACCTACAATACACCTGCAAATACCACAACCTACAACATACCTACACATGCCACTACCTAAAGGACACCTGTAATTACCACAACCTACAAGACACCTGCAAATACCACAAACTACAAGACACCTGCAAATGCCACAACCTACAAGACACATGCAAATGCCACAACCTACAAGACACCTGCAAATACCACAAGCTACAAGACACCTGTAAATACCACAACCTACAAGAAACCTACAAATGCCACAATCTACAAGACACCTGCACCTGCCACAACTTACAAGACACCTGTAAATGCCACTTCCTACAAGACACCTGCAAATACCACAACCTACAATACACCCGCAAATACCACAACCTAAAAGACACATGCAAATACCAAAACCTACAAGACACCTGCACAACCTACAAGACACCTACAAATACCACAACCTACAAGACACCTGCAAATACCACAACCTACAAGACACCTGTAAATACCACAACCTACAAGATACCTACAAATGCCACAATCTACAAGACACCTGCACATGCCACAACCTACAAGACACCTGCAAATGCCACAACCTACAAGACAACTGCACAACCTACAACACACCCGCACAACCTACAAGACATCTGTAAATACCACAACCTTCAGGATACCTGCAAATACCATAACATACAACATACCTGTAAATGCCACAATCTACAATACACCTACAAATACCACAATATTCAGGACAACTGCAAATAACACAACCTACAACATACCTGTAAATGCCAAAACCTACAATACACCTGCAAATACCACAACCTACAATACACCTGTAAATACGACAACCTTCAGGACACCTGCAAATACCACAACCAACAACACACCTGTAAATGCCACAACCTACAATAAAACTGCAAATACCACAACCTACAGGACACCTGCACAAAGTACAAGACACCTACAAATACCACAACCTACAAGACACTTGCACAACGTACAACACACCTGCAAATACCACAACCTACAAGAAACCTGCACCACATAAAAGACACCTACAAATACAACAACCTACAAGACACCTGCACAACGTACAACACACCTGCAACTACCACAACCTACAACATACCTACACATGCCACAACCTACAAGACACATGCAAATACCATAACCTACAACACACCTGTAAATGCCACAACCTACAATACACCTGCAAATACCACAACCTACAGGACATCTGCACAAAGTACAAGACACCTACAAATACCACAACCTACAAGACACCTGCACAACGTACAACACACCTGCAAATACCACAACCTAAAATACACCTGCAAATACCACAACCTACAACATACCTACACATGCCACAACCTACAAGACAACTGCAATTACCACAACCTACAAGACACCTGCAAATACCAAAACTTACAATATACCCGCAAATACCACAACCTACCTAACACATGCAAATACGACAACCTACAAGACACCTGCACAACCTACAAGACACCTGTAAATAACACAACCTACAAGACACCTGAAAATACCACCACCTACAAGACACCTACAAATGCCACAACCTACAAGACACCTGCAAATATTATAACCTACAAGACACCTGCATATACCACAAACTACAAGACACCTGTAAATACCACAACCTACAAGAAACCTACACATGCCACAATCTACAAGACACCTGCACATGCATTAATCTACAAGACACCTGCAAAGGCCACAACCTACAAGACACCTGCACATGCCACAACCTACAAGACACCTGCAAATGCCACAACCTAAAAGACACCTGCACAACCTGCAAGACACCCGCACAACCTACAAGACACCTGTAAATATCACAACTTTCAGGATACCTGCAAATACCATAACCTACAACATACCTGTAAATGCCACAACCTACAATACACCTACAAATACCACAACCTTCAGGACACCTGCAAATACCACAACCTTCAACACACCTGTAAATGCCACAACCTACAATACACCTGCAAATACCTCAACCTACAATACACCTGTAAATACGACAACATTCAGGACACCTGCAAATACCACAACCTACAACACACCTGTAAATGCCACAACCTACAATAAAACTGCAAATACCACAACCTACAGGACACCTGCACAAGGTACAAGACACCTACAAATACCACAACCTACAAGACACTTGCACAACGTACAACACACCTGCAAATACCACAACCTACAAGAAACCTGCACAACCTACAAGACACCTACAAATACAACAACCTACAAGACACCTGCACAACGTACAACACACCTGCAACTACCACAACCTATAACATACCTACACATGCTACAACCTACAAGACACCTGCAAATACCACAACCTACAACACACATGTAAATGCCACAACCTACAATACACCTGCAAATACCACAACCTACAGGACACCTGCACAAAGTACAAGACACCTACAAATACCACAACCTATAAGACACCTGCACAACGTACAACACACCTGCAAATACCACAACCTACAATACACCTGCAAATACCACAACCTACAACATACCTACACATGCCACAACCTACACGACAACTGCAAATACCACAACCTAAAACACAACTGCAAATACCACAACCTACAATACACCCGCAAATACCACAACCTACCTGACACATGCAAATACCACAACCTACAAGACACCTGCACAACCTACAAATAACACAACCTACAAGACACCTGCAAATACCACCACCTACAAGACACCTACAAATGCCACATCCTATAAGACACCTGCAAATGCCACAACCTACAATACACCTGCAAATACCACAACCTACAAGACACCTGCACAACGTACACTACACCTGCACAACGTACAACACACCTGCAAATACCACAACCTACAAGACACCTGCAAATACCACAACCTACAAGACACCTGCATAACCTACAATACACCTGCACAACCTACAAGACACCTGCAAATGCCACAACCTGCAAGACACCTGCAAATGCTACATATTCGCTTCATGGGCGACGACATATCACATTTTCTACAGTATTAACACATTTATTAAAACTTCAAAACAAGCACACATTGATTCGGTCAATGTCCTGAAATGAATATCAGTGAATTGTCAAATCAGTTATGGCACTTTGTTAAAATTTAATTTAATTATGGTTTTAATTTCGGTAGTGACTAGGCATTTAAGAACTGTCTCCTGACGTTCAGTCATCCAATTAACGACACAACCTGTGATATGCCTATGTGTAAGGCACGAAGCAGTGGCCATAGGAGATGGGTTCAGTGCTCTGTGTGTGGTCGGTGGATGCATAGTACGTGTTGTGGCCTGCCGCTGAAGACAGCTCTCGGCAAAGAAGACTACGAGTGTGTGTTTTGTGTTGCGATGTACAGATAGTGTATTCTCAATGTGTTCTCACATATTCATTGGATGTACACCTACTGGCGGTGAGAGAACACCGGTAGCTAGCTAGCGAGTGTCGTACATATTTATATGCAATGGAAACTCGCTCGAGATTCTCTATGTATAATAGCCAATTTTTCGAAATATGTCTGTCAGCGACATACGTGTACTTAATCGTGTATATGTGTGTGTGTGTGGGTGTCAGACTGTGTATATGTGTGTGGTGTGTGGGTGTCAGACTGTGTATATGTGTGTGGGTGTCAGACTGTATATATGTGTGTGGTGTGTGGGTGTCAGACTGTATATATGTGTGTGGTGTGTGGGTGTCAGACTGTATATGTGTGTGGTGTGTGGGTGTCAGACTGTGTATATGTGTGTGGTGTGTGGGTGTCAGACTGTATATATGTGTGTGGTGTGTGGGTGTCAGACTGTATATATGTGTGTGGTGTGTGGGTGTCAGACTGTATATATGTGTGTGGTGTGTGGGTGTCAGACTGTGTATATGTGTGTGGTGTGTGGGTGTCAGATTGTATATATATGTGTGGTCTGTGGGTGTCAGACTGTATATATGTGTGTGGGTGTCAGACTGTATATATGTGTGTGGTGTGTGGGTGTCAGACTGTATATATGTGTGTGGTGTGTGGGTGTCAGGCTGTGTATATGTATGTGGTGTGTGGGTGTCAGGCTGTATATATGTATGTGGTGTGTGGGTGTCAGGCTGTATATATGTATGTGGTGTGTGGGTGTCAGACTGTATATATGTGTGTGGTGTGTGGGTGTCAGACTGTATATATGTGTGTGGTGTGTGGGTGTCAGACTGTATATATGTGTGTGGTGTGTGGGTGTCAGACTGTATATATGTGTGTGGTGTGTGGGTGTCAGGCTGTATATATATGTATGGTGTGTGGGTGTCAGGCTGTATATATGTGTGGTGTGTGTGTCAGGCTGTATATATGTGTTTGGTGTGTGGGTGTCAGACTGTATATATGTATGTGGTGTGTGGGTGTCAGGCTGTATATATATGTATGGTGTGTGGGTGTCAGGCTGTATATATGTGTGTGGTGTGTGGGTGTCAGACTGTATATATGTGTGTGGTGTGTGTCAGGCTGTATAAATGTGTGTGTCAGGCCGTATATATGTGTGTGTCAGGCTGTATATATGTGTGTGTGTCAGGCTGTATATATGTGTATATGTCAGGCTGTATATATGTGTGTGTGTCAGGCTGTATATATGTGTGTGTGTCAGGCTGTATATATGTGTGTGTGTCAGGCTGTATATATGTGTGTGTGTCAGGCTGTATATATGTGTGTGTCAGGCTGTATATATGTGTGTGTCAGGCTGCATATATGTGTGTCAGGCTGTATATATGTGTGTCAGAATGTATCGGAATGTATATATGAATGTATCGGAATGTATATATGTATGTATCGGAATGTATATATGTATGTATCGGAATGTATATATGAATGTATCGGAATGTATATATGTATGTATCGGAATGTATATATGAATGTATCGGAATGTATATATGAATGTATCGGAATGTATATATGTATGTATCGGAATGTATATATGAATGTATCGGAATGTATATATGAATGTATCGGAATGTATATATGAATGTATAGGAATGTATAGATGTATGTATCGGAATGTATATATGAATGTATCGGAATGTATATATGAATGTATCGGAATGTATATATGAATGTATCGGAATGTATATATGAATGTATCGGAATGTATCGGGATGTATATATGAATGTATCGGAATGTATCGGGATGTATATATGAATGTATCGGAATGTATATATGTATGTATCGGAATGTATATATGTATGTATCGGAATGTATATATGTATGTATCGGAATGTATATATGAATGTATCGGAATGTATCGGGATGTATATATGAATGTATCGGAATGTATCGGGGTGTATATATGAATGTATCGGGATGTATATATGTATGTATCGGAATGTATATATGTATGTATCGGAATGTATATATATATGTATCGGAATGTATATATGTATGTATCGGAATGTATATATGAATGTATCGGAATGTATATATGTATGTATCGGAACGTATATATGTATGTATCGGAATGTATATATGAATGTATCGGAATGTATATATGTATGTATCGGAATGTGTCTGTGTATGAGTGTGGTCTACATATGGGCGGCCTCCACGTGGCGTAGACTGGAAACGTCGCTTTTACATATTTGTAATGTAAATGTGACGGCCGACGGCCCACTGTACGTATGAATGTGATTGATATTAGTATATATTTCCTACAGCACACAAGTTTCAACAGGACAGTGATCCTAAACATGCTTCCAATTCATATATGGAAGAACACAAGATAAACTGTGTACCATGACCAACTTCGTAGTTAGATCAGGAGGATGCTTGTTATATATCACAGATTTGATCCCCGTCTGACCGTAACAATATTAATAGTCTTTCGGATGTGACTAAGCCAAGGTATTGTGTTGATGTCTAAGCTGTGCACGTAAAAGAACCATGGAGACTCTGGAATGGGCCACTGTCTGCATCATGCACTATCCTCTAAAATCTTCAGTAGGCGTAGCTCATATGGGCAACCAGTAGCAAAGATTGCAAAAAAAAATAATGCATGTTAGTATGGTATATACATATAGCATTGGCGAAAGACACTGAACCTGCTACACTCTAGCACGGTGGCTTGGGCAGGAGCTCGGATTTTGTTCACATTCCTGTCTGGCTGCTATACTGTGCAATCATGAGAGAAGCTATCCATGTGTCGATTACCTAGTCAGTATGTATCTATGTACGAAGTCATGTACAAAACCACATGCATACACAAACACCATCTTATCTTTATAAGAGAAAATTATTCAAACTAAAAATGAATCCCTAATGGCACTGTCTTTCATATTTAACATATTTATGTCTTGGAAGTCGTAACCACATTCGATTCAGGTGCCAAAGGCCTGGAGTTCGCGACCAGCTGTAGCTGTACGATTGTGCCCTTAGGCAACAAGGGACCTTATCATGCTAGGTCTATGTAATAGCGATATATTAATTATATACAATGTACAGATTGTAATTATTGGCATTGAAACGACGTAAAGTACACTTTATGTCACATATAACGTTCTTCTTCAATAATTCACTATATACCAATTGTCCGCTTATTTATATTCACTATATAATATTATTGTATTGTCCCATATAGTCGTCCCATTACATTAGTTCAGAATAGTCTTCAAGGTGCGGGCGTAAATCCTCATGCCAGCGTTGCTGTAATGGACCAGATCTGCATCAAACAGATCTGGGTATACCACTTCTTTATATAGACATATAAAATGTCTCTTAAATTTTCGTTGAAGTTTCTTATTTACTGCATGTCATTGTTGATTAAAATTAACAGCCGATAATGTTCCCCGAAACCTGCCATGCTTCCCGATAGCCTGTTAATATATATTTTCTATTCCATTCTCGTTTAGCTTGTTTATAAATTCGAGAATGCTACGCATGATATCTTTTGGGTTACTGGTAGTGTGTATGTCATTACCACCCAGATTTATGTAGACAGTATGTGGCCTGAACTGTAACAGATTGTCGAATGCCTTTCTAAATCTCTCGTCCATAGATATTTGGTCGGCTCGCATGCCCCCCCCCCCGACACCGAAAAACCGAACATCTGCTCCTATACCAAGGTCTCCCCTGCAAAATCTCTGTAGCCTCGAAATGTACGAGTCGCCGAAAATCGGGGTTCGACATTAGCGGAAGACAGATAGATAGTTAATAAACTATTAAAATTACAATGCTATGATGTTTAGAGAGCTATGTGGGTTGCAATAATCTCGGAGTGTGTTCGGTTTTCATATCTCCCACCCCCGCTCGCACACGATAGTGTACCAACGGGGGTCGGAGGTAGACCGGGTGAAGAAATTACCCAGTGCAATTACTAAGTCTAAGAAGATTTAGACACAGGTTGGTTAGTAAATTGTTTGTTAGTTTGTTCTATAGCCAATTTATACCGTATGTCCTTGGTGAGATAAAAACCGTGCAAATATTTTGTTTCTAAGTAGCATTCAAACCAGTGTAGAAGATAACAAGGACACACACTAGATTTTTGAAATGTGTGTCCTAAATAAAATGAACAAGAAATTAGAAGTAGTGGACCAATGAGATGGATGCATGGAACTCTGATTGATCCAAACAATAAAAAAAAAAATAGTTTAACCATAACAGCAGATAAATAATATAGAGACAGGTTTGACCTTAATTAGGGATCTTGGGGTACATTTTTATATCAGCATACCCCATCACCAAAATGTATTTAGAGTAGGTGATTTATAATGGGTTGCATAAGGTAGAGAGATAGATTAAATAAAATAGTAAGAAGGAAGAAGGTAGAAGGACCGCCAGAAGGGGTATCAACAGCTCAACCCAAACCCAAACCCAAAACACAACAAACCCAACAAAACCCCCAAACAAAAAACAAAAAAACACAAAAAAAAAAACCTAATGGCAAGTAGTTAACTAGTCGCACGAACCGGTGTGAAAATAGCAGGTGCCCCTGAGCAAAGAAGAACGAGCGCTCAGGAATGTGCACTGACTGACCTCTACAAATGTAAATAAACAATTGAAACGAGAAAGAGATATGGCAGGTGCCCGTTTACCTTGTATAGTGCACAGCAGTATCGAGGTTGCTACGAAGATTAAAATTCATGGACTATCTTAATATGTATCTGTACTAAGATATTTAGTTGATTGATCCCAAGTACATATAGTTACTACCAGTCATACAGATATATAACTGGTAGTAAAATATCTTCCATAGTTATGGAAAATGTCAACAGGGATAGAGAATTTCACATATCACAAACGACTAAACCATTAGAGGTATCAGCCTACTATGATGTTTGGTCAACTTTTTTAACATATATAAGTATCACCAAACTAAACTAAAAATATTTACATAAAACTAATTCCATAGTAGGTTGTACAATGTGTGCCCCCGTGTACTGGGATCATAAAAATTACATCTAAAAAAGGCGGCTTAACCCCTGCGTGACAGCATTTAAAAATAATGTGGTAAAATACACTTCCGTACAAACAACGGTCACCTTCGTAGGGCCTTTAAAATTACATTTAAGTATAAAAAGCAATCAGTTCTTGGCTATTTACAATAAAACTTAGTCACACAGGGGAATGCCAAACTAATAAAAATTAGCGATCGCTCGCGAGATGAAGATTTCATGGCAGGAATACCGGTTCCGTTGTTTACTCGGTGATTTCGGAGACCGACCGCACGCAGTAATTGCTCATATAACTACTCAGCCGGCCAGGCTACTCATGCAACTTGAGGGTATCTGATGACCTTAACCCTTTCAACACCACAGACCTCTAAATAGGCTTACAAAAAGTGTAGATCCAGATGAGCCGGCTCGTGACAAGCCGTCTCATCAGGATCTGCACTTTTTGCCAGTGATATGACTATTTTTAGACATAATTACCCATTTTTATAAATGAATTTGTCCAAATGTGATTTTCTGATTCATTTATTGGTTTATGAATATCATGGACCAGTCCATGTGAGTTACTTGGTGTTGAATGGGTTAATTAAAGTAGAGGATGATGTTGGGTGTCCTTGTTTGTTTTAAGTTATTTCTTAAGCTTATTCAGAACTTATATATATTTATAGATTAGGTTTTACAGTCTAATACCTACTGGAGTGGTATTAAGATTAATGAAGAATTGTTAAAAAAAAAAAAAG
>CM026386.1:2297291-2315322 GCA_014843695.1 Archivesica marissinica | reverse complement strand
TACTACATCAGTGTGTATGGCAGATACTACATCAGTGTTTATGACAGATATTTCATCAGTGTGTATGACATATACTACATCAGTGTTTATGGCAGATACTACATCAGTGTGTATGACATATACTACATCAGTGTGTATGGCAGATACTACATCAGTGTGCATGACAGATACTACATCAGTGTGTATGACAGATACTACACAAGTGTGTATGACAGATACTACATCAGTGTGTATGACAGATACTACATCAGTGTGTATGACAGATACTACATCAGTGTGTATGACATATACTACATCAGTGTGTATGATAGATACTACACCAGTGTGTATGAAGATACTACATCAGTGTGTATGACATATACTACATCAGTGTGTATGACAGATACTACATCAGTGTGTATGACAGATACTACATCAGTGTGTATGACAGATACTACATCAGTGTGCATGACATATACTACATCAGTGTGTATGACAGATACTACACCAGTGTGTATAACAGATACTACAACAGTGTGCATAACATATACTACTACAGTGCGTATGACATATACTACATCAGATACTACAACAGTGTGTATGGCAGATACTACATCAGTGTGTATGGCAGATACTACATCAGTGTTTATGACAGATACTACATTAGTGTGTATGACATATACTACATCAGTTACTACACCAGTGTGTATGACAGATACTACAACAGTGTGTATGTCAGATACTACATCAGATACTACACCAGTGTGTATGACAGATACTACATCAGATACTACACCAGTGTGTATGACAGATACTACATCAGATACTACACCAGTGTGTATGACAGATAATACATCAGATACTACACCAGTGTGTATGACAGATACTACATCAGATACTACAACAGTGTGTATGACAGATACTACATCAGATACTACACCAGTGTGTATTGTTTGTTGTGTGTTGACAGATACTACATCAGATACTACACCAGATACTACAACAGTGTGTATGGCAGATACTACATCAGTGTGTATGACAGATACTACACCAGATACTACAACAGTATGTATGACAGATACTACATCAGTGTGTATGACATATACTACATCAGATACTACAACAGTGTGTATGGCAGATACTACATCAGTGTGTATGGCAGATACTACATCAGTGTTTATGACAGATACTACATTAGTGTGTATGACATATACTACATCAGTTACTACACCAGTGTGTATGACAGATACTACATCAGTGTGTATGTCAGATACTACATCAGATACTACACCAGTGTGTATGACAGATACTACATCAGTACTACACAGTGTGTATGACAGATACTACATCAGATACTACACCAGTGTGTATGACAGATATACATCAGATACTACACCAGTGTGTATGACAGATACTATCATTCATCAGTGTGTATGACAGATACTACATCAGATACTACACCAGTGTGTATGACATATACTACATCAGTGTGTATGACATATACTACATCAGTGTGTATGACAGATACTACATCAGTGTGTATGACATATACTACATCAGTGTGTATGACAGATACTACATCAGTGTGTATGACATATACTACATCAGTGTGTATGACAGATACTACACCAGTGTGTATGAAAGATACTACATCAGTGTGTATGACATATACTACATCAGTGTGTATGAC
Organism: Archivesica marissinica; assembly: GCA_014843695.1. NCBI lineage: Eukaryota > Metazoa > Mollusca > Bivalvia > Venerida > Vesicomyidae > Archivesica > Archivesica marissinica. Next base: position 2,313,653 of record CM026386.1, on the reverse strand, counting down.
AGATACTACATCAGTGTGTATGACAGATACTACATCAGTGTGTATGACATATACTACATCAGTGTGTATGACAGATACTACAACAGTGTGCATAACATATACTACTACAGTGCGTGTGACATATACTACATCAGTGTGTATGACATATACTACATCGGTGTGTATGACAGATACTACACCAGTATGTATGAAAGATACTACATCAGTGTGTATGACATATACTACATCAGTGTGTATGACAGATACTACATCAGTGTGTATGACAGATACTACATCAGTGTGTATGACAGATACTACATCAGTGTGTATGACATATACTACATCAGTTTACAGTGTGTATGACAGATACTACAACAGTGTGTATGTCAGATACTACATCAGATTACACACCAGTGTGTGTATGACAGATACTACATCAGATACTACACCAGTGTGTATGACAGATACTACATCAGTATGTGTGTATGACAGATAATACATCAGATACTACACCAGTGTGTATGACAGATACTACATCAGATACTACAACAGTGTGTATGACAGATACTACATCAGATACTACACCAGTGTGTATTACAGCTACTACATCAGATACTACACAAGTGTGTATGACAGATACTACATCAGATACTACACCAGATACTACAACAGTGTGTATGGCAGATACTACATCAGTGTGTATGACAGATACTACACCAGATACTACAACAGTGTGTATGACAGATCTTACATCAGTGTGTATGCCATATACTACATCAGATACTACAACAGTGTGTATGGCAGATACTACATCAGTGTGTATGGCAGATACTACATCAGTGTTTATGACAGATACTACATTAGTGTGTATGACATATACTACATCAGTTACTACACCAGTGTGTATGACAGATACTACAACAGTGTGTATGTCAGATACTACATCAGATACTACACCAGTGTGTATGGCAGATACTACATCAGATACTACACCAGTGTGTATGACAGATACTACATCAGATACTACACCAGTGTGTATGACAGATACTACATCAGTACTACACCAGTGTGTATGACAGATACTACATCAGATACTACAACAGTGTGTATGACAGATACTACATCAGATACTACACCAGTGTGTATGACAGATACTACATCAGATACTACACCAGATACTACAACAGTGTGTATGGCAGATACTACATCAGTGTGTATGACAGATACTACACCAGATACTACAACAGTGTGTATGACAGATACTACATCAGTGTGTATGCCAGATACTACATCAGATACTACAACAGTGTGTATGGCAGATACTACATCAGTGTGTATGGCAGATACTACATCAGTGTTTATGACAGATACTACATTAGTGTGTATGACATATACTACATCAGTTACTACACCAGTGTGTATGACAGATACTACAACAGTGTGTATGTCAGATACTACATCAGATACTACACCAGTGTGTATGACAGATACTACATCAGATACTACACCAGTGTGTATGACAGATACTACATCAGATACTACACCAGTGTGTATGACAGATAATACATCAGATACTACACCAGTGTGTATGACAGATACTACATCAGATACTACAACAGTGTGTATGACAGATACTACATCAGATACTACACCAGTGTGTATGACAGATACTACATCAGATACTACACCAGATACTACAACAGTGTGTATGGCAGATACTACATCAGTGTGTATGACAGATACTACACCAGATACTACAACAGTGTGTATGACAGATACTACATCAGTGTGTATGCCAGATACTACATCAGATACTACAACAGTGTGTATGGCAGATACTACATCAGTGTGTATGGCAGATACTACATCAGTGTTTATGACAGATACTACATTAGTGTGTATGACATATACTACATCAGTTACTACACCAGTGTGTATGGCAGATACTACAACAGTGTGTATGTCAGATACTACATCAGATACTACACCAGTGTGTATGAGAGATACTACATCAGATACTACAACAGTGTGTATGACAGATACTACATCAGATACTACACCAGTGTGTATGACAGATAATACATCAGATACTACACCAGTGTGTATGACAGATACTACCTCAGATACTACAACAGTGTGTATGACAGATACTACATCAGATACTACACCAGTGTGTATTACAGCTACTACATCAGATACTACACCAGTGTGTATGACAGATACTACATCAGATACTACACCAGTGTGTATGACATATACTACATCAGTGTGTATGCCCTATACTACATCAGTGTGTACGACATATACTACATCAGTGTGTATGACATATACTGCATCAGTTACTACACCAGTGTGTATGACATATACTACATCAGTGTGTATGACATATACTACACCAGGGTGTATGACAGATACTACATCAGTGTGTATGACAGATACTACATCAGTGTGTATGACATATACTACACCAGTGTGTATGAGAGATACTACATCAGTGTGTATGACAGATACTACATCAGTGTGTATGACATATACTACATCAGTGTGTATGACAGATACTACATCAGTGTGTATGACATATACTACATCAGTGTGTATGAGAGATACTACAACAGTGTGTATGGCAGATACTACATCAGTGTGTATGACATATACTACATCAGTGTGTATGACAGATACTACATCAGTGTGTATGAGAGATACTACACCAGATACTACAACAGTGTGTAAGACAGATACTACATCAGTGTGTATGACAGATACTACACCAGATACTACAACAGTGTGTATGACAGATACTACATCAGTGTGTATGCCATATACTACATCAGATACTACAACAGTGTGTATGGCAGATACTACATCAGTGTGTATGGCAGATACTACATCAGTGTTTATGACAGATACTACATTAGTGTGTATAACATATACTACATCAGTTACTACACCAGTGTGTATGACAGATACTACAACAGTGTGTATGTCAGATACTACATCAGATACTACACCAGTGTGTATGACAGATACTACATCAGATACTACACCAGTGTGTATGACAGATACTACATCAGATACTACACCAGTGTGTATGACAGATAATACATCAGATACTACACCAGTGTGTATGACAGATACTACATCAGATACTACAACAGTGTGTATGACAGATACTACATCAGATACTACACCAGTGTGTATTACAGCTACTACATCAGATACTACACCAGTGTGTATGACAGATACTACATCAGATACTACACCAGATACTACAACAGTGTGTATGGCAGATACTACATCAGTGTGTATGACAGATACTACACCAGATACTACAACAGTGTGTATGACAGATATTACATCAGTGTGTATGCCATATACTACATCAGATACTACAACAGTGTGTATGGCAGATACTACATCAGTGTGTATGGCAGATACTACATCAGTGTTTATGACAGATACTACATTAGTGTGTATGACATATACTACATCAGTTACTACACCAGTGTGTATGACAGATACTACAACAGTGTGTATGTCAGATACTACATCAGATACTACACCAGTGTGTATGACAGATACTACATCAGATACTACACCAGTGTGTATGACAGATACTACATCAGATACTACACCAGTGTGTATGACAGATAATGCATCAGATACTACACCAGTGTGTATGACAGATACTACATCAGATACTACAACAGTGTGTATGACAGATACTACATCAGATACTACACCAGTGTGTATGACATATACTACATCAGATACTACACCAGATACTACAACAGTGTGTATGGCAGATACTACATCAGTGTGTATGACAGATACTACACCAGATACTACAACAGTGTGTATGACAGATACTACATCAGTGTGTATGCCAGATACTACATCAGATACTACAACAGTGTGTATGTCAGATACTACATCAGTGTGTATGGCAGATACTACATCAGTGTTTATGACAGATACTACATTAGTGTGTATGACATATACTACATCAGTTACTACACCAGTGTGTATGGCAGATACTACAACAGTGTGTATGTCAGATACTACATCAGATACTACACCAGTGTGTATGACAGATACTACATCATATACTACAACAGTGTGTATGACAGATACTACATCAGATACTACACCAGTGTGTATGACAGATAATACATCAGATACTACACCAGTGTGTATGACAGATACTACCTCAGATACTACAACAGTGTGTATGACAGATACTACATCAGATACTACACCAGTGTGTATTACAGCTACTACATCAGATACTACACCAGTGTGTATGACAGATACAACATCAGATACTACACCAGTGTGTATGACATATACTACATCAGTGTGTATGCCCTATACTACATCAGTGTGTACGACATATACTACATCAGTGTGTATGACATATACTGCATCAGTTACTACACCAGTGTGTATGACATATACTACATCAGTGTTTATGACAGATACTACATCAGTGTTTATGACAGATACTACATCAGTGTGTATGACAGATACTACATCAGTGTTTATGACAGATACTTCATCAGTGTGTATGACATATACTACATCAGTGTTTATGACAGATACTACACCAGGGTGTATGACAGATACTACATCAGTGTGCATGACAGATACTACATCAGTATGTATGACAGATACTACACAAGTGTGTATGACAGATACTACATCAGTGTGTAAGACGGGATACTACATCAGTGTGTATGACATATACTACATCAGTGTGTATGACAGATACAACATCAGTGTGTATGACAGATACGACATCAGTGTGTATGAAAGATACTACATCAGTGTGTATGACATATACTACATCAGTGTGTATGACAGATACTACACCAGTGTTTATGAAAGATACTACATCAGTGTGTATGACATATACTACATCAGTGTGTATGACAGATACTACATCAGTGTGTATGACAGATACTACATCAGTGTGTATGACAGATACTACATCAGTGTGCATGACATATACTACATCAGTGTGTATGACAGATACTACACCAGTGTGTATAACAGATACTACAACAGTGTGCATAACATATACTACTACAGTGCGTATGACATATACTACATCAGTGTGTATGACATATACTACATCAGTGTGTATCACAGATACTACATCAGTGTGTATGACATATACTACATCAGTGTGTATGACAGATACTACACCAGTGTGTATGACAAATACTACATCAGTGTGTATGACAGATACTACACTAGTGTGTATGACATATACTGCATCAGTGTGTATGACAGATACTACATCAGTGTGTATGACAGATACTACAACAGTGTGTTTGACATATACTACGTCATTGTGTATGACAGATACTACATCAGATACTACACCAGTGTGTATGACATATACTACATCAGTATGTATGACAGATACTACACCAGTGTGTATGACAGATACTACATCAGTGTGTATGACAGATACCAGGTTGGCAGGTTTCTTCCCTATTGGGAAAAAACCGTGGTTTTTTCCCGGTTTTTTCCGATACGGAAGAAATACGTTTCTTCCCAACTACTGGGAAGAAATGGAAGAAACCTCCTTTTTGTCAATTTGTTTAGTAATATATGCGCAAAATATAGATAAAATGTATATATTATGATTAATATTGCTTCAACAATAACATCTGTTGATCAAGTCCAATTGACGTGTCAATTAGATTGTATAGTGAAGTCCCATAAGCTGGGTCACACCAACCAACCTGTTATAATTACTAGCTATTGTTATATGTTTCAATTGACAGGTTATTGACTTCTAAAAGTGGCAAACATGTGATATGGCTTCATTTTTGTTCAGGGGTTTCCTATTGAAATACAATACACGACAATGGCATGAACCCTTATTAAACCACTTTTACCATGGCTTCATTTTATTCAAAGGCATCCCATTGATTACATTTTCACTATATAACCAAGCGAGAGAAGTAATTTAAATTCAGAAACTGACAGTGCCTTTGCGTTAAACTGGGAACCATTATCACCAAGTTGACATTTATTTTTCTCATCAGTTCTATTTAAATCATAATGTATAGGGGTGGCAGACCTCGTGACACTATTTGGGAACACTTTGTTTCTGTGACAGTGGCTGGAAAAGAGTATGCTAGGTGCAAACTTTGTGAGAACCAGCAGCTTCCTAAAGCTTGCCGTCTAAAACTCCATTATGCGAAATGCAGTGCAGCATACCACTTACCAGCAGAAAAAGAGATCCCTGAGCAGCCTATGTCAGTAAAAAGACGGAGATCTCCATCTCCTCCACCAACCAAACGACAGGCTATCTCAATCCAACCAGACATGGATAGTTGTGTTGTGAAGACATCTCTAAACCAGAAAAATGCCATTGACTTGGAGATTGCCAAATTCTTCTACGCATGCAATATACCATTCAATGCCGCTGACCATCCACAGTACAAAAAGATGATGAGTACACTACGAGCAGGATATCAGCCACCTAACAGGAAGCAGATAGCCGGAAAACTCCAAGACACTGTGTATGATCAACTCCACGAGGATATGAAGCATGTCATTGGCGGAAAAACTGCAACTCTTGTACAAGACGGCTGGAGTAATTGCCACAACGAACCTATAATTGCAAGTTGCCTCCAGGTTGAGAACAAATCCTATCTTTTAGATAGCCACCCTACTGGATCTATGTCAAAAACAGGGGACAATTGCAAGATGTTGTGTCAGGAGTCCATCAAAAAGGCAAGGGAAAACTACAACTGCACTGTATCTGGAGTATGTACTGACAATGCTAAGAACATGGAAAAAATGCGTGCTGCCTTACAAGATGACCCAGACCTCACTGTGTATGGCTGCTCTGCCCACTGGCTCAACTTACTTGGGCTGGATCTAACTTCACAGTCAGTGATGAAGCATGTTGTGGAAGTACAGAAGTATTTTCGCAACCACCATAAGCCATGTGCTTGGCTGTCTGAGTGTGCCGAAAGTAAGAAACCACAGCTCTCTGGAGAAACACGATGGAAGTCTCAACTCACCTGTTTGGACAGCTATATTGCCAACAGAACCAGCTACATGAAGATTGTTCAGGACCATGAGGATGAGATTGACCAAACCATTGCCAAAAAGATACAGAATATCAATATCTATAGGAATTCCAAGGACATGGCAGAGCTGCTTCGCCCTGTAGCAACTGCTATTGATGCTTGCCAGGCAGACTACTCCTCTCTGGCATCAGCGTGCCATACATGGCTGTCTCTTCTGGATAATCCCAATCTTCAGTCACCAGCGCACAAGACCCTTGTCACAAAGCGGTTTAAGCAAGCAATCATACCAGAACACTTTACAGCTTACAAACTACATCCAGCATATCAGGGTGTTAAACTATCTGCTTGGCAATTGGAGATTGTTAATGACTTTATTATGTCCAAGAGTCCTGCCTTCATCACTGAGCTGATTGCCTTTCAAGCCAAATCCACACCATACCCTGCTGTATTTTTCAATGAGGCAGCACTTCGGATGGATCCAGTTACCTGGTGGAAAGCAGCTAAATCCAGTGGTGTAAATTCTGACTTTGTAGACTTTGTGGTATGTCTTCTACAGGCACCAGCTTCCTCAGCGTCAGTAGAGCGTATATTTTCCAACTTTGGACAGATCCACAGTAAAATTAGGAACAGACTAGGAAATCAAACTGCAGGAAAGATAGTGTTCTGTTTCCGGCTCCTGAGAGGTGATCTTGAGATTGATTATTAACTGCTGTTTTTTTTACATGAACAGTGTGCTTATCTACCTGATGTGAAGACTGCTAATTGTGAGAACATTGTGCTAATGTATATATGTAAATATTATTCTCTTATAGTTGCTGACAGTGATGCAATAAAAATATCACACTTTATTCCCAGTTTCTTCCTAGTTTCTCCCATTTCTTCCGGGAAGAAAGGTGTTTCTTCCCTTTTTTCCCATGTTTCTTCCCACGGAAGGGAAGAAATACCTTTCTTCCCGGAAGAAAGCCAACCCTTGACAGATACTACATCAGTGTTTATGACATATACTACATCAGTATGTATGACATATACTACATCAGTATGCATCATATATACTACATCAATGTGTATGACATATACTACATCACATACTACACCAGTGTGTATGTCAGATACTACATCAGTGTGTATGACATATACTACAACAGTGTGTATGACATATACTACATCAGTGTGTATGACAGATACTACATCAGTGTATTAGCATATACTACATCAGTGTGTATGTCAGATACTACAACCGTGTACATGACAGATACTACACCAGTGTGTATGAGAGATACTACAACCGTGTGCATGACAGATACTACATCAGTGTGTATGACAGATACTACATCAGTGTATTAGCATATACTACAACAGTGTGTATGTCAGATACTACAACCGTGTGCATGACAGATACTACACCAGTGTGTATGAGAGATACTACAACCGTGTGCATGACAGATACTACATCAGTGTGTATGACATATACTACATCAGTGTGTATGACATATACTACATCAGTGTGTATGACAGATACTACACCAGTGTGTATGAGAGATACTACAACCGTGTGCATGACAGATACTATACCAGTGTGTATGACAGATACTACAACAGTGTGTATGATATATACTACATCAGTATGCATGACAGATACTACATCAGTATGTATTACAGATACTACACCAGTATGTATGACAGATACTACACAGTGTGTATAACAGATACTACATCAGTGTGTATGACAGATACTACATCAGTTACTACACCAGTGTGTATGACAGATACTACAACAGTGTGCATAGCATATACTACTACAGTGCGTATGACATATACTACATCAGTGGGTATGACAGATACTACATCAGTGTGTATGACATATACTACATCAGTGTGTATGACAGATACTACATCAGATACTACACCAGTGTGTATGACAGATACTACATCAGATACTACACCAGTGTGTATGACAGATACTACATCAGATACTACATCAGTGTGTATGACAGATACTACATCAGTATGTATGACATATACTACATCAGTGTGTATGACAGATACTACATCAGTGTGTATGACAGATACTACATCAGTGTGTATGACAGATACTACATCAGTGTGCATGACATATACTACATCAGTGTGTATGACAGATACTACACCAGTGTGTATAACAGATACTACAACAGTGTGCATAACATACACTACTACAGTGCGTATGACATATACTACATCAGTGTGTATGACATATACTACATCAGTGTGTATCACAGATACTACATCAGTATGTATGACAGCTACTACATCAGTATGTATGACATATACTACATCAGTGTGTATGACAGATACTACATCAGTTTGTATGACAGATACTACATCAGTGTGTATGACTGATACTACATCAGTGTGCATGACATATACTACATCAGTGTGTATGACAGATACTACATCAGTGTGTATGACAGATACTACATCAGTGTGTATGACAGATACTACATCAGTATGTATGACATATACTACATCAGTGTGTATGACATATACTACATCAGTGTGTATGACAGATACTACATCAGTGTATTAGCATATACTACATCAGTGTGTATGTCAGATACTACAACCGTGTGCATGACAGATACTACACCAGTGTGTATGAGAGATACTACAACCGTGTGCATGACAGATACTACATCAGTGTGTATGACAGATACTACAACAGTGTGTATGATATATACTACATCAGTGTGTATGACAGATACTACATCAGTGTATTAGCATATACTACAACAGTGTGTATGTCAGATACTACAACCGTGTGCATGACAGATACTACACCAGTGTGTATGAGAGATACTACAACCGTGTGCATGACAGATACTACATCAGTGTGTATGACATATACTACATCAGTGTGTATGACATATACTACATCAGTGTGTATGACAGATACTACACCAGTGTGTATGAGAGATACTACAACCGTGTGCATGACAAATACTATACCAGTGTGTATGACAGATACTACAACAGTGTGTTTGACATATACTACATCAGTATGCATGACAGATACTACATCATTATGTATGACAGATACTACACCAGTATGTATGACAGATACTACACAGTGTGTATAACAGATACTACATCAGTGTGTATGACAGATACTACATCAGTTACTACACCAGTGTGTATGACAGATACTACAACAGTGTGCATAGCATATACTACTACAGTGCGTATGACATATACTACATCAGTGGGTATGACAGATACTACATCAGTGTGTATGACATATACTACATCAGTGTGTATGACAGATACTACATCAGATACTACACCAGTGTGTATGACAGATACTACATCAGATACTACACCAGTGTGTATGACAGATACTACATCAGATACTACATCAGTGTGTATGACAGATACTACATCAGTATGTATGACATATACTACATCAGTGTGTATGACAGATACTACATCAGTGTGTATGACAGATACTACATCAGTGTGTATGACAGATACTACATCAGTGTGCATGACATATACTACATCAGTGTGTATGACAGATACTACACCAGTGTGTATAACAGATACTACAACAGTGTGCATAACATATACTACTACAGTGCGTATGACATATACTACATCAGTGTGTATGACATATACTACATCAGTGTGTATCACAGATACTACATCAGTATGTATGACAGATACTACATCAGTATGTATGACATATACTACATCAGTGTGTATGACAGATACTACATCAGTTTGTATGACAGATACTACATCAGTGTGTATGACTGATACTACATCAGTGTGCATGACATATACTACATCAGTGTGTATGACAGATACTACACCAGTGTGTATGACAGATACTACATCAGTGTGTATGACAGATACTACATCAGTATGTATGACATATACTACATCAGTGTGTATAACAGATACTACAACAGTGTGCATAACATATACTACTACAGTGCGTATGACATATACTACATCAGTGTGTATGACATATACTACATCAGTGTGTATCACAGATACTACATCAGTGTTTATGACATATACTACACCAGTGTGTATGACACATACTACATCAGTGTGTATGACAGATACTACACTAGTGTGTATGACATATACTGCATCAGTTTGTATGACAGATACTACATCAGTGTGTATGACAGATACTACAACAGTGTGTTTGACATATACTACGTCATTATGTATGACAGATACTACATCAGTGTGTATGACAGATACTACATCAGTGTGTATGACAGATACTACATCAGTGTGTATGGCAGATACTACATCAGTGTGTATGGCAGATACTACATCAGTGTGTATGACAGATATTACATCAGTGTGTATGACAGATACTACACCAGATACTACAACAGTGTGTATGGCAGATACTACATCAGTGTGCATGACAGATACTACATCAGTGTATATGGCAGATATTACACAGTGTGCATGACATATACTACATCAGTGTGTATGACAGATACTACACCAGTGTGTATAACAGATACTACAACAGTGTGCATAACATATACTACTACAGTGCGTATGACATATACTACATCAGTGTGTATGACATATACTACATCAGTGTGTATCACATATACTGCATCAGTTTGTATGACAGATACTACATCAGTGTGTATGACAGATACTACAACAGTGTGTTTGACATATACTACGTCATTGTGTATGACAGATACTACATCAGATACTACACCAGTGTGTATGACATATACTACATCAGTATGTATGACTGATACTACATCAGTGTGCATGACATATACTACATCAGTGTGTATGACAGATACTACACCAGTGTGTATAACAGATACTACAACAGTGTGCATAACATATACTACTACAGTGCGTATGACATATACTACATCAGTGTGTATGACATATACTACATCAGTGTGTATCACATATACTGCATCAGTTTGTATGACAGATACTACATCAGTGTGTATGACAGATACTACAACAGTGTGTTTGACATATACTACGTCATTGTGTATGACAGATACTACATCAGATACTACACCAGTGTGTATGACATATACTACATCAGTATGTATGACTGATACTACATCAGTGTGCATGACATATACTACATCAGTGTGTATGACAGATACTACACCAGTGTGTATAACAGATACTACAACAGTGTGCATAACATATACTACTACAGTGCGTATGACATATACTACATCAGTGTGTATGACATATACTACATCAGTGTGTATCACAGATACTACATCAGTGTGTATGACATATACTACACCAGTGTGTATGACAAATACTACATCAGTGTGTATGACAGATACTACACTAGTGTGTATGACATATACTGCATCAGTTTGTATGACAGATACTACATCAGTGTGTATGACAGATACTACAACAGTGTGTTTGACATATACTACGTCATTGTGTATGACAGATACTACATCAGATACTACACCAGTGTGTATGACATATACTACATCAGTATGTATGACAGATACTACATCAGTGTGTATGACAGATACTACATCAGTGTGTATGACAGATACTACATCAGTGTGTATGGCAGATACTACATCAGTGTTTATGGCAGATACTACATCAGTGTGTATGACAGATATTACATCAGTGTGTATGACAGATACTACACCAGATACTACAACAGTGTGTATGGCAGATACTACATCAGTGTGCATGACAGATACTACATCAGTGTGTATGGCAGATATTACACAGTGTGTATGACAGATACTACATCAGTGTGTATGACATATACTACATCAGTGTGTATGACAGATACTACACCAGTGTGTATGAGAGATACTACAACAGTGTGTATGGCAGATACTACATCAGTGTGTATGACATATACTACATCAGTGTGTATGACAGATACTACATCAGTGTGTATGAGAGATACTACACCAGATACTACAACAGTGTGTAAGACAGATACTACATCAGTGTGTATGACAGATACTACACCAGATACTACAACAGTGTGTATGGCAGATACTACATCAGTGTGTATGACAGATACTACACCAGATACTACAACAGTGTGTATGACAGATACTACATCAGTGTGTATGCCATATACTACATCAGATACTACAACAGTGTGTATGGCATATACTACATCAGTGTGTATGGCAGATACTACATCAGTGTTTATGACAGATACTACATTAGTGTGTATGACATATACTACATCAGTTACTACACCAGTGTGTATGACAGATACTACAACAGTGTGTATGTCAGATACTACATCAGATACTACACCAGTGTGTATGACAGACACTACATCAGATACTACACCAGTGTGTATGACAGATACTACATCAGATACTACACCAGTGTGTATGACAGATAATACATCAGATACTACACCAGTGTGTATGACAGATACTACATCAGATACTACAACAGTGTGTATGACAGATACTACATCAGATACTACACCCGTGTGTATTACAGCTACTACATCAGATACTACAACAGTGTGTATGGCAGATACTACATCAGTGTGTATGACAGATACTACACCAGATACTACAACAGTGTGTATGACAGATACTACATCAGTGTGTATGTCATATACTACATGAGATACTACAACAGTGTGTATGGCAGATACTACATCAGTGTGTATGGCAGATACTACATCAGTGTTTATGACAGATACTACATTAGTGTGTATGACATATACTACATCAGTTACTACACCAGTGTGTATGACAGATACTACAACAGTGTGTATGTCAGATACTACATCAGATACTACACCAGTGTGTATGACAGATACTACATCAGATACTACACCAGTGTGTATGACAGATACTACATCAGATACTACACCAGTGTGTATGACAGATAATACATCATATACTACACCAGTGTGTATGACAGATACTACATCAGATACTACAACAGTGTGTATGACAGATACTACATCAGATACTACACCAGTGTGTATTACAGCTACTACATCAGATACTACACCAGTGTGTATGACAGATACTACATCAGATACTACACCAGATACTACAACAGTGTGTATGGCAGATACTACATCAGTGTGTATGACAGATACTACATCAATGTGTATGCCAGATACTACAACAGTGTGTATGACAGATACTACACCAGATACTACAACAGTGTGTATGACATATACTACATCAGTGTGTATGACAGATACTACACCAGTGTGTATGCCAGATACTACAACAGTGTGTATGACAGATACTACATCAGTGTGTATGCCAGATACTACACCAGATACTACAACAGTGTGTATGACAGATAATACAACAGTGTGTATGACAGATACTACACCAGATACTACAACAGTGTGTATGACAGATACTACAACAGTGTGTATGACAGATACTACACCAGATACTACAACAGTGTGTATGCCAGATACTACATCAGTGTGTATGACAGATACTACATCAGTGTGTATGCCAGATACTACAACAGTGTGTATGACAGATACTACACCAGATACTACAACAGTGTGTATGACAGATACTACATCAGTGTGTATGCCAGATACTACATCAGATACTACAACAGTGTGTATGGCAGATACTACATCAGTGTGTATGGCAGATACTACCTCAGTGTTTATGACAGATACTACATTAGTGTGTATGACATATACTACATCAGTTACTACACCAGTGTGTATGGCAGATACTACAACAGTGTGTATGTCAGATACTACATCAGATACTACACCAGTGTGTATGACAGATACTACATCAGATACTACAACAGTGTGTATGGCAGATACTACAACATTGTGTATGTCAGATACTACATCAGATACTACACCAGTGTGTATGACAGATACTACATCAGATACTACAACAGTGTGTATGACAGATACTACATCAGATACTACACCAGTGTGTATGGCAGATACTACAACATTGTGTATGTCAGATACTACATCAGATACTACACCAGTGTGTATGACAGATACTACATCAGATACTACAACAGTGTGTATGACAGATACTACATCAGATACTACACCAGTGTGTATGACAGATAATACATCAGATACTACACTAGTGTGTATGACAGATACTACATCAGATACTACAACAGTGTGTATGACAGATACTACATCAGATACTACACCAGTGTGTATTACAGATACTACATCAGATACTACACCAGTGTGTATGACAGATACTACATCAGATACTACATCAGTGTGTATGACATATACTACATCAGTGTGTATGCCCTATACTACATCAGTGTGTACGACATATACTACATCAGTGTGTATGACATATACTGCATCAGTTACTACACCAGTGTGTATGACATATACTACATCAGTGTTTATGACAGATACTACATCAGTGTTTATGACAGATACTACATCAGTGTGTATGACAGATACTACATCAGTGTTTATGACAGATACTTCATCAGTGTGTATGACATATACTACATCAGTGTTTATGACAGATACTACACCAGGGTGTATGACAGATACTACATCAGTGTACATGACAGATACTACATCAGTATGTATGACAGATACTACACAAGTGTGTATGACAGATACTACATCAGTGTGTAAGACAGATACTACATCAGTGTGTATGACATATACTACATCAGTGTGTATGACAGATACAACATCAGTGTGTATGACAGATACTACATCAGTGTGTATGACAGATACTTCATCAGTGTGTATGACATATACTACATCAGTGTGTATGACAGATACTACACCAGTGTGTATGAAAGATACTACATCAGTGTGTATGACATATACTACATCAGTGTGTATGACAGATACTACATCAGTGTGTATGTCAGATACTACATCAGTGTGTATGACAGATACTACATCAGTGTGCATGACATATACTACATCAGTGTGTATGACAGATACTACAGTGTGTTGGTTTGTGTGTTGTTTTGTGTGTTGGTTTGTGTGTTGGTTTGTGTGTGTTTTCAGTGTGTATGACAGATACTACAACAGTGTGCATAACATATACTACTACAGTGCGTGTGACATATACTACATCAGTGTGTATGACATATACTACATCGGTGTGTATGACAGATACTACACCAGTATGTATGAAAGATACTACATCAGTGTGTATGACATATACTACATCAGTGTGTATGACAGATACTACATCAGTGTGTATGACAGATACTACATCAGTGTGTATGACAGATACTACATCAGTGTGCATGACATATACTACATCAGTGTGTATGACAGATACTACACCAGTGTGTATAACAGATACTACAACAG
>CM026386.1:2278067-2296291 GCA_014843695.1 Archivesica marissinica | reverse complement strand
ACTATATATGGCAATGGAGTTATGACTGGTATATGGCGTACAATACTATATATGGCAATGGAGTTATGACTGGTATATGGCGTACAATACTATATATGGCAATGGAGTTATGACTGGTATATGGCGTACAATACTATATATGGCAATGGAGTTATGACTGGTATATGGCGTACAATACTATATATGGCAATGGAGTTATGACTGGTATATGGCGTACAATACTATATATGGCAATGGAGTTATGACTGGTATATGGCGTACAATACTATATATGGCAATGGAGTTATGACTGTTATATGGCGTACACTACTTTATGTGGCAATGGAGTTATGACTGGTATATGGCGTACACTGCTATATATGACAATGGAGTTATGACTGTTATATGGCGTACAATACTATATATGGCAATGGAGTTATGACTGTTATATGGCGTACAATACTATATATGGCAATGGAGTTATGACTGTTATACGGCGTACACTACTATATGTGGCAATGGAGTTATGACTGGTATATGGCGTACACTGCTATATATGACAATGGAGTTATGACTGTTATATGGCGTAGAATACTATATATGGCAATGGAGTTATGACTGTTATATGGCGTACAATGCTATATATGGCAATGGAGTTATAACTGATATATGGCGTACAATGCTATATATGGCAATGGGATTATGACTGGTATATGGCGTCCAATACTATATGTGGCAATGGAGTTATGACTGGTATATGGCGTACAATGCTATATATGGCAATGGAGTTATGACTGTTATATGGCGTACACTACTATATATGGCAATGTAGTTATGACTGGTATATGGCGTCCGATTCTATATATGGCAATGGAGTTATGATTGGTATATGGCGTACAATACTCTATATGGCAATGGAGATATGACTGGTATATGGCGTACAATAATATATATGGCAATGGAGTTATGACTGGTATATGGCGTACAATACTATATATGGCAATGGAGTTATGACTGGTATATGGCGTACAATACTATATATGGCAATGGAGTTATGGCTGTTATATGGCATACAATGCTATATATGGCAATTGAGTTATGACTGTTATATTGTGTACACTACTATATATGGCAATGGAGCTATGACTGGTATATGGCGTCCAATGCTATATATGGCAATGGAGTTATGACTGGTATATGGCATACAATACTATATATGGCAATGGCGTTATGACTGTTATATGACGTAGAATACTATATATAGCAATGGAGATTTGACTGGTAAAAGGCGTCCGATATTATATATGGCAATGGAGTTATGACTGGTATATGGCGTACAATACTATATATGGCAATGGAGTTATGACTGGTATATGGCGTACAATACTATATATGGCAATGGAGTTATGACTGTTATATGGCGTACAATACTATATATGGCAATGGAGTTATGACTGGTATATGGCGTACAATACTATATATGGCAATGGAGTTATGACTGTTATATGGCGTACAATACTATATATGGCAATGGAGTTATGACTGGTATATGGCGTACAATACTATATATGGCAATGGAGTTATGACTGGTATATGGCGTACAATACTATATATGGCAATGGAGTTATGACTGGTATATGGCGTACAATACTATATATGGCAATGGAGTTATGACTGGTATATGGCGTACAATACTATATATGGCAATGGAGTTATGACTGGTATATGGCGTACAATACTATATATGACAATGGAGTTATGACTGTTATATGGCGTAGAATACTATATATGGCAATGGAGTTATGACTGGTATATGGCGTACAATACTATATATGGCAATGGAGTTATGACTGGTATATGGCGTACAATACTATATATGGCAATGGAGTTATGACTGTTATATGGCGTACAATACTATATATGGCAATGGAGTTATGACTGTTATATGGCGTACAATACTATATATGGCAATGGAGTTATGACTGTATATGGCGTCAATACTATATATGGCAATGGAGTTATGACTGTTATATGGCGTACAATACTATATATGGCAATGGAGTTATGACTGGTATATGGCGTACAATACTATATATGGCAATGGAGTTATGACTGGTATATGGCGTACAATACTATATATGGCAATGGAGTTATGACTGTTATATGGCGTACAATACTATATATGGCAATGGAGTTATGACTGTTATATGGCGTACAATACTATATATGGCAATGGAGTTATGACTGTTATATGGCGTACAATACTATATATGGCAATGGATTATGACTGGTATATGGCGTACAATACTATATATGGCAATGGAGTTATGACTGGTATATGGCGTAAATACTATATATGGCAATGTATGGCAATGGAGTTATGACTGGTATATGGCGTACAATACTATATATGGCAATGGAGTTATGACTGGTATATGGCGTACAATACTATATATGGCAATGGAGTTATGACTGTTATATGGCGTACAATACTATATATGGCAATGGATTATGACTGTTATATGGCGTACAATACTATATATGGCAATGGAGTTATGACTGTTATATGGCGTACAATACTATATATGGCAATGGAGTTATGACTGGTATATGGCGTACAATACTATATATGGCAATGGAGTTATGACTGGTATATGGCGTACAATACTATATATGGCAATGGAGTTATGACTGGTATATGGCGTACAATACTATATATGGCAATGGAGTTATGACTGGTATATGGCGTACAATACTATATATGGCAATGGAGTTATGACTGGTATATGGCGTACAATACTATATATGGCAATGGAGTTATGACTGGTATATGGCGTACAATACTATATATGGCAATGGAGTTATGACTGTTATATGGCGTACAATACTATATATGGCAATGGAGTTATGACTGGTATATGGCGTACAATACTATATATGGCAATGGAGTTATGACTGTTATATGGCGTACAATACTATATATGGCAATGGAGTTATGACTGGTATATGGCGTACAATACTATATATGGCAATGGAGTTATGACTGTTATATGGCGTACAATACTATATATGGCAATGGAGTTATGACTGTTATATGGCGTACAATACTATATATGGCAATGGAGTTATGACTGTTATATGGCGTACAATACTATATATGGCAATGGAGTTATGACTGGTATATGGCGTACAATACTATATATGGCAATGGAGTTATGACTGTTATATGGCGTACAATACTATATATGGCAATGGAGTTATGACTGGTATATGGCGTACAATACTATATATGGCAATGGAGTTATGACTGGTATAGGCGTACAATATATATGGAATGGGTTATGACTGGTATATGGCGTACAATACTATATATGGCAATGGAGTTATGACTGGTATAGGCGTACAATACTATATATGGCAATGGAGTTATGACTGTATATGGCGTACAATACTATATATGGCAATGGAGTTATGACTGGTATATGGCGTACAATACTATATATGGCAATGGAGTTATGACTGTTATATGGCGTACAATACTATATATGGCAATGGAGTTATGACTGGTATATGGCGTACAATACTATATATGGCAATGGAGTTATGACTGTTATATGGCGTACAATACTATATATGGCAATGGAGTTATGACTGTTATATGGCGTACAATACTATATATGGCAATGGAGTTATGACTGTTATATGGCGTACAATGCTATATATGGCAATGTAGTTATGACTGTTATATGGCGTACAATGCTATATATGGCAATGGGATTATGACTGGTATATGGCGTCCTATACTATATGTGGCAATGGAGTTATGACTGGTATATGGCGTACAATGCTATATATGGCAATTGAATTATGACTGTTATATGGCGTACACTACTATATATGGCAATGGAGTTATGACTGTTATATGGCGTACAATACTATATATGTCAATGGAGTTATGACTGGTATATGGCGTCCAATACTATATATGGCAATGGAGTTATGACTGTTATATGGCGTACAATACTATATATGGCAATGGAGTTATGACTGGTATATGGCGTACAATACTATATATGGCAATGGAGTTATGACTGTTATATGGCGTACAATACTATATATGGCAATGGAGTTATGACTGGTATATGGCGTACAATACTATATATGGCAATGGAGTTATGACTGGTATATGGCGTACAATACTATATATGGCAATGGAGTTATGACTGGTATATGGCGTACAATACTATATATGGCAATGGAGTTATGACTGGTATATGGCGTACAATACTATATATGGCAATGGAGTTATGACTGGTATATGGCGTACAATACTATATATGGCAATGGAGTTATAACTGGTATATGGCGTACAATACTATATATGGCAATGGAGTTATAACTGGTATATGGCGTACAATACTATATATGGCAATGGAGTTATGACTGTTATACGGCGTACACTAGTTTATGTGGCAATGGAGTTATGACTGGTATATGACGTACACTGCTATATATGACAATGGAGTTATGACTGTTATATGGCGTACAATTCTATATATGGCAAAGGAGTTATGACTGTTATATGGCGTACAATACTATATATGGCAATGGAGTTATGACTGTTATACGGCGTACACTACTATATGTGGCAATGGAGTTATGACTGGTATATGGCGTACACTGCTATATATGACAATGGAGTTATGACTGTTATATGGGGTAGGATACTATATATGGCAATGGAGTTATGACTGTTATATGGCGTATAATGCTACATATGGCAATGGAGTTATAACTGATATATGGCGTAAAATGCTATATATGGCAATGGGATTATGACTGGTATATGGCGTACACTACTATATATGGCAATGTAGTTATGACTGCTATATGGCGTCCGATTCTATATATGGCAATGGAGTTATGATTGGTATATGGCGTACAATATTCTATATGGCAATGGAGATATGACTGATATATGGCGTACAATACTATATATGGCAATGGAGTTATGACTGGTATATGGCGTACAATACTATATATGGCAATGGAGTTATGACTGCTATATGGCGTACAATACTATATATAGCAATGGAGTTATGGCTGTTATATGGCATACAATGCTATATATGGCAATTGAGTTATGACTGTTATATTGTGTACACTACTATATATAGTAATGGAGCTATGACTGGTATATGGCGTCCAATGCTATATATGGCAATGGAGTTATGACTGGTATATGGCATACAATACTATATATGGCAATGGCGTTATGACTGTTATATGACGTAGAATACTATATATAGCAATGGAGATTTGACTGGTAAAAGGCGTCCGATATTATATATGGCAATGGAGTTATGACTGGTATATGGCGTACAATACTATATATGGCAATGGAGTTATGACTGGTATATGGCGTACAATACTATATATGGCAATGGAGTTATGACTGGTATATGGCGTACAATACTATATATGGCAATGGAGTTATGACTGGTATATGGCGTACAATACTATATATGGCAATGGAGTTATGACTGGTATATGGCGTACAATACTATATATGGCAATGGAGTTATGACTGTTATATGGCGTACAATACTATATATGGCAATGGAGTTATGACTGGTATATGGCGTACACTGCTATATATGGCAATGGAGTTATGACTGTTATATGGCGTACAATACTATATATGGCAATGGAGTTATGACTGGTATATGGCGTACACTACTATATATGGCAATGGAGTTATGACTGGTATATGGCGTACAATACTATATATGGCAATGGAGTTATGACTGTTATATGGCGTACAATACTATATATGGCAATTAGTTTTGACTGTTATATGGCGTAAATACTATATATGGCAATGGGATTATGACTAGTATATGGCGTCCTATACTATATGTGGCAATGGAGTTATGACTGTTATATGGCGTACAATACTATATATGGCAATGGATTATGACTGTTATATGGCGTACAATACTATATATGGCAATGTAGTTATGACTGTTATATGGCGTACATACTATATATGGCAATGGAGTTATGACTGTTATATGGCGTACAATACTATATATGGCAATGGAGTTATGACTGTTATATGGCGTACAATACTATATATGGCAATGGAGTTATGACTGTTATATGGCGTACAATACTATATATGGCAATGGAGTTATGACTGGTATATGGCGTACAATACTATATATGGCAATGGAGTTATGACTGGTATATGGCGTACAATACTATATATGGCAATGGAGTTATGACTGGTATATGGCGTACAATACTATATATGGCAATGGAGTTATGACTGGTATATGGCGTACAATACTATATATGGCAATGGAGTTATGACTGGTATATGGCGTACACTACTATATATGGCAATGGAGTTATGACTGGTATATGGCGTACACTGCTATATATGACAATGGAGTTATGACTATTATATGGCGTAGAATACAATATATTGCAATGGAGTTATGACTGTTATATGGCGTACTATGCTATATATGGCAATGGAGTTATGACTGGTATATGGCGTACAATACTATATATGGCAATGTAGTTATGACTGTTATATGGCGTACAATGCTATATATGGCAATGTAGTTATGACTGTTATATGGTGTACAATGCTATATATGGCAATGTAGTTATGACTGTTGTATGGCGTACATTGCTATATATGGCAATGGAATTATGACTGTTATATGGAGTACATTATTATATATGGCAATAGAGTTATGACTGTTATATGGCGTAAAATACTATATTTGTTAATGGAGTTATGACTGGTATATGGCGTACAATACTATATATGGCAATGGAGTTATGACTGTTATATGGCGTACAATACTATATATGGCAATGGAGTTATGACTGTTATATGGCGTACAATACTATATATGGCAATGGAGTTATGACTGTTATATGGCGTACAATACTATATATGGCAATGTAGTTATGACTGTTATATGGCGTACAATACTATATATGGCAATGGAGTTATGACTGTTATATGGCGTACAATACTATATATGGCAATGGAGTTATGACTGTTATATGACGTACAATACTATATATGGCAATGGAGTTATGACTGTTATATGGCGTAAAATACTATATATGGCAATGGAGTTATGACTGTTATAAGGCTTACAATACTATATATGGCTATGGAGTTATAACTTGTATATGGCGTACAATAATATATATGGCAATGGAGCTATGACTGGTATATGGCGTACAATACTATATATGGCAATGGAGTTATGACCGGAATATGGCGTACAATACTATATATGGCAATGGAGTTATAGCTGGTATATGGCGTACAATACTATATATGGCAATGGAGTTATGACAGTTATATGGCGTACAATACTATATATGGCAATGGAGTTATGACTGGTATATGGCGTATAATGCTATATATGACAATGTAGTTATGACTGTTATATGGCGTACAATGCTATTTATGGCAATGTAGTTATGACTGTTATATGGCGTACAATGCTATATATGGCAATGTAGTTATGACTGTTATATGGCGTACAATGCTATATATGGCAATGTGATTATGACTGGTATAAGGCGTCCTATACAATATGTGGCAATGGAGTTATGACTGGTATATGTCGTCCAATACTATATATGGCAATGTAGTTATGACTGGTATATGGCGTCCATTAATATATATGGCAATGGAGTTATGACTGGTATATGGCGTACAATACTATATATGGCAATGTAGTTATGACAGGTATATGGCGTCCAATTATATATATGTCAATGGAGTTATGACTGGTATATGGCGTTCATTACTATATATGGCAATGGAGTTATGACTGGTATATGGCGTCCAATAATATATATGGCAATGTAGTTATGACAGGTATATGGCGTCCAATTATATATATGGCAATGGAGTTATGACTGGTATATGGCGTACAATATTATATATGGCAATGGCATTATAACAGTTATATGGCGTAGAATACTATATATAGCAATGGAGATTTGACTGGTAAAAGGCGTCCGATACTATATATGGCAATGGAGTTATGACATTTATATGGCGTACAATACTATATATGGCAATGGAGTTATGAATGTTATATGGCGTACAATTCTATATATGGCAATGGAGTTATGACTGTTATATGGCGTACAATGCTATATATGGCAATGTAGTTATGACTGTTATATGGCGTACAATGCTATATATGGCAATGGGATTATGACTGGTATATGGCGTACAATGCTATATATGGCAAATGAATTATGACTGTTATATGGCGTCCAATACTATATATGGCAATGTAATTATGACTGTTATATGGCGTACAATACTATATATGGCAATGGAGTTATGACTGTTATATGGCATACAATACTATATATGGCAATGGAGTTATGACTGGTATATGGCGTCCAATACTATATATGGCAATGGAATTATGACTGGTATATGGCGTCCAATACTATATATGGCAATGTAGTTATGACTGGTATATGGCGTCCATTACTATATATGGCAATGGAGTTATGACTGGTATATGGCTTCCAATACTATATATGGCAATGTAGTTATGACTGGTATATGGCACACAATACTATATATGGCAATGGCGTTATGACTGTTATATGGCGTAGAATACTATATATAGTAATAGATATTTGACTGGTAAAAGGCGTCCGATACTATATATGGCAATGGAGTTATGACTGGTATATGGCGTACAATACTATATATGGCAATGGAGTTATGACTGTTATATGGCGTACAATACTATATATGGCAATGGAGTTATGACTGTTATACGGCGTACACTACTATATGTGGCAATGTAGTTATGACTGGTATATGGCGTACACTGCTATATATGACAATGGAGTTATGACTGTTATATGGCATACAATGCTATATATGGCAATGTAGTTTTGACTGTTATATGGCGTACAATGCTATATATGGCAATGGGATTATGACTGGTATATGGCGTCCTATACTATATGTGGCAATGGAGTTATGACTGGTATATGGTGTACAATGCTATATATGGCAATGGAATTATGACTGTTATATGGCGTACACTACTATATATGGCAATAGAGTTATGACTGTTATATGGCGTACAATACTATATATGTTAATGGAGTTATGACTAGTATATTGCGTCCAGTACTATATATGGCAATGTAGTTATGACTGTTATAAGACGTACAATATTATATATGGCTATGGAGTTATAACTTAGTATATGGCGTACAATAAAATATATGGCAATGGAGTTATGACTGGTATATGGCGTACAATACTATATATGGCAATGGAGTTATGACTGGTATATGGCGTACACTACTATATGGCAATGGAGTTATGACTGGTATATGGCGTACACTGATATATATGACAATGAAGTTATGACTGTTATATGGCGTAGAATACTATATATGGCAATGGAGTTATGACTGTTATATGGCGTACAATATTATATATGGCAATGTAGTTATGACTGTTATATGGTGTACAATGCTATATATGGCAATGTAGTTATGCCTGTTATATGGCGTACAATGCTATATATGGCAATGGGATTATGACTGGTATATGGCGTCCTATACCATATGTGGCAATGGAGTTATGACTGGTATATGGCGTACAATGCTATATATGGCAAATGAATCATGACTGTTATATGGCGTACACTACTATATATGGCAATAGATTTATGACTGTTATATGGCGTACAATACTATATATGTTAATGGAGTTATGACTGGTATATGGCCTACACTGCTATATATGACAATGGAGTTATGACTGTTATATGGCGTAGAATACTATATATGGCAATGGCGTTATGACTGTCATATGGCGTACTATACTATATATGGCAATGGAGTTAAGAATGTTAAACGGCGTACACTACTATATGTGGCAATGTAGTTATGACTGGTGTATGTCGTACACTGCTATATATGACAATGGAGTTATGACTGTTATATGGCGTAGAATACTATATATGGCAATGGAGTTATGACTGTTATATGGCGTATAATACTATATATGGCAATGGAGTTATGACTGATATATGGTGTACAATGCTATATATGGCAATGTAGTTATGCCTGTTGTATGGCGTACACTGCTATATATGGCAATGTGATTATGACTGGTATATGGCGTCCTATACTATATGTGGCAATGGAGTTATGACTGGTATATGGCGTACAATGCTATATATGGCAAATGAATTATGACTGTTATATGGCGTACACTACTATATATGGCAATAGAGTTATGACTTTTATATGGCGTACAATACTATATATGTTAATGGAGTTATGACTGGTATATGGCATAGAATACTATATATAGCAATGGAGTTTCGACTGGTAAAAGTAGTCCCATACTACATATGGCAATGGAGTTAGGACTGGTATATGGCGTACAATACTATATATGGCAATGGAGTTTTGACTGGTATATGGCGTCCAATACTATATATGGCAATGTAGTTATGACTGGTATATGGCGTACAATACTATATATGGCAATGGCGTTATGACTGTTATATGTCGTAGAATACTATATATGGCAATGTAGTTATGACAGTTATATGGCGTACAATACTATATATGGCTATGGAGTTATGACTGGTATATGGCGTCCAATAATATATATGGCAATGTAGTTATGACTGGTATATGGCGTACAATACTATATATGGCAATGGAGTTATGACTGTTATATGGCGTACACTACTATATATGGCAATGGAGTTATGACTGGTATATGGCGTCCAATACTATATATGGCAATGGATTTATGACTGGTATATGGCGTACAATACTATATATGGCAATGGAGTTAGGACTGGTATATGGCGTACAATTCTATATATGGCAATGGAGTTATGACTGGTATATGGAGTCCAATACTATATATGGCAATGAAGTTATGACTGTTATATGGCGTAGAATACTATATATGGCAATGTAGTTATGACAGTTATATGGCGTACAATACTATATATGGCTATGTAGTTATGACTGTTATATGACGTCCATTATTATATATGGCAATGGAGTTGTGACTGGTATATGGCGTCCAATACTATATATGGCAATGGAGTTATGACTGGTATATGGCGTACACTAGTATATATGGCAATGGCGTTATGACTGCTATATGGCGTAGAATACTATATATGGCAATGGAGTTATGACTGGTATATGGCGTACAATAATATATATGGCAATGGAGTTATGACTGTTATATGGCGTACACTACTATATATGGTAATGGAGTTACGACTGGTATATGGCGTACACTTCTTTATATGACAATGAAGTTATGACTGTTATATGGCGTAGAATACTATATATGGCAATGGAGTTATGACTCTTATATGGCGTACAATACTATATATGGCAATGGAGTTATGACTGTTATATGGTGTACAATGCTATATATGGCAATGTAGTTATGCCTGTTATATGGCGTACACTGCTATATATGGCAATGGGATTATGACTGGTATATGGCGTCCTATACTATATGTGGCAATGGAGTTATGACTGGTATATGGCGTACAATGCTATATATGGCAAATGAATTATGACTGTTATATGGCGTACACTACTATATATGGCAATAGAGTTATGACTGTTATATGGCATACAATACTATATATGTTAATGGAGTTATGACTGGTATATGGCGTAGAATACTATATATAGCAATGGAGTTTTGACTGGTAAAAGTAGTCCCATACTACATATGGCAATGGAGTTAGGACTGGTATATGGCGTACAATATTATATATGGCAATGGAGTTATGACTGGTATATGGCGTCCAATACTATATATGGCAATGTAGTTATGACTGGTATATGGCGTACAATACTATATATGGCAATGTCGTTATGACTGTTATATGGCGTAGAATACTATATATAGCAATGGAGTTATGACTGGTATATTGCGTCCAATAATATATGTAGCAATGGAGTTATGACTGGTATATGACGTACAATACTATATATGGCAATGTCGTTATGACTGTTATATGGCGTAGAATACTATATATAGCAATGGAGTTATGACTGGTATATTGCGTCCAATAATATATATAGCAATGGAGTTATGACTGGTATATGAGGTACAATACTATATATGGCAATGGAGTTATGACTGGTATATGGCGTACAATACTATATATGGCAATGGAGTTATGACTGTTATATGGCGTACACTACTATATATGGCAATGGAGTTATGACTGGTATATGGCGTACACTGCTATATATGGCAATGGAGTTATGACTGTTATATGGCGTAGAATACTATATATGGCAATGGAGTTTTGACTGGTATATGTGTGATACTATATATGGCAATGGAGTTGGACTGTTATATGGCTTATAATACTATATATGGCAATGGAGTTATGACTGGTATATGGCGTCCAATACTATATATGGCAATGTAGTTATGACTGGTATATGGCGTAGAATACTATATATGGCAATGGAGTTATGACTGGTATATGGCGTCCAATACTATATATGGCAATGGAGTTATGACTGGTATATGGCGTACAATACTATATATGGCAATGGAGTTATGACTGTTATATGGCGTACAATATTATATATGGCAATGGAGTTATGACTGGTATATGGCGTACAATACTATATATGGCAATGGAGTTATGACTGTTATATGGCGTACAATACTATATATGGCAATGGAGTTATGACTGTTATATGGCGTACAATACTATATATGGCAATGGAGTTATGACTGTTATATGGCGTACAATACTATATATGGCAATGGAGTTATGACTGTTATATTGCGTACAATGCTATATATGGCAATGGGATTATGACTGGTATATGGCGTCCTATACTATATGTGGCAATGGAGTTATGACTGGTATATGGCGTACAATGCTATATATGGCAATGGAGTTATGACTGTTATATGGCGTACAATACTATATATGGCAATGGAGTTATGACTGTTATATGGCGTACAATACTATATATGTTAATGGAGTTATGACTGGTATATGGCGTACAATACTATATATGGCAATGGAGTTATGACTGGTATATGTCGTACAATACTATATATGGCAATGGAGTTATGACTGGTATATGGCGTACAATACTATATATGGCAATGGAGTTATGACTGGTATATGGCGTCCAATACTATATATGTCAATGGAGTTATGACTGGTATATGGCGTACAATACTATATATGGCAATGGAGTTATGACTGTTATATGGCGTACAATACTATATATGGCAATGGAGTTATGACTGGTATATGGCGTACAATACTATATATGGCAATGGAGTTATGACTGGTATATGGCGTACAATACTATATATGGCAATGGAGTTATGACTGGTATATGGCGTACAATACTATATATGGCAATGGAGTTATGACTGTTATATGGCGTACAATACTATATATTGCAATGTAGTTATGACTGGTATATGGCGTACAATACTATATATGGCAATGGAGTTATGACTGTTATATGGCGTAGAATACTATATATGGCAATGGAGTTATGACTGTTATATGGCGTACAATACTATATATGGCAATGGAGTTATGACTGTTATATGGCGTACAATGCTATATATGGCAATGGGGTTATGACTGTTATATGGCGTACAATACTATATATGGCAATGGAGTTATGACTGGTATATGGCGTACAATACTATATATGGCAATGGAGTTATGACTGGTATATGGCGTACAATACTATATATGGCAATGGAGTTATGACTGGTATATGGCGTACAATACTTTATATGGCTATGGGGTTATGACTGTTGTATGGCGTAGAATACTATATATGGCAATGGAGTTATGACTGTTATATGGCGTACAATACTATATATGGCAATGGAGTTATGACTGTTATATGGCGTACAATACTATATATGGCAATGGAGTTATGACTGTTATATGGCGTACAATACTATATATGGCAATGGAGTTATGACTGTTATATGGCGTACAATACTATATATGGCAATGGAGTTATGACTGTTATATGGCGTACAATACTATATATGGCAATGGAGTTATGACTGTTATATGGCGTACAATACTATATATGGCAATGGAGTTATGACTGGTATATGTCGTACAATACTATATATGGCAATGGAGTTATGACTGGTATATGGCGTACAATACTATATATGGCAATGGAGTTATGACTGGTATATGGCGTACAATACTATATATGGCAATGGAGTTATGACTGGTATATGGCGTACAATACTATATATGGCAATGGAGTTATGACTGTTATATGGCGTACAATACTATATATGGCAATGGAGTTATGAATGTTATATGGCGTACAATACTATATGTGGCAATGTAGTTATGACTGGTGTATGTCGTACAATGCTATATATGGCAATGGAGTTATGACTGTTATATGGCGTAGAATACTATATATGGCAATGGAGTTATGACTGTTATATGGCGTACAATACTATATATGGCAATGGAGTTATGACTGTTATATGGTGTACAATGCTATATATGGCAATGTAGTTATGCCTGTTGTATGGCGTACACTGCTATATATGGCAATGTGATTATGACTGGTATATGGCGTCCTATACTATATGTGGCAATGGAGTTATGACTGGTATATGGCGTACAATGCTATATATGGCAAATGAATTATGACTGTTATATGGCGTACACTACTATATATGGCAATAGAGTTATGACTTTTATATGGCTTACAATACTATATATGTTAATGGAGTTATGACTGGTATATGGCATAGAATACTATATATAGCAATGGAGTTTTGACTGGTAAAAGTAGTCCCATGCTACATATGGCAATGGAGTTATGACTGGAATATGGCGTACAATACTATATATGGCAATGGCGTTATGACTGTTATATGTCGTAGAATACTATATATAGCAATGGAGTTATGACTGGTATATTGCGTCCATTACTATATATAGCAATGGAGTTATGACTGTTATATGGCGTACAATGCTATATATGTCAATGGGATTATAACTGGTATATGGCGTCCTATGCTATATGTGGCAACGGAGTTATGACTGGTATATGGCGTACAATGCTATATATGGCAATGGAATTATGACTGTTATATGGCGTACACTACTATATATGGCAATATAGTTATGACTGTTATATGGCGTACAATACTATATATGTTAATGGAGTTATGACTGGTATATGGCGTACAATGCTATATATGGCTATGGAGTTATGACTTGTATATGGCGTACAATACTATATATGGCAATGGAGTTATGACTGGTATATGGCGTACAATACTATATATGGCAATGGAGTTATGACTGTTATATGGCGTACAATATTATATATGGCAATGGAGTTATGACTGGTATATGGCGTCCAATACTATATATGGCAATGGAGTTATGACTGGTATATGGCGTACAATACTATATATGGCAATGGAGTTATGACTGGTATATGGCGTACAATAATATATATGGCAATGGAGTTATGACTGGTATATGGCGTCCAATACTATATACGGCAATGAAGTTATTACTGTTATATGGCGTAGAATACTATATATGGCAATGTAGTTATGACTGTTATATGGCGTACAATACTATATATGGCTATGGAGTTATGACTGTTATGGGTATATGGCGTACAATTGTATATATGGCAATGGAGTTATGATTGATATATGGCGTAAAATACTATATATGGCAATGGCGTTATGACTGTTATATGGCGTAGAATACTATATATAGCAATGGAGTTTTGACTGGTATATGTCGTACGATACTATATATGGCAATGGAGTTATGACTGTTATATGGCGTACAATACTATATATGGCATTGGAGTTATGACTGGTATATGGCGTAGAATACTATATATAGCAATGGAGATTTGACTGGTAAAAGGCGTCCGATACTATATATGGCAATGGAGTTATGACTGTTATATGGCGTATAATAATATATATGGCAATGGAGTTATGACATTTATATGGCGTACAATACTATATATGGTAATGGAGTTATGACTGTTATATGGCGTACAATACTATATATGGCTATGGAGTTATGACTGTTATATGGCGTATAATAATATATATGACAATGGAGTTATGACTGTTATATGGCGTACAATACTATATATGGCAATGGAGTTATGACATTTATATGGCGTACAATACTATATATGGTAATGGAGTTATGACTGTTATATGGCGTACAATGCTATATATGGCAATGGAGTTATAACTGTTATATGGCGTACAATACTATATATGGCAATGGAGTTATGACATTTATATGGCGTACAATGCTATATATGGCAATGGGATTATGACTGTTATATGGCGTCCTATACTATATGTGGCAATGGAGTTATGACTGTTATATGGCGTACAATACTATATATGGTAATGGAGTTATGACATTTATATGGCGTACAATACTATATATGGCTATGGAGTTATGACTGTTATATGGCGTATAATAATATATATGACAATGGAGTTATGAGTGTTATATGGCGTACAATACTATATATGGCAATGGAGTTATGACATTTATATGGCGTACAATACTATATATGGTAATGGAGTTATGACTGTTATATGGCGTACAATGCTATATATGGCAATGGAGTTATAACTGTTATATGGCGTACAATACTATATATGGCAATGGAGTTATGACATTTATATGGCGTACAATGCTATATATGGCAATGGGATTATGACTGTTATATGGCGTCCTATACTATATGTGGCAATGGAGTTATGACTGGTATATGGCGTACAATGCTATATATGGCAATGGAATTATGACTGTTATATGGCGTACACTACTATATATGGCAATGTAGTTATGACTGTTATATGTCGTACAATGCTATATATGGCAATGGAGTTATGACTTGGTATTTGGTGTACAATACTATATATGGAAATGTAGTTTTGACTGTTATTTGGCGTACAATGCTATATATGGCAATGGGGTTATGACTGGTATATGGCGTACTATACTATATGTGGCATTGTAGTTATGACTGTTATATGGGGTACAATGCTATATATGGCAATGGAGTTATGACTGTTATATGGCGTACAATACTATATATGGCAATGGAGTTATGACTGTTATATGGCGTACAATACTATATATGGCAATGGAGTTATGACTGGTATATGGCGTACAATACTATATATGGCAATGGGATTATGACTGGTATATGGCGTACAATACTATATATGGCAATGGAGTTATGACTGGTATATGGCGTACAATGCTATATATGGCAATGGAGTTATGACTGGTATATGGCGTCCAATACTATATATGGCATGTAGTTATTACTGTATATGGAGTCAATTATATATATGGCAATGGAGTTTGACTGGTTTATGGTGTAGATGCTATATATGGCAATGGGATTTGTGGTGGGTGTTTTTGGTGGGTTATGACTGTTATATGGCGTACAATACTATATATGGCAATGGAGTTTGACTGTTATATGGTGTACAATACTATATATGGCATTGGAGTTATGACTGGTATATGGCGTACAATACTATATATGGCAATGGATTTATGACTGGTATATGGCGTACAATGCTATATATGGCAATGGGATTATGACTGTTATATGGCGTCCAATACTATATATGGCTATGGAGTTATGACTGTTATACGGCGTAGAATACTATATATGGCAATGGATTTATGACTGTTATATGGCGTACAATACTATATATGGCAATGGAGTTATGACTGTTATACGGCGTAGAATACTATATATGGCAATGGCGTTATGACTGTTATATGGCGTACAATACTATATATGGCAATGTAGTTATGACAGGTATATGGCGTCCAATTATATATATGGCAATGGAGTTATGACTGTTATATGGCGTAGAATACTATATATGGCAATGGAGTTTTGACTGTTATATGGCGTAGGATACTATATATGGCAATGGAGTTTTGACTGGTATATGTCGTATGATACTATATATGGCAATGGTGTTATGACTGGTATATGGGGTACTATACTATATATGGCAATGGAGTTATGACTGGTATATGGTGTAGAATACTATATATGGCAATGGAGATTTTACTGGTAAAAGGCGT
>CM026386.1:2258464-2277067 GCA_014843695.1 Archivesica marissinica | reverse complement strand
CATATGGGCAACCGGTAACGACGATAAATAAACGTAAAACACACACACAATATTCACATAGTTCTCAAAGGTGTCGCCATTATCCAGCAAGAATGATATGTATAATCTCCTTAACGTCTAGTTATAATTTAGGACTTTCACAACACTTACTTTTTGCCATGTTTGAGAAAGTTCTGCTAAATTGTATATGTCTAAACATGTTTAGCCATCACACATTTGGATTCACCATCAACTACTTATATTTTATTATTGCGCAATGTTTACATTTTATTATTCGGCTTCTAGGAATGGCCTTAATCAACATAGCTAAGACTTGTGACCTGACCAGTTTGCTTTTCTTTGTATTGGCATGTTTTGTATTCACATATACAGGCATATGCAAAAACGAATCCAACATTAAATATGATTTAACAATTCGGCCGTAGCGATATATTATTACGATGCGCAACCCTTGCCCAGGAGGAGTGACACTGTAGCCCTTTGATCGGTGAATAATCGATTGTTTTTATTTAAATGTATTTAACGTTACTACCGGTTGGTCATCTGAGCGACGGTCAGGTTACCTAACAACACCTGTGCTGGGCAGGCTCCAGCGGTTGACCAGTACTTGGTGCACCAACCTCCGTAAGAAACTGCCAACGTCTTCATATACATGATTAATGGATAGTAATACTATATTGTGTATACCAATGCACCCGTTGCCTTCCTACAGTAATCTGTTCATTGATCGATTGGGTCATATGGCAAACGTACATGTATATATTACTGTATGCTTGGTGCATGGACCAATGATTGACATTGTACGTGTTCATGGTAATGGTATTACTGAATATAGCGAGTTACAGATAACATATTACAAATCATCTGACATACTACGTCAAGCGATAATTAGCCTAGTGGATTCTGGTGGGGTTTAAAATAATTATATTGTAACAATCTGAATGTCATTATGGTTTGATTGGATGATCTTCTCCTTACGATAATTTGAGCGGTTTATTCTTCAATTGGTGCATACGATATATTACCATCTTTGTAATGACGAGTGTCCGCATCCGTGGTTGAGTGGTTACGGTCGCTGACTTGCATGACACTATGACCTATCATCATTGATGGTCACGGGTTTGAGCCCCATTCAGACCGTGTTGCTTTATATGAAAACGTTGGCAGTTTCTTACGTAGGTTCGTGCACCAGTTACTGGTTAACCGCTAGAGTCTGTCCAGGAAAGGTGTTTTAGATATTCCACCCGTCGCTCAAACGGGCCACTGGTAGCTACGCTAAATACACTTAAATAAGAATATGAATAATTGCGAGCAGGGCAGCCATGCTGAATATAATCTATAATCTAGACATCATTCCTGATGTGCTGGTTAAAATGTTGCAGGCCCAATGCATTTTAAAATTAATACTTAATTGAATGTTCTATCAGGCAATTTTGCTGTTTATCGACTCTCCCCACTAATGATCTCGACAAGGGCATACAGTACCACACCAGTCGCTATGTGTTTTTGCCAAGATACAATTTGCCTGGACAGTAAGAGAACAAGAAAATCTATTACATATAAATAATGTAATAGAAGGACGATTGAACATTTACTCTGCATAATACACACTCGGATAGTGTATTGAGTGACTGTATATAAATTATAAAGAGCATAATTTAGTAATTAAATGCAAATATATTGATAATAACATGAAACCCTGTCCAGCATAATAGTATATACCACATCCCTTCTGGAACATCTGCGAATCATATGGGAACCATTTATTGTTGCAGAATTTCAACTGCGTAAATAGATTGACCATGGCCATTTATGGATTCCAACTCAAGCCTGTATTTATATGCGCACACCAGTGAACGCTTGGAACTAGTTCCCTGAAAACAATTGGACAATTTTAATACCTATAATACGAATACATAGCAGTAATTCTTATTACATAAATTCCCATTCGTCCAGAAAAACAACATTCTGAGATTTCATATACATGCACAGACACACACATATATATATTGAATATACGATATGTCTTGGTTTCGTGATATTCACACACCAACCAGGCGCGTAGCTAGGCTTAAGCATGTACGCACGTGCGTAAGATTTATTTTGACAAAAAATGAAATAAATGCGAAAAATGCTGGATCGTAAGGGAATAAGGGGGGCACTGATATTGATCATTCACTAGAAGGCAGACATAGTAGGCAAAAGCCACCTGAGACCATATAGTGGGATAAAACAATCTCCGGGACGGTGCGTAATCCATATTTAGGTCTAGCTACGCGCCTGCCAACTTAAGAAAAATATATATATATATATATTAAAAATACGAGCACCAATTTCAAGAAATATGCATATATGGTATCTGTTAATATTAATATTTAAAAATGGGTACTTGATCAATTAAATTCTAACACAGAGATTTGCATTAATTCCGTAGGATTACTCGCTGGACATTTTTCTGCGCCAGAAGTGGAAGGACTTCCGGTTACGGTATGAAAACATGACAGACTTGCAGTGGTTAGAAATGGACAATAAAATGATGGACAAAGTCTGGGTAAAATTATAAATTTATATTGATGATTATTAAATGCTGTCATTTGGATAGTTTCAAAACTCTTTTCTTTGGATAAAAATGAATTTCTTCACATCGAAAATGAGTATAAAACAATAAATGGAAACAACGTGATATCATTAATGTCACCAAGATACTGCCATTGTATTTGTCAAAGCTAAAAGAAAAAGTTGCATCCGTGGTTGACGGTATCATACCGGATGTGTTGTAAGATGGTAGAACCAAGATTTGATGTTCTCTTAGACATGCTGCTTAGATCCACATTACCACATTCTCTCCACCATGGTGGTTGATTCCAAGAATCGAGAACTCGAATGCACTTAATCTAAAGCTGAACGAACTTGTTTCGGCAAACGAACCAAATTATATAATGACCGTTATTCTATTCTAATATTTGGGACACACCATGTAGATGATTGGAAGCTTCACAATACATAACGAATAGATACAATATATTGCATTGTAGGTACCAGACACGTATTTTTCCAACGAAAAGAAAGCGAGCGTTCATGACGTGACTATCCCAAACAAAATGATGCACCTGTACCAAGATGGAACAGTTGTATATAGCTCCAGGTAGGTTAAAACACACGGTTCTTGACATATGGTCTCCGCATCTATTGTTGCATTGTATATTTAAGGCTTCGAACTGGTTTTTAACTAACCATACCATGTCAGTGTGGTGTGTCCTGAAAAATGTGATATACTCAACAGCACAGTTGTGGTACAATGCATGCACCTGTGGTTAGAACCTCTGTGGTGTCAGCAGTGTAACATAGCTGTTGCGAGTTCGAGCCCTGACAGAACAACGGTGGTGATCACACATCTATCACACATCAATCACACATCTATCACACATCAATCACACATCAATCACACATATATCACACATCAATCACACATCAATCACACATCTATCACACATCAATCACACATCTATCACACATCAATCACACATGAATCACACATCAATCACACATGAATCACACATGAATCACACATGAATCACACATGAATCACACATGAATCACACATCTATCACACATGAATCACACATGAATCACACATCTATCACACATCTACCACACATCTATCACACATCAATCACACATGAATCACACATGAATCACACTTGAATCACACATCAATCACACATCTATCACACATCAATCACACATCAATCACACATCAATCACACATCAATCACACATCAATCACACATCAATCACTCATCTATACATATTGCCACATCTCTCCCCGTCATAGCGATAGATTACATCAGGTATGGGGACTCGAGAACGAGTAATCAAAGGTTGCATAAACCTGTGTCACAATGTAACTAGTGATCGGATAGAAGTAGAAATCTAGCATCATTAGAGTCCACATCCGCATTACAACGGCGTGTCCGTCTCTTGATTCCAGATTATCGTTGACATTGAGTTGCATCATGAAGCTACAGAAGTATCCATTTGACGAGCAGAAATGTCCAATAGTGGTGGAAAGCTGTAAGTATATACACTGGACGACTAGGTATGTCTAATAGTGGTGGACAGCTGTAAGTATGTACACTGGACGACTAGGTATGTCCAATAGTGGAGGAAAGCTGTAAGTATATACACTGGACGACTAGGTATGTCCAATAGTGGAGGACAGCTGTAAGTATATACCCTGGACGACTAGGTATGTCCAATAGTGGAGGACAGCTGTAAGTATATACCCTGGACGACTAGGTATGTCCAATAGTGGTGGACAGCTGTAAGTATATACCCTGGACGACTAGGTATGTCCAATAGTGGAGGACAGCTGTAAGTATATACACTGGACGACTAGGTATGTCCTATAGTGGAGGACAGCTGTAAGTATATACCCTGGACGACTAGGTATGTCCAATAGTGGAGGACAGCTGTAAGTATATACACTGGACGACTAGGTATGTCCAATAGTGGAGGACAGCTGTAAGTATATACCCTGGACGACTAGGTATGTCCAATAGTGGTGGAAATCTGTACGTATATATCGTGTACGACCTAGGTATGTCCAATAGTTGTGGAAAGCTGTAAGTATGTACACTGGACGACTAGGTATGTCCAATAGTGGTGGGCAGCTGTAACTATATACACTGGACGACTAGGTATGTCCAATAGTGGTGGACAGCTGTAAGTATATACACTGGACGACTAGGTATGTCCAATAGTGGTGGACAGCTGTAAGTATATATACTGGACGACTAGGTATGTCCAATAGTGGTGTGAAGGTGTAAGTATGTACACTGGACGACTAGGTATGTCCAATAGTGGTGGACAGCTGTAAGTATATACACTGGACGACTAGGTATGTCCAATAGTGGTGTGAAGGTGTACGTATGTACACTGGACGACTAGGTATGTCCAATAGTGGTGGACAGCTGTAAGTATATACCCTGGACGACTAGGTATGTCCAATAGTGGAGGACAGCTGTAAGTATATACACTGGACGACTAGGTATGTCCTATAGTGGAGGACAGCTGTAAGTATATACCCTGGACGATTAGGTATGTCCAATAGTGGAGGACAGCTGTAAGTATATACACTGGACGACTAGGTATGTCCAATAGTGGAGGACAGCTGTAAGTATATACCCTGGACGACTAGGTATGTCCAATAGTGGTGGAAAGCTGTACGTATATATCGTGTAAGACCTAGGTATGTCCAATAGTTGTGGAAAGCTGTAAGTATGTACACTGGACGATTAGGTATGTCCAATAGTGGTGGGCAGCTGTAACTATATACACTGGACGACTAGGTATGTCCAATAGTGGTGGACAGCTGTAAGTGTATACACTGGACGACTAGGTATGTCCAATAGTGGTGGACAGCTGTAAGTATATATACTGGACGACTAGGTATGTCCAATAGTGGTGTGAAGGTGTAAGTATGTACACTGGACGACTAGGTATGTCCAATAGTGGTGGACAGCTGTAAGTATATACACTGGACGACTAGGTATGTCCAATAGTGGTGTGAAGGTGTACGTATGTACACTGGACGACTAGGTATGTCCACTAGTGGTGGAAAGCTGTAAGTATGTACACTGGACGACTAGGTATGTCCAACAGTGGAGGACAGCAGTCAGTATATACACTGGACGACTAGGTATGTCCAATAGTGGTGAAAAGCTGTAAGTATATACACTGGACGACTAGGTATGTCCAATAGTGGAGGACAGCTGTAAGTATGTACACTGGACGACTAGGTATGTCCAATAGTGGTGGAAAGCTGTAAGAATATTATACACTGGACGACTAGGTATGTCCAATAGTGGTTGACAGCAGCTGTAAGTATATACACTGGACGACTAGGTATGTTCAATAGTGGAGGAGAGCTGTACGTATATACACTGGACGACTAGGTATGTCCAATAGTGGTGGAGAGCTGTATGTATGTACACTGGACGACTAGGTATGTCCAATAGTTGTGGAAAGCTGTAAGTATATTATACACTGGACGACGAGGTATGTCCAATAGTGGTGGAAAGCTGTAAGTATATTATACACTGGACGACTAGGTATGTCCAATAGTGGTGGAAAGCTGTATGTATGTACACTGGACGACTAGGTATGTCCAATAGTTGTGGAAAGCTGTAAGTATGTACACTGGACGACTAGGTATGTCCAATAGTGGTGGAAAGTTGTATGTATATACACTGGACGACTAGGTATGTCCAATAGCGGTGGAGAGCTGTAAGTATGTAAACTGGACGACTAGGTATGTCCAATAGTGGAGGAAAGCTGTAAGTATATTCCCTGGACGACTAGGTATGTCCAATAGTTGTGGAAAGCTGTCAGTATATACACTGGACGACTAGGTATGTCCAATAGTGGAGGACAGCTATACGTATATACCCTGGACGACTAGGTATGTCCAATAGTGGTGGAAAGCTGTAAGTATGTACGCTGGACGACTAGGTATGTCCAATGGTGGAGGACAGCTGTAAGTATGTACACTGGACGACTAGGTTTGTCCAATAGTGGTGGAAAGCTGTAAGTATATACACTGGACGACTAGGTATGTCCAATAGTGGTGGAAAGCTGTAAGTATATACACTGGACGACTTGGTATGTCCAATGGTGGAGGACAGCTGTAAGTATATACACTGGACGACTAGGTATGTCCAATAGTGGAGGACAGCTGTAAGTATATACCCTGGACGACTAGGTATGTCTAATAGTGGAGGACAGCTGTAAGTATATACCCTGGACGACTAGGTATGTCCAATAGTGGAGGACAGCTGAAAGTATATACCCTGGACGACTAGGTATGTCCACTAGTGGTGGAAAGCTGTAAGTATGTACACTGGACGACTAGGTATGTCCAACAGTGGAGGACAGCAGTCAGTATATACACTGGACGACTAGGTATGTCCAATAGTGGTGGAAAGCTGTAAGTATATTATGCACTGGACGACTAGGTATATCCAATAGTGGTTGACAGCAGCTGTAAGTATATACACTGGACGACTAGGTATGTTCAATAGTGGAGGACAGCTGTACGTATATGCACTGGACGACTAGGTATGTCCAATAGTGGTGGAGAGCTGTATGTATGTACACTGGACGACTTGGTATGTCCAATAGTTGTGGAAAGCTGTAAGTATATTATACACTGGACGACGAGGTATGTCCAATAGTGGTGGAAAGCTGTAAGTATATTATACATTGGACGACTAGGTATGTCCAATAGTGGTGGAAAGCTGTATGTATGTACACTGGACGACTAGGTATGTCCAATAGTGGTGGAAAGCTGTAAGTATGTACACTGGACGACTAGGTATGTCCAATAGTGGTGGAAAGCTGTAAGTATATACACTGGACGACTAGGTATGTCCAATAGTGGTGGAAAGCTGTAAGTATATACACTGGACGACTAGGTATGTCCAATAGTGGAGGAAAGCTGTAAGTATATACACTGGACGACTAGGTATGTCCAATAGTGGTGGACAGCTGTAAGTATATACCCTGGACGACTAGGTATGTCCAATAGTGGAGGACAGCTGTAAGTATATACACTGGACGACTAGGTATGTCCAATAGTGGAGGACAGCTGTAAGTATATACCCTGGACGACTAGGTATGTCCAATAGTGGAGGACAGCTGTAAGTATATACACTGGACGACTAGGTATGTCCAATAGTGGAGGACAGCTGTAAGTATATACCCTGGACGACTAGGTATGTCCAATAGTGGTGGAAAGCTGTAGTATATACCTGGACGACTAGGTATGTCCAATAGTGGTGGAAAGCTGTAAGTATGTACACTGGACGACTAGGTATGTCCAATAGTGGTGGGCAGCTGTAACTATATACACTGGACGACTAGGTATGTCCAATAGTGGTGGACAGCTGTAAGTATATACACTGGACGACTAGGTATGTCCAATAGTGGTGGACAGCTGTAAGTATATATACTGGACGACTAGGTATGTCCAATAGTGGTGTGAAGGTGTAAGTATGTACACTGGACGACTAGGTATGTCCAATAGTGGTGGACAGCTGTAAGTATATACACTGGACGACTAGGTATGTCCAATAGTGGTGTGAAGGTGTACGTATGTACACTGGACGACTAGGTATGTCCAATAGTGGTGGACAGCTGTAAGTATATACCCTGGACGACTAGGTATGTCCAATAGTGGAGGACAGCTGTAAGTATATACACTGGACGACTAGGTATGTCCAATAGTGGAGGACAGCTGTAAGTATATACCCTGGACGACTAGGTATGTCCAATAGTGGAGGACAGCTGTAAGTATATACACTGGACGACTAGGTATGTCCAATAGTGGAGGACAGCTGTAAGTATATACCCTGGACGACTAGGTATGTCCAATAGTGGTGGAAAGCTGTACGTATTTATCGTGTACGACCTAGGTATGTCCAATAGTTGTGGAAAGCTGTAAGTATGTACACTGGACGACTAGGTATGTCCAATAGTGGTGGGCAGCTGTAACTATATACACTGGACGACTAGGTATGTCCAATAGTGGTGGACAGCTGTAAGTGTATACACTGGACGACTAGGTATGTCCAATAGTGGTGGACAGCTGTAAGTATATATACTGGACGACTAGGTATGTCCAATAGTGATGTGAAGGTGTAAGTATGTACACTGGACGACTAGGTATGTCCAATAGTGGTGGACAGCTGTAAGTATATACACTGGACGACTAGGTATGTCCAATAGTGGTGTGAAGGTGTACGTATGTACACTGGACGACTAGGTATGTCCACTAGTGGTGGAAAGCTGTAAGTATGTACACTGGACGACTAGGTATGTCCAACAGTGGAGGACAGCAGTCAGTATATACACTGGACGACTAGGTATGTCCAATAGTGGTGGACAGCTGTAAGTATATACACTGGACGACTAGGTATGTCCAATAGTGGTGGAAAGCTATAAGTATATACACTGGACGACTAGGTATGTCCAATAGTGGAGGACAGCTGTAAGTATGTACACTGGACGACTAGGTATGTCCAATAGTGGTGGAAAGCTGTAAGAATATTATACACTGGACGACTAGGTATGTCCAATAGTGGTTGACAGCAGCTGTAAGTATATACACTGGACGACTAGGTATGTTCAATAGTGGAGGAGAGCTGTACGTATATACACTGGACGACTAGGTATGTCCAATAGTGGTGGAGAGCTGTATGTATGTACACTGGACGACTAGGTATGTCCAATAGATGTGGAAAGCTGTAAGTATATTATACACTGGACGACGAGGTATGTCCAATAGTGGTGGAAAGCTGTAAGTATATTATACACTGGACGACTAGGTATGTCCAATAGTGGTGGAAAGCTGTATGTATGTACACTGGACGACTAGGTATGTCCAATAGTTGTGGAAAGCTGTAAGTATGTACACTGGACGACTAGGTATGTCCAATAGTGGTGGAAAGTTGTATGTATATACACTGGACGACTAGGTATGTCCAATAGCGGTGGAGAGCTGTAAGTATGTAAACTGGACGACTAGGTATGTCCAATAGTGGAGGAAAGCTGTAAGTATATTCCCTGGACGACTAGGTATGTCCAATAGTTGTGGAAAGCTGTCAGTATATACACTGGACGACTAGGTATGTCCAATAGTGGAGGACAGCTATACGTATATACCCTGGACGACTAGGTATGTCCAATAGTGGTGGAAAGCTGTAAGTATGTACGCTGGACGACTAGGTATGTCCAATGGTGGAGGACAGCTGTAAGTATGTACACTGGACGACTAGGTTTGTCCAATAGTGGTGGAAAGCTGTAAGTATATACACTGGACGACTAGGTATGTCCAATAGTGGTGGAAAGCTGTAAGTATATACACTGGACGACTTGGTATGTCCAATGGTGGAGGACAGCTGTAAGTATATACACTGGACGACTAGGTATGTCCAATAGTGGAGGACAGCTGTAAGTATATACCCTGGACGACTAGGTATGTCTAATAGTGGAGGACAGCTGTAAGTATATACCCTGGACGACTAGGTATGTCCAATAGTGGAGAACAGCTGTAAGTATATACCCTGGACGACTAGGTATGTCCAATAGTGGTGGACAGCTGTAAGTATATACCCTGGACGACTAGGTATGTCCAATAGTGGAGGACAGCTGTAAGTATATACACTGGACGACTAGGTATGTCCAATAGTGGAGGACAGCTGAAAGTATATACCCTGGACGACTAGGTATGTCCACTAGTGGTGGAAAGCTGTAAGTATGTACACTGGACGACTAGGTATGTCCAACAGTGGAGGACAGCAGTCAGTATATACACTGGACGACTAGGTAT
This sequence comes from Archivesica marissinica, assembly GCA_014843695.1. Lineage (NCBI taxonomy): Eukaryota > Metazoa > Mollusca > Bivalvia > Venerida > Vesicomyidae > Archivesica > Archivesica marissinica. The sequence continues at coordinate 2,266,677 of CM026386.1, read as the reverse complement.
GTCCAATAGTGGTGAAAAGCTGTAAGTATATGCCATGGACGACTAGGTATGTCCAATAGTGGTGGAAAGCTATAAGTATATACACTGGACGACTAGGTATATCCAATAGTGGAGGACAGCTGTAAGTATGTACACTGGACGACTAGGTATGTCCAATAGTGGTGGAAAGCTGTAAGTATATTATACACTGGACGACTAGGTATATCCAATAGTGGTTGACAGCAGCTGTAAGTATATACACTGGACGACTAGGTATGTTCAATAGTGGAGGACAGCTGTACGTATATGCACTGGACGACTAGGTATGTCCAATAGTGGTGGAGAGCTGTATGTATGTACACTGGACGACTTGGTATGTCCAATAGTTGTGGAAAGCTGTAAGTATATTATACACTGGACGACGAGGTATGTCCAATAGTGGTGGAAAGCTGTAAGTATATTATACATTGGACGACTAGGTATGTCCAATAGTGGTGGAAAGCTGTATGTATGTACACTGGACGACTAGGTATGTCCAATAGTTGTGGAAAGCTGTAAGTATGTACACTGGACGACTAGGTATGTCCAATAGTGGTGGAAAGTTGTAAGTATATACACTGGACGACTAGGTATGTCCAATAGTGGTGGAGAGCTCTAAGTATGTAAACTGGACGACTAGGTATGTCCAATAGTGGAGGAAAGCTGTAAGTATATTCCCTGGACGACTAGGTATGTCCAATAGTTGTGGAAAGCTGTCAGTATATACACTGGACGACTAGGTATGTCCAATAGTGGAGGACAGCTATACGTATATACCCTGGACGACTAGGTATGTCCAATAGTGGTGGAAAGCTGTAAGTATGTACGCTGGACGACTAGGTATGTCCAATGGTGGAGGACAGCTGTAAGTATGTACACTGGACGACTAGGTTTGTCCAATAGTGGTGGAAAGCTGTAAGTATATACACTGGACGACTAGGTATGTCCAATAGTGGTGGAAAGCTGTAAGTATATACACTGGACGACTTGGTATGTCCAATGGTGGAGGACAGCTGTAAGTATATACACTGGACGACTAGGTATGTCCAATAGTGGAGGACAGCTGTAAGTATATACCCTGGACGACTAGGTATGTCTAATAGTGGAGGACAGCTGTAAGTATATACCCTGGACGACTAGGTATGTCCAATAGTGGAGAACAGCTGTAAGTATATACCCTGGACGACTAGGTATGTCCAATAGTGGTGGACAGCTGTAAGTATATACCCTGGACGACTAGGTATGTCCAATAGTGGAGGACAGCTGTAAGTATATACACTGGACGACTAGGTATGTCCAATAGTGGAGGACAGCTGAAAGTATATACCCTGGACGACTAGGTATGTCCACTAGTGGTGGAAAGCTGTAAGTATGTACACTGGACGACTAGGTATGTCCAACAGTGGAGGACAGCAGTCAGTATATACACTGGACGACTAGGTATGTCCAATAGTGGTGAAAAGCTGTAAGTATATGCCATGGACGACTAGGTATGTCCAATAGTGGTGGAAAGCTATAAGTATATACACTGGACGACTAGGTATATCCAATAGTGGAGGACAGCTGTAAGTATGTACACTGGACGACTAGGTATGTCCAATAGTGGTGGAAAGCTGTAAGTATATTATACACTGGACGACTAGGTATATCCAATAGTGGTTGACAGCAGCTGTAAGTATATACACTGGACGACTAGGTATGTTCAATAGTGGAGGACAGCTGTACGTATATGCACTGGACGACTAGGTATGTCCAATAGTGGTGGAGAGCTGTATGTATGTACACTGGACGACTTGGTATGTCCAATAGTTGTGGAAAGCTGTAAGTATATTATACACTGGACGACGAGGTATGTCCAATAGTGGTGGAAAGCTGTAAGTATATTATACATTGGACGACTAGGTATGTCCAATAGTGGTGGAAAGCTGTATGTATGTACACTGGACGACTAGGTATGTCCAATAGTTGTGGAAAGCTGTAAGTATGTACACTGGACGACTAGGTATGTCCAATAGTGGTGGAAAGTTGTAAGTATATACACTGGACGACTAGGTATGTCCAATAGTGGTGGAGAGCTCTAAGTATGTAAACTGGACGACTAGGTATGTCCAATAGTGGAGGAAAGCTGTAAGTATATTCACTGGACGACTAGGTATGTCCAATAGTTGTGGAAAGATGTCAGTATATACACTGGACGACTAGGTATGTCCAATAGTGGAGGACAGCTATACGTATATACCCTGGACGACTAGGTATGTCCAATAGTGGTGGAAAGCTGTAAGTATGTACGCTGGACGACTAGGTATGTCCAATGGTGGAGGACAGCTGTAGGTATGTACACTTGACGACTAGGTTTGTCCAATAGTGGTGGAAAGCTGTAAGTATATACACTGGACGACCAGGTATGTCCAATAGTGGTGGAAAGCTGTATGTATATAAACTGGACGACTTGGTATGTCCAATGGTGGAGGACAGCTGTAAGTATATACACTGGACGACTAGGTATGACCAATAGTGGTGGACAGCTGTAAGTATATACCCTGAACGACTAGGTATGTCTAATAGTGGAGGACAGCTGTAAGTATATACCCTGGACGACTAGGTATGTCCAATAGTGGAGGACAGCTGTAAGTATATACACTGGATGACTAGGTGTGTCCAATAGTGGAGGACAGCTGTAAGTATATACCCTGGACGACTAGGTATGTCCAATAGTGGAGGACAGCTGTAAGTATATACACTGGACGACTAGGTATGTCCAACAGTGGAGGACAGCTGTCAGTATATACACTGGACGACTAGGTATGTCCAATAGTGGTGGAAAGCTGTATGTATATACCCTGGACGACTAGGTATGTCCAATAGTGGTGGAAAGCTATAAGTATATTATACACTGGACGACTAGGTATGTCCAATAGTGGAGGACAGCTGTAAGTATATACCCTGGACGACTAGGTATGTCCAACAGTGGTGGACAGCTGTAAGTATATACACTGGACGACTAGGTATGTCCAATAGTGGAGGACAGTTGTAAGTATATACACTGGACGACTAGGTATGTCCAATAGTGGTGGACAGCTGTAAGTATATACCCTGGACGCCTAGGTATGTCCAATAGTGGTGGGCAGCGGTAAGTATGTACACTGGACGACTAGGTATGTCCAATAGTGGTGGGCAGCTGTATGTATATACACTGGAAGACTAGGTATGTCCAATAGTGGAGGACAGCTGTAAGTATATACACTGGACAACTAGGTATGTCCAATAGTGGTGGACAGATGTAAGTATATACCCTGGACGCCTAGGTATGTCCAATAGTGGAGCACAGCTGTATGTATATACACTGGTCGACTAGGTATGTCCAATAGTGGTGGACAGCTGTAAGTATATCCTGGAGACTAGGTATGTCCAATAGTGGTGGAAAGCTGTAAATATATACACTGGACGACTAGGTATGTCCAATAGTGGTGGACAGCTGTAAGTATATACTCTGGATGACTATGTATGTCCAATAGTGGGGGAAAGCTGTAAGTATATACACTGGACGACTAGGTATGTCCAATAGTGGTGGAAAGCTGTAAGTATGTACACTGGACGACTAGGTATGTCCAATAGTGGTGGACAGCTGTAAGTATATACTATGGACGACTAGGTATGTCCAATAGTGGTGGAAAGCTGTAAGTATATACACTGGACGACTATGTATGTCCAATAGTGTTGAACAGTTGTAAGTATATACACTGGACGACTAGGTATATCCAATAGTGGTGGAAAGCTGTAAGTATATTATACACTGGACTACGAGGTATGGCCAATAGTGGTGGAAAGCTGTAAGTATATTATACACTGGACGACTAGGTATGTCCAATAGTGGTTGAAAGCTGTAAGTATATACACTAGACGATGTCCAATAGTTGTGGAAAGCTGTCAGTATATACACTGGACGACTAGGTATGTCCAATAGTGGAGGACAGCTATACGTATATACCCTGGACGACTAGGTATGTCCAATAGTGGAGAACAGCTGTAAGTATATACCCTGGACGACTAGGTATGTCCAATAGTGGTGGACAGCTGTAAGTATATACCCTGGACGACTAGGTATGTCCAATAGTGGAGGACAGCTGTAAGTATATACACTGGACGACTAGGTATGTCCAATAGTGGAGGACAGCTGTAAGTATATACCCTGGACGACTAGGTATGTCCAATAGTGGTGGACAGCTGTAAGTATATACCCTGGACGACTAGGTATGTCCAATAGTGGAGGACAGCTGTAAGTATATACACTGGATGACTAGGTATGTCCAATAGTGGAGGACAGCTGTAAGTATATACCCTGGACGACTAGGTATGTCCAATAGTGGAGGACAGCTGTAAGTATATACACTGGACGACTAGGTATGTCCAATAGTGGAGGACAGCTGTAAGTATATACCCTGGACGACTAGGTATGTCCAATAGTGGTGGAAAGATGTACGTATATATCGTGTACGACCTAGGTATGTCCAATAGTGGTGGAAAGCTGTAAGTATGTACACTGAACGACTAGGTATGTCCAATAGTGGTGGGCAGCTGTAACTATATACACTGGACGACTAGATATGTCCAATAGTGGTGGACAGCTGTACGTGTATACACTGGACGACTAGGTATGTCCAATAGTGGTGGACAGCTGTAAGTATATACACTGGACGACTAGGTATGTCCAATAGTGGTGTGAAGGTGTAAGTATGTACACTGGACGACTAGGTATGTCCAATAGTGGTGGATAGCTGTAAGTATATACCCTGGATGACTATGTATGTCCAATAGTGGTGGAAAGCTGTAAGTATATACACTGGACGACTAGGTATGTCCAATAGTGGTGGAAAGCTGTAAGTATATTATACACTGGACGACTAGGTATGTCCAATAGTGGTGGAAAGCTGTATGTATGTACACTGGACGACTAGGTATGTCCAATAGTTGTGGAAAGCTGTAAGTATGTACACTGGACGACTAGGTATGTCCAATAGTGGTGGAAAGTTGTAAGTATATACACTGGACGACTAGGTATGTCCAATAGTGGTGGAGAGCTGTAAGTATGTAAACTGGACGACTAGGTATGTCCAATAGTGGAGGAAAGCTGTAAGTATATTCCCTGGACGACTAGGTATGTCCAATAGTGGTGGAAAGCTGTAAGTATATTATACACTGGACGACTAGGTATGTCCAATATTGGAGGACAGCTATACGTATATACCCTGGACGACTAGGTATGTCCAATAGCGGTGGGCAGCTGTATGTATATACACTGGAAGACTAGGTATGTCCAATAGTGGAGGACAGCTGTAAGTATATACACTGGACGACTAGGTATGTCCAATAGTGGTGGACAGCTGTAAGTATATACCCTGGACGCCTAGGTATGTCCAATAGTGGAGCACAGCTGTATGTATATACACTGGTCGACTAGGTATGTCCAATAGTGGTGGACAGCTGTAAGTATATACCCTGGATGACTATGTTTGTCCAATAGTGGTGGAAAGCTGTAAATATATACACTGGACGACTAGGTATGTCCAATAGTGGTGGACAGCTGTAAGTATATACCCTGGATGACTATGTATGTCCAATAGTGGTGGAAAGCTGTAAGTATATACACTGGACGACTAGGTATGTCCAATAGTGGTGGAAAGCTGTAAGTATGTACACTGGACGACTAGGTATGTCCAATAGTGGTGGACAGCTGTAAGTATATACTATGGACGACTAGGTATGTCCAATAGTGGTGGAAAGCTGTAAGTATATACACTGGACGACTATGTATGTCCAATAGTGTTGGACAGTTGTAAGTATATACACTGGACGACTAGGTATGTCCAATAGTGGAGGACAGCTGTAAGTATATACCCTGGACGACTAGGTATATCCAATAGTGCTGGAAAGCTGTAAGTATATACACTGGACGACTAGGTATGTCCAATAGTGGTGGAAAGCTGTAAGTATATACACTGGACGACTAGGTATGTCCAATAGTGGTGGAAAGCTGTAAGTATATACACTGGACGACTAGGTATGTCCAATAGTGGAGGACAGCTGTAAGTATATACACTGGACGACTAGGTATGTCCAATAGTGGAGACAGCTGTAAGTATATACCCTGGACGACTAGGTATGTCCAATAGTGGTGAACAGCTGTAAGTATATACCCTGGACGACTAGGTATGTCCAATAGTGGTGGACAGCTGTAAGTATATACACTGGACGACTAGGTATGTCCAATAGTGGAGGACAGCTGTAAGTATATACACTGGACGACTAGGTATGTCCAATAGTGGAGGACAGCTGTAAGTATATACCCTGGACGACTAGGTATGTCCAATAGTGGTGGACAGCTGTAAGTATATACCCTGGACGACTAGGTATGTCCAATAGTGGAGGACAGCTGTAAGTATATACACTGGACGACTAGGTATGTCCAATAGTGGAGGACAGCTGTAAGTATATACACTGGACGACTAGGTATGTCCAATAGTGGTGGACAGCTGTAAGTATATACCCTGGACGACTAGGTATGTCCAATAGTGGTGGACAGCTGTAAGTATATACACTGGACGACTAGGTATGTCCAATAGTGGAGGACAGCTGTAAGTATATACACTGGACGACTAGGTATGTCCAATAGTGGTGGAAAGCTGTAAGTATATACACTGGACGACTAGGTATGTCCAATAGTGGTGGACAGCTGTAAGTATATACACTGGACGACTAGGTATGTCCAATAGTGGTGGAAAGTAAGTATAACACTGGACGACTAATGTCCAATAGTGGTGGAAACTGTAAGTATATACACTGGACGACTAGGTATGTCCAATAGTGGAGGACAGCTGTAAGTATATACCCTGGACGACTAGGTATGTCCAATAGTGGTGGAAAGCTGTAAGTATATACACTGGACGACTAGGTATGTCCAATAGTGGTGGACAGCTGTAAGTATATACCCTGGACGACTAGGTATGTCCAATAGTGGTGGAAAGCTGTAAGTATATACACTGGACGACTAGGTATGTCCAATAGTGGAGGACAGCAGTAAGTATATACACTGGACGACTAGGTATGTCCAATAGTGGTGGACAGCTGTAAGTATATACACTGGACGACTAGGTATGTCCAATAGTGGTGGAAAGCTGTAAGTATATACCCTGGACGACTAGGTATATCCAATAGTGGTGGAAAGCTGTAAGTATATTATACACTGGACGACGAGGTATGTCCAATAGTGGTGGAAAGCTGTAAGTATATTATACACTGGACGACTAGGTATGTCCAATAGTGGTTGAAAGCTGTAAGTATATACACTGGACGACTATGTATGTCCAATAGTTGTGGAAAGCTGTAAGTATATACACTGGACGACTAGGTATGTCCAATAGTGGACAGCTGTAAGTATATACACTGGACGACTAGGTATGTCCAATAGTGGTGGACAGCTGTAAGTATATACCCTGGACGACTAGGTATGTCCAATAGTGGTGGAAAGCTGTAAGTATATACACTGGACGACTAGGTATGTCCAATAGTGGTGAGCAGCTGTAAGTATATACACTGGACGACTAGGTATGTCCAATAGTGGTGGACAGCTGTAAGTATATACACTGGACGACTAGGTATGTCCAATAGTGGTGGACAGCTGTAAGTATATACACTGGACGACTAGGTATGTCCAATAGTGGAGGACAGCTGTAAGTATATACACTGGACGACTAGGTATGTCCAATAGTGGTGGACAGCTGTAAGTATATACACTGGACGACTAGGTATGTCCAATAGTGGAGGACAGCTGTAAGTATATACACTGGACGACTAGGTATGTCCAATAGTGGTGGAAAGCTGTAAGTATATACACTGGACGACTAGGTATGTCCAATAGTGGTGGACAGCTGTAAGTATATACACTGGACGACTAGGTATGTCCAATAGTGGTGGAAAGCTGTAAGTATATACACTGGACGACTAGGTATGTCCAATAGTGGAGGACAGCTGTAAGTATATACACTGGACGACTAGGTATGTCCAATAGTGGTGGGCAGCTGTAAGTATATACACTGGACGACTAGGTATGTCCAATAGTGGAGGACAGCTGTAAGTATATACACTGGACGACTAGGTATGTCCAATAGTGGTGGAAAGCTGTAAGTATATACCCTGGA
>CM026386.1:2238775-2257464 GCA_014843695.1 Archivesica marissinica | reverse complement strand
AGAGTTAAGGTTAGAGTCCTACCTTTGAATATGAATGGGGGGGGATTATGTAATTCCTGGATTTTTACACGACAGGATTACGTCCGTCTTTGTCAAAAACATGGGGGTGGGGATTATGTCCTGGTGAGGGGGGGAATTATGTCCGGGAGATTATGTCCGGGAGATGGAGGGATTATGTCCGGGAGATGGGGGGATTATGTCTGGGTAAGGGGCTATGTCCTACACTCACAATCAACCCAGTATCCAGTGGAAATCGGGATAGCGCAGTGCTAGCCTGTTCGCTTCAGGTGCGAAATGCATCGAGTTTGCGCCAAGCTATAGTGGTTACGATTGTGCCCTTAGGCACGCAAGGCATTTAAATTCCACGTTGCCTCTTCTCTCTCCCTCGTGGTGATCGATACCATCAAGACTGAGGTCTCGAGAATGATTAATATAAGTTGCAAGAACTTGTTTCACAAGCGAGCTAAGATAAATTTGTTTAAACTAACGACACTTAAAGCGACACTACATTAGTGAAAACGCAAATTTATACAGAATGTAATTTCCTATTATATGGTATAATTTATTTCAAAATATTTACCTCAAAAACTGCGTATTTCAACTAATAAACAAGCGTCGTTATGTTATGTTATATTTCGGGTTTTACGCCTGCATCAGCACCATTTTGGGCTATATCTCCGGCGGGCAGTTTAATTAACAACACCTTTCCTGGGCAGGCTCCAGCGGTTAACCAGTACTTGGGTGCACCAACCTCCATAAGAAACTGCCTTTTTCATATAAATGAGACACGGCCTGAGCGGGACTCGAACTCATCAGTGATGAAACAAGTGCTGTATACGCGGTTTGTTGACATAACAAAATAATGTAAACAGGGTCGACATACATGCCTAATACAACCTGGGTATCCCAAATAACGAGATTTATGGTACAGATTTATCGTTATATCTCACATTTGTACCTATACATATTAATTTGTAGACTAATCTTAGTTAAATTTATTATCTCTAAACGACAGTATCAAGCGTTTAGTATTGACTACAACGACAAAGAAATGTCAATTCTGGAGCGTGAATGACTGGTATATGAAATCCTACATTCACTTTTCAAAGTTTGTAGACTACAAACACTGTTTATTTATTCAATATTTATGTTTGAATGTATTCGATATATTTTGTGGTAGTAATGCATTTATACGTGTACAATGCATGTTTTGGCTCTTTGCGATGTAATGTCGCTTTAAGGTGTCAACATGAATATAAACAGTCAACCTGAATCAAGCAACTAACACTATGTAAGTATATGGGAATGTTTGTATCCATATATATATATATATCCAATATTAATCCAGTAATTAGTAATAAATTTAAAGCGGCACTACATCGGTGAAAACAACACATTTCTGCAGATTGTAATTTCATATTATATGACCCTATTTGCATTATTTTGTTGTACACAATGTTTGTTTATTAGTCGAATTACTCAGAATCTGTGGCAAATAATTGGAAAACATCTATACCATTAATTGATTGAAAGTTAGTGTTTGAATTATTTCCAACGAATTTGTAGTAGCAATACTATTTATAAGTACAAAATGCATGTTTTTGCTTTTTGCGATGTAATGTCACTTTAAGTGGTATTATACAAACCTAACGGACAATAGTAGCCGGTAGGACAGAGAATTGTTGAGTTGATCTCAACGATACCGTTGCTGTTATCACAGAAGTAGCCTGCCGGGCACGACTCGCACGTGGACTGCCCAGTCAGAGCCTGGTATTCTCCATTAGGACAAATGATCGGGGCAGCGGATCCAGCCGGGCAGTAGTAACCCTGCAAACATGCCAGTCCGTTAGAAGTTACCTCCCCTATTGGACAATAGTAGCCAGCATCGCAGTCTCCTAGCAACAAAAGAAACACAACTGATGAAGAATTAACCAATGAACAAGTCTTGTTTGGTGCAACATCCCTGATTTCAACATATTCTGGAGCACCCAATTAATTGCATATAAGCCACGGGAACCATTTCTAGAGCTCAAGGGGGACAACTCTCATCTCAATACAAGAGACATTTAAAAATATTTATACACGGTTGACCAACTAAGGAAAACTCAGTTCTTTTGCTTAAATATACTCAGTTGAAAAGTTTGTTTGTTGTTTGTTTGTTCGGGTTTTATGCCTGCAGCAGCACCATTTTGGGCTATATCACCGTCGGCCAGTTTACCTAACAAAACCTTTCTTGTGCAGGCTCCAGCAATTAACCAGTACTTGGTGCATCAACCTCCGTAAGAAACTTTTTCATATAAATAGACACAGCCTGAGCTGGGCTCGAACCAGTGACCATCAGTGAGGTTACAGTGGTATATGAGTCGGTGACCGTAATCACTCTACTACGGAGGTGGTCTCAGTTGAAAAGTGTATTTAATTGGCTCCTAAGGTACCTCCTCCGTGGCGTAGTGGTTACGGTAGGTCGATGGTGTGAACAATGTCAAGGCTTCATTCATGTCCGGTTGACGAGTCATACTAGTATGAAGTCGTGATAGCGCAGTGGATGCGCGTTCGCTTCAGGTGCGAAAGGTCCGGAGTTCGAGCCCCACTGGAGCCGTGACGATTGTGCCCTTAGCCAAGGCATTTAAATTCCACGTTGCCTCTTCTCTCTCCCTCGTGGCGATGGATTCCATCAGGAATGAGGTCTCGAGAGTGATTTATAGAAGTTGAAATAACTTGTTTCGCAATCGAGCTAAAATAAATTTGTATAAACTAAACTAGTTTACATATTGCCTGCAAGGTTAAAATTCAGGAAGTTGAAATGTTCATAAGAGATGACTCATAAGTGAGAAATGGCTGGTCCTTTCAATAGTGGCGACACTATAAGACACAACCATTATATGATATAAGACTCCGTTACTTTGGAAATCCCTAAATTTGCTTGTTTGTTTTGAGGGATTTCGAGTCGCACCCCACAGACTTGGGTCATTTGGTGACTCTCCAGCCGTTATATGAGGGGTATTACAGGCACGCACAGTTACCCGGGTAGAACCACAGACGACTTTGCATGAAAGTATTTCCAATTTTGTTTGGCTTATGTCATGATACTAGATAACTTGTAGCTGAACACGAAATTGGGAAGATACGGACAGATAAACATAGATATTTTAACTCTGCACGCTAGAGATGAAACAATAGTCAAATATTTATTTAATTTCAGTAGAAGAATTGTGTTGCAACGACACAATTCTAATGAAATTCCACGAGATATGTCCAGAGTCGAAAAATAAGAAAACCACATTAATGAATTGTCGTCTGCTACAATTATTTGACCTATTTATAGACTGTTTTACCCAGATTGCAAAGAGTTAACAGCGAAACTGTAGATTTAATGTTCATGAAAATACTATATAGCCCGCTTTAAATTACACCCCCCACCACCAACGCCCCAACCCCCACAGCCTCGACAACATCTCTAGTTTCAGACATATGCTGCAAAAGAGTAAAATATGAATATTTTTACAAACTCACCATCCGTCATAGTCAGGTTGTAATTTGAGCAAAATTCTCCTGCCGTGCAGTTCAAACAGTCACTTGCCATCGTATTACCCTCCCCAGCACTATATGTCCCTGGATTACATGGATTGGGGGTAGACGAGCCTGTCACGCAATAGAAACCGGCAGGACAGATGTTCCCAGTTGTGACATCAGTCGGCGTCTGAGTGCTAGCCTGCAGGATGCAGAAATAGCCCTCTAAACAGTCGCCAGTTGGTAACGACAGTCCTTCTGTTTGGCAGTATTTGCCTGGATCACATTTCTGTGGGTCTGATGAAGCTGTTGGAAAAAAACAGGCAATATATCAGAAATCATTCTAGAGGGCGATGTGGGCAAAATTGTCGCCCTAGGGGCCCCCCCCCCCCCCTCGCCCCCGACTTCGCCCTCTGGGGGCCCACTTCTCCCGGAAAATTTTTTTGTCTAGTAAGATACACTGGCCCATTATAAAGCACTCCTTCTATTCAAATGTTGTATTTAATGGTTGTATTGTGCATTTTAACCCTATTTTGCAGAAGTATATTAAAGAACACCATATAAGGAATCGATCACGCGCTTTCTCCCAAAGATTCTGACCTACAATGAACCCTGATATATACACATATCAGGACATTACCTCTTGTTCGGTTTAGAGGGGTTTCGCTGTAACAGTTCCAACATATTACAGTCAAACTTTGTTGACTCCAACACTTCGGACCATTCAGCATTGAGAGAGCAAACTGTTCAGTTGAACTTAATGTGTTATCATGTCAGCCGACTATTTGGATGTCGAATCACAATTAAAAGAATTGTTTGACGAAACTAAGGGTAAGAGGGAAGAGTTTAAATCTTTGATAAGTTCATGGGAATACTTTTAACGTGAATAACAAGGTGAAAAGGCTTATAACTGAAAAGGCCATAACATGGACTCATTTAAGGAATAAGATTCAGCTTCAGACCCGTCGGACTGAACAAAATACTTCAACATAACCGAAATTTGTCTTAACGAAATTCAATATAAACAGAGCCAGTTATATGTAACACGATAGTGTCTGAAACTGGACTTTGATCCAACTTCGAGATAACCGGAGAATTCGACATAACTGACTTTGACGTAACGGATGTAGACTGTAGTTATTTTGGTAAACATGTTATGCAACATAATGCCATGTCAGCTAGAGTTATGAATTCTAAACATAGACAGTTTCAATCAGTACACGTTACTGACAATTGAGATTCGAACATACCGCGGTGAGGGGCAAGTGATTTGAGGCTCGGAGGCCCCTTCGATATGAACGGACACTTACCTAATGGACAGTAGTAGCCGGAGGAACATTTGCCGCCATGTGTCGTCGTGTTGGGACTCTTGGAACCGCCTGAACAGTACCAACCAGCGTAACAAGATCCAGTAGGTGCAGTATTACCCTCTCCTTCACAATACTGTCCTCCGGGACAGCTGATACAGTCTGTGGCTGTAGAGGAACCAGTCAGCGAATTGTATGTACCCTCAGCACACTTGTTCTCTGTTGAATACTTAGTACCAGCTGGACAGTAGTGACCTGGCAACCACAATATACAGCTATTCAATATTACAGGTACATACAGGCATTATCCAGAATAATTTTCTTCTTAATTTTTGTTTTCCATTTCACAAAATATATACCGGTAATTATTTTTCATTTTAGGCCACACCGAAAAAAGAAATGCAATTATTTTTGTTAGTTTCTGTGGATTTTTTTTGAAAGATGTTTTGGAGCATACGTGGTGAAATGGGTACGGTGTCAGTCTTGTAACCGGGAGGTTCTGAGTTCCAGCCCTGTCAGAACGACGGTGATGTGTGTTAGGCTCTCAGCGGGGAATTTGTCCACCATGCATTTTATCACAGAGGCTGATACCCAATGAGATAGAAAGGAATTAACGGAGTTGAGTCTATACAATACCACAAGTGGTGCACTTCATTAGTTTATACAAATTTATTTTAGCTCGATTGCGAAACAAGTTCTTTCAACTTATATTAATCACTCCCGAGACCTCATTCCTGATGGAATCCATCGCCACGAGGGAGAAATGAGACAATGTAGAATTTGGAATGCCTTGCCTAAGGGCACAATCGTAACGGCTCCAGCGGGGCACACACCTTTTTGAATAGGGGCTTAAAGTCACACAGACAGATTAGATCATAAGCCACTCTCAAGCTGTTTTGGTTTTATTGGTTGAAGACAATGCTAGGCGCCTCTCCGAGCAGTATCCTATGCATGGGTGACCTGGGTAGAGTCTTCAATGACATTGTCAGCTGGTTCATTTCTTTACATGAAATAAATTGACATTCACAGTGGTATTCGAACCTACGGTGGTGCGGAGCAAGTATTTTTAAAGCAGCATTACATCGTAATAAAGGATGTTTTGGGTAAAATATAAATACTAATGTGTGTGTGTTTACAAAAATCGAAATAGTCGCTCAGAAACGATACAATTCCAATAAATTAAAACCGTCGTATACGCGAATTTGTTTATCAACATACGAAATGTCAACACGCACAGCGCGCATGCGTGAAACAACAGAGGATGTAGAAAACAACGTATATATTTTGAACATGAAATACTATCTATCTTTCTCTAATGTCGAACCCCTCGCGGGGATGTAGAAATGTCCCTAAAAGACTTAGCTAACAGAGGTATGAATCAACATATCGAGTAATTTAATTAAAAAGACAACATGGGACAAATGGGGATGCATTCCGAATGTAAACAAGTGCGGACGATGCATTCCGGTTGTAAACAAGTGCGTGACCGATCGACTCGGAAAGTCCTACTTTCGGTTTCGAGTTTGTTTTATCGCAAAAAACACTGTTTACCAAATGAACATAAGCATACAATGTATAATGTTAGAATGTGTAGCAGAATTGCTACCCATACGTACAATTTGAATTTTTCAAATATCTTTTATTTCATACGATGTAATGCTGCTTTAAAGTTAACTACCATAACCACTTTGCCATGGAAGCTTCTGCTCCGAGAATTGCACACTAACGTACCTTGCGGGCAGGCGAAGTTGATGTATTCCTCCGATGCAGCGATACAGTAAAATCCTGCTGGGCAGGTATCACATGTGGCTTGCTGCGTCTGGTTTGTGAAAGTTCCGGATGTACAAGGTGCTGGTGCCGATGAACCAGTCACACAGTAATGTCCTATGGAACATATACCACCGGTTCCTGAATTTGTCGAGCCATCCGGGGTAGCTGTGTCCACTCCCGATGTGCAGAAATGACCTGCAATAGACAATTGGAGACTTAACCCATTTCATTCTGGATACCGTTCAAACAGTATTTACAATGAACATAGAGCCAGATCAGCCGCCACAGAATGTGCCGTCCGATAAGACTCTTATGTTGTTTGCTATTCAGATGATCTTGCTAAGATACTTGGCTACGCAGCAAACAACATAGATCCTGATCAGCATGCAGCGTCACGCTGCGGCTGATCTCGATCTATGTTGTTTGCAAAAGCCATTAAATGTATCCAGAATGAAATGGGTTAACAGGGCTCATTCTAGGTCATATTGTTTGGGAGAAATGAGAAAGCGTGCAATTGCATCCTTGTATATGGTGTTCTTTAATAAATGTCTGCAAAATATGGTTAAAATGCACAGTAGGACCATTAAATACAACATTTGAATAGGAGTGCTTTATAATGGGCCAGTGTATCTTACTGGGCAAAATCTAGTATAAAAATTGTAAAAAAATAAATATAAACAAATTTTAAAAAATTATTTAGGGAGAAGTGGGGCCCCTAGTGGGTGAGGTCAAGGTCCCTAGGGTGACTATTTCGCCCAAATCGTCCTCTAGAATGAGCCCTGCTTAAACCATAACCTGCCAATTATGACTAACATCGCATTTGCAAACAGCATAGAACCAGATCAGACGGCACAGAACATGCCGTCTGATCAGGCACTACGCTATTTGGATAGTGGAGCTAAAACACTTGTCTGAAAAGGTTCACTTCGGCAGGCTATGGGTAAATACATATTAAGATAATAGAAAGTTGACATTAACAAGAGATGCTAAGAGTACAGATTAACGTCGTGTACATTTGTTGACATTACAAAATAATGTAAATAGGTCAACATCCATGCGTAATACAAGGCGTCTATCCTGAATAACTCATTTTATGGTATAGCTTTACAGTTAGATTTTTTGAATAATATATAATTAATCTGATTAAAATTATCTCTAAGTGACAGTATCACACATTTAGTATAGATTCCAGTGTCGGCCATGTTTACCGGTGTATAGCCTACAGTGTGTGTGTTTACATTTATTGATCGTCGCTACCGGTTGCCCATATGAGCGACGCCTCCTGAAGAGATTAGTCATTTTAGATTTTGGAGGATAGTGCAATGATACAGACAAAGACCCATTCCAGAGTCTCCTCTGGTTCTTTTACGTGCACGGTGTACAACATCTGAAAGACTGTTAATTTTATTAGGGTCATACAGGGGATCAAACCTGCTATCCCTGGATTACCAGTCCAGCGTGTTACTACTGGACTACAGATGCCTCTGAAGAGATCATTCAGAGATTTCAGATTATTTTTTCAGAGGATATTGCAATGATACAGACAGAGAACGAGGATAGTGCAATGATACAGACAAAGAACCCCCATCTCCTCTGATTCTCTTACGTGCACAGTGTAAAGTACCAACATGAGACCTCGGCTTAAAGCCCCATCTGAAAGTATATTAATATTATTATGGCCAGATGGGCGATCGAACCTGCGAGTGTACAGTAGAACAAGTAAGTAGCTTTATAAACCAACAGATACTAACTTAGCCCGACTACCGTACTTCCACTGTGCAATACACACTTTGAGCATGTAACTGGAGCCGTGTCGTGTATTAGACATCATATTCACGTTTACAACTATCTGTAAACTAGTCCTAGGCTAGCCGTGTCGTGCATTAGACATCATATTCACGTTTACAACTATCTGTAAACTAGCCCTAGGCTAGCCGTGTCATGTATTAGACATCATATTCACGTTTACAACTATCTGTAAACTAGCCCTAGGCTAGCCGTGTCGTGCATTAGACATCATATTCATGTTTACAACTATCTGTAAACTAGCCCTAGGCTAGCCGTGTCGTGTATTAGACATGATATTCACGTTTACAACTATCTGTAAACTAGCCCTAGGCTAGCCGTGTCATGTATTAGACATCATATTCACGTTTACAACTATCTGTAAACTAGCCCTAGGCTAGCCGTGTTGTGTATTAGACATCATATTCACGTTTACAACTATCTGTAAACTAGTCCTAGGCTAGCCATGTCATGTATTAGACATATTCACGTTTACAACTATCTGTAAACTAGCCCTAGGCTAGCCGTGTTGTGTATTATACATATTCACGTTTACAACTATCTGTAAACTAGCCTGGTGGTGTGTGTTGTTTTGTTTTTTGTTGTGTGGTGTGTGTTTGTTTTGTTTTTTGTTGCGTGTATTAGACATATTCACGTTTACAACTATCTGTAAACTAGTCCTAGGCTAGCCGTGTCGTGCATTAGACATCATATTCACGTTTACAACTATCTGTAAACTAGTCCTAGGCTAGCCGTGTAGTGTATTAGACATCATATTCACGTTTTTTGTTGTGGTGGTGTTGTTTGTTTTGTTTACAACTATCTGTAAACTAGCCCTAGGCTAGCCGTGTTGTGTATTAGACATCATATTCACGTTTACAACTATCTGTAAACTAGTCCTAGGCTAGCCGTGTCGTGTATTATACATTTGTTTTTTGTTGTGGTGGTGTGTGTTTGCATATTCACGTTTACAACTATCTGTAAACTAGTCCTAGGCTAGCCGTGTAGTGTATTAGACATCATATTCACGTTTACAACTATCTGTAAACTAGCCCTACGCTAGCCGTGTTGTGTATTAGACATCATATTCACGTTTACAACTATCTGTAAACTAGTCCTAGGCTAGCCGTGTCATGTATTAGACATATTCACGTTTACAACTATCTGTAAACTAGCCCTAGGCTAGCCGTGTCGTGTATTAGACATATTCACGTTTACAACTATCTGTAAACTAGTCCTAGGCTAGCCGTGTCGTGCATTAGACATCATATTCACGTTTACAACTATCTGTAAACTAGTCCTAGGCTAGCCATGTCGTGCATTAGACATCATATTCACGTTTACAACTATCTGTAAACTAGCCCTAGGCTAGCCATGTTGTGCATTAGACATGATATTCACGTTTACAACTATCTGTAAACTAGCCCTAGGCTAGCCGTGTTGTGCATTAGACATGATATTCACGTTTACAACTATCTGTAAACTAGTCCTAGGCTAGCCGTGTCGTGCATTAGACATATTCACGTTTACAACTATCTGTAAACTAGTCCTAGGCTAGCCGTGTCATGTATTAGACATCATATTCACATTTACAACTATCTGTAAACTAGTCCTAGGCTAGCCGTGTAGTGTATTAGACATCATATTCACGTTTACAACTATCTGTAAGCTAGCCCTAGGCTAGCCGTGTTGTGTATTAGACATCATATTCACGTTTACAACTATCTGTAAACTAGCCCTAGGCTAGCCGTGTTGTGTATTATACATCATATTCACGTTTACAACTATCTGTAAGCTAGCCCTAGGCTAGCCGTGTAGTGTATTAGACATCATATTCATGTTTACAACTATCTGTAAACTAGTCCTAGGCTAGCCGTGTCGTGTATTAGACATCATATTCACGTTTACAACTATCTGTAAACTAGCCCTAGGCTAACAAGCTAATTAAAAAAAAACACTTTCATAATAAAATGATATCAATTTTTTAGACAAGCCACTTTACCTGCATCGCAGTCACCCGTCGGTGTTGTTAGACTGGTTCCGGCACAGTATTTCCCACCATCACACTGAGTACATTGAGCCTCATTAACCAGTCCAGTTGTACTGCCGTAGGAACCAGCCGGACATGGTTGCAAGTTAATACCGGTACCTGTAACATCAATATTCATATTCATATATCAATGCATATTATTCCGAACAACAGTTTCCATAACACTACAGGTCTTTTTTCGGATGTCGTCTTTAGAAACAGTTCTTTAATATGTGGTCCTTAGAAACAGTTCTTTAATAGGTGGTCTATGTTCAGAGGTGTTCCTTAGAAACAGTTCTTTAATAGGTGGTGTATGTTCAGAGGTGTTCCTTAGAAACAGTTCTTTAATAGGTGGTCTATGTTCAGAGGTTTTTCCTTAGAAACAGTTCTTTAATAGGTGGTCTATGTTCAGAGGTGTTCCTTAGAAACAGTCTTTAATAGGTGGTGTATGTTCAGAGGTGTTCCTTAGAAACAGTTCTTTAATAGGTGGTCTATGTTCAGAGGTTTTCCTTAGAAACAGTTTTTTAATAGGTGGTCTATGTTCAGAGGTTTTCCTTAGAAACAGTTCTTTAATAGGTGGTCTATGTTCAGAGGTTTTCCTTAGAAACAGTTCTTTAATAGGTGGTCTATTTCAGAGGTTTTCCTTAGAAACAGTTCTTTAATAGGTGGTCTATGTTCAGAGGTTTCCTTAGAAACAGTTCTTTAATAGGTGGTCTATGTTCAGAGGTTTTTCCTTAGAAACAGTTCTTTAATAGGTGGTCTATGTTCAGAGGTTTTTCCTTAGAAACAGTTCTTTATTAGTTGGTCTATGTTCAGAGGTTTTCCTTAGAAACAGTTCTTTAATAGGTGGTCTATGTTCAGAGGTTTTCCTTAGAAACATTCTTTAATAGGTGGTCTATGTTCAGAGGTTTTTCCTTAGAAACAGTTCTTTAATAGGGGTCTATGTTCAGAGGTTTTCCTTAGAAACAGTTCTTTAATAGGTGGTCTATGTTCAGAGGTTTTTCCTTAGAAACAGTTCTTTATTAGTTGGTCTATGTTCAGAGGTTTTCCTTAGAAACAGTTCTTTAATAGGTGGTCTATGTTCAGAGGTTTTCCTTAGAAACAGTTCTTTAATAGGTGGTCTGTTCAGAGGTTTTTCCTTAGAAACAGTTCTTTAATAGGTGGTCTATGTTCAGAGGTTTTTCTTAGAAACAGTTCTTTAATAGGTGGTCTATGTTCAGAGGTTTTTCCTTAGAAACAGTTCTTTAATAGGTGGTCTTGTTCAGAGGTTTTCCTTAGAAACAGTTCTTTATAGGTGGTCTAGTTCAGAGGTTTTCCTTAGAAACAATTCTTTAATAGGTGGTCTATGTTCAGAGGTGTTTCCTTAGAAACAGGTTTTAATAGGTGGCCTATGTTCAGAGGTTTTTGCTTAGAAACAGTTCTTTAATAGGTGGTCTATGTTCAGAGGTTTTTCCTTAGAAACAGTTCTTTAATAGGTGGTCTATGTTCAGAGGTTTTCCTTAGAAACAGGTTTTTAATAGGTGGTCTATGTTCAGAGGTTTTTCCTTAGAAACAGGTTTTTAATAGATGGTCTATGTTCAGAGGTTTTTCCTTAGAAACAGGTTTAATAGGTGGTCTATGTTCAGAGATTTTTCCTTAGAAACAATGCTTTAATAGGTGGTCTATGTTCAGAGGTTTTTCCTTAGAAACAGTTCTTTAATAGGTGGTCTATGTTCAGAGGTTTTTCCTTAGAAATAGTTCTTTAATAGGTGGTCTATGTTCAGAGGTTTTTCCTTAGAAACAGTTCTTTAATAGTTGGTCTATGTTCAGAGGTTTTCCTTAGAAACAGTTCTTTAATAGGTGGTCTATGTTCAGAGGTTTTCCTTAGAAACAGTTCTTTAATAGTTGGTCTATGTTCAGAGGTTTTCCTTAGAAACAGTTCTTTAATAGTTGGTCTATGTTCAGAGGTTTTCCTTAGAAACAGGTTTTTAATAGGTGGTCTATGTTCAGAGGTTTTCCTTAGAAACAGTTCTTTAATAGGTGGTCTATGTTCAGAGGTTTTCCTTAGAAACAGTTCTTTAATAGGTGGTCTATGTTCAGAGGTTTTTCCTTAGAAATAGTTCTTTAATAGGTGGTCTATGTTCAGAGGTTTTCCTTAGAAACCAATTCTTTAATAGGTGGTCTATGTTCAGAGGTGTTTCCTTAGAAACAGGTTTTTAATAGGTGGCCTATGTTCAGAGGTTTTTGCTTAGAAACAGTTCTTTAATAGGTGGTCTATGTTCAGAGGTGTTTCCTTAGAAACAGGTTTTTAATAGGTGGTCTATGTTCAGAGGTGTTCCTTAGAAACAGTTCTTTAATAGGTGGTCTATGTTCAGAGGTTTTCCTTAGAAACAGTTCTTTAATAGGTGGTCTATGTTTAGAGGTTTTTCCTTAGAAACAGTTCTTTAATAGGTGGTCTATGTTCAGAGGTGTTCCTTAGAAACAGTTCTTTAATAGGTGGTCTATGTTCAGAGGTTTTCCTTAGAAACAGTTCTTTAATAGGTGGTCTATGTTCAGAGGTTTTTCCTTAGAAACAGTTCTTTAATAGGTGGTCTATGTTCAGAGGTTTTCCTTAGAAACAGTTCTTTAATAGGTGGTCTATGTTCAGAGGTTTTCCTTAGAAACAGTTCTTTAATAGGTGGTCTATGTTCAGAGGTTTTTCCTTAGAAACAGTTCTTTAATAGGTGGTCTATGTTCAGAGGTTTTCCTTAGAAACAGTTCTTTAATAGGTGGTCTATGTTCAGAGGTTTTCCTTAGAAACAGTTCTTTAATAGGTGGTCTATGTTCAGAGGTTTTCCTTAGAAACAGTTCTTTAATAGGTGGTCTATGTTCAGAGGTTTTTCCTTAGAAACAGTTCTTTAATAGGTGGTCTATGTTCAGAGGTTTTTCCTTAGAAACAGTTCTTTAATAGGTGGTCTATGTTCAGAGGTTTTTCCTTAGAAACAGTTCTTTAATAGGTGGTCTATGTTCAGAGGTTTTCCTTAGAAACAGTTCTTTAATAGGTGGTCTATGTTCAGAGGTTTTCCTTAGAAACAATTCTTTAATAGGTGGTCTATGTTCAGAGGTGTTTCCTTAGAAACAGGTTTTTAATAGGTGGCCTATGTTCAGAGGTTTTTGCTTAGAAACAGTTCTTTAATAGGTGGTCTATGTTCAGAGGTTTTTCCTTAGAAACAGTTCTTTAATAGGTGGTCTATGTTCAGAGGTTTTCCTTAGAAACAGGTTTTTAATAGGTGGTCTATGTTCAGAGGTTTTTCCTTAGAAACAGGTTTTTAATAGATGGTCTATGTTCAGAGGTTTTTCCTTAGAAACAGGTTTTTAATAGGTGGTCTATGTTCAGAGATTTTTCCTTAGAAACAATGCTTTAATAGGTGGTCTATGTTCAGAGGTTTTTCCTTAGAAACAGTTCTTTAATAGGTGGTCTATGTTCAGAGGTTTTTCCTTAGAAATAGTTCTTTAATAGGTGGTCTATGTTCAGAGGTTTTTCCTTAGAAACAGTTCTTTAATAGTTGGTCTATGTTCAGAGGTTTTCCTTAGAAACAGTTCTTTAATAGGTGGTCTATGTTCAGAGGTTTTCCTTAGAAACAGTTCTTTAATAGTTGGTCTATGTTCAGAGGTTTTCCTTAGAAACAGTTCTTTAATAGTTGGTCTATGTTCAGAGGTTTTCCTTAGAAACAGGTTTTTAATAGGTGGTCTATGTTCAGAGGTTTTCCTTAGAAACAGTTCTTTAATAGGTGGTCTATGTTCAGAGGTTTTCCTTAGAAACAGTTCTTTAATAGGTGGTCTATGTTCAGAGGTTTTTCCTTAGAAATAGTTCTTTAATAGGTGGTCTATGTTCAGAGGTTTTCCTTAGAAACCAATTCTTTAATAGGTGGTCTATGTTCAGAGGTGTTTCCTTAGAAACAGGTTTTTAATAGGTGGCCTATGTTCAGAGGTTTTTGCTTAGAAACAGTTCTTTAATAGGTGGTCTATGTTCAGAGGTGTTTCCTTAGAAACAGGTTTTTAATAGGTGGTCTATGTTCAGAGGTGTTCCTTAGAAACAGTTCTTTAATAGGTGGTCTATGTTCAGAGGTTTTCCTTAGAAACAGTTCTTTAATAGGTGGTCTATGTTTAGAGGTTTTTCCTTAGAAACAGTTCTTTAATAGGTGGTCTATGTTCAGAGGTGTTCCTTAGAAACAGTTCTTTAATAGGTGGTCTATGTTCAGAGGTTTTTCCTTAGAAACAGTTCTTTAATTAAGGAATGAATCGCGAGTTAATAGTTTCCATTGGGGTATGCTCTTCGCTTGACACCTTCAACTTGACTGGGCATTCGATGTAGCATTTGCCGGTATAACGGTAGAACCCCTGTGTACAAGACTGAGCATTCGATGTAGCATTTGCTGGTATAATGGTAGAACCCCTGTGTACAAGACTGGGCATTCGATGTAGCATTTGCTGGTATAATGGTAGAATCCCTGTGTACAAGACTGAGCATTCGATGTAGCATTTGCTGGTATAATGGTAGAACCCCTGTGTACAAGACTGGGCATTCGATGTAGCATTTGCTGGTATAATGGTAGAATCCCTGTGTACAAGACTGGGCATTCGATGTAGCATTTGCTGGTATAACGGTAGAACCCCTGTGTACAAGACTGGGCATTCAATGTAGCATTTGCTGGTATAACGGTAGAATCCCTGTGTACAAGACTGGGCATTCGATGTAGCATTTGCTGGTATAACGGTAGAACCCCTGTGTACAAGACTGGGCATTCAATGTAGCATTTGCCAGTATGACCCCTGTGTACAAGACTGGGCATTCGATGAAGCATTTGCCGGTATAACGGTAGAACCCCTGTGTACAAGACCGGGCATTTGATGTAGCATTTGCTGGTATAACGGTAGAACCCCTGTGTACAAGACCGGGCATTCGATGTAGCATTTGCTGGTATAACGGTAGAACCCCTGTGTACAAGACCGGGCATTCTATGTAGCATTTGCTGGTATAACGGTAGAATGCTTACCTGCAGGACAGTAGAATCCCTGTGTACATGACTGGGCATTCGATGTAGCATTTGCTGGAATAACGGGTAAACAGTAGAATCCGGCCAGACATGTGACACAAGCTGACATCCCCGTTACACTTGTGTATGTGCCGGCTTCACAACCCTGAAAGAACAAATACAAATATGATTAATTATCATTCTAATATGGCTCGGCATTTTGTCCGTATATGAAAGAATTGAGAGAGCTGTTTATATCTGAAGAAAAATACATTGTTCAGCGAGTGATTATCATTTGCACTCTATTGTATCCTGAATAACACGATTTATGGTACAGATTTACCATTATATCTCACATTTATGCCTATTTATTTGTAGACTATTCTTAGTTAAATTATCTCTAAACGACATTATCTTGCACTTAGTATCGACTCCAATGACAAACAGACGTCAATTCAGGAGCATGGATGACCGTTATATGAAATCATACTTTCAATCCACAAAAACACTGTTTATTGATTCAATGTTAGTGATCGAATGTATTCGGAAGAATTTGTAGTAGCAATGCATTTATATGTGAAAAAAGGCATTTTATTGATTTTTGCGATGCTATATTTTTTATGTTATATTTCGGGTTTTACACCTGCATCAGCACCATTTTGGGCTATATATCGCCGGCGGGCAGTTTACCTAACAACACCTTTCCTGGGCAGGCTCCAGCGGTTAACCAGTACTTGGGTGCACCAACCTCCGTAAGAAACTGCCAACTTGTTCATATATATTTTTGCGATGTACATTAAAGCTTGGGTAACATTGATTTTGTAATGAATATAATACCGATTATCGCATTCACAATAATCAAATTTATTATTGCAAGCGGAATGTACATGTTTGTTATCAATATATGGTTAAAACCATATCAATACATGTACCGGAAGAATGACACGAAGCAGATTGTTGAATCGGCCAGCTCTGTATGTAAAATTAGCATGATGCGTCATCAGCCTTTTTATCACCGCCGCAATTGCTGGACAACTGGCTCAATTCGCACCTGCCAACCGCACCCCCATTATAGGCTAAACAACCTTTTTCGAAATTGTAATGGTAATTTTGAACAAGAATATATCTTGATGGAATCGTCTATTTGTCCGGGAATATGTCTTTAAGAGATGGAATCATCTATTTGTCCGGGAATGTGTCTTTAAGAGATGGAATCATCTATTTGTCCGGGAATATGTCTTTAAGAGATGGAATCGTCTATTTGTCCGGGAATATGTCTTTAAGAGATGGAATCATCTATTTGTCCGGGAATATGTCTTTAAGAGATGGAATCATCAATTTGTCTGGGAATATGTCTTTAAGAGATGGAATCGTCTATTTGTCCAGGAATATGTCTTTAAGAGATGGAATCGTCTATTTGTCCGGGAATATGTCTTTAAGAGATGGAATCGTCTATTTGTCCGGGAATATGTCTTTAAGAGATGGAATCATCTATTTGTCTGGGAATATGTCTTTAAGAGATGGAATCATCTATTTGTCTGGGAATATGTCTTTAAGAGATGAAATCGTCTATTTGTCCAGGAATATGTCTTTAAGAGATGAAATCGTCTATTTGTCCGGGAATATGTCTTTAAGAGATGGAATCATCTATTTGTCCGGGAATATGTCTTTAAGAGATGGAATCATCTATCTGTCTGGGAATATGTCTTTAAGAGGTGGAATCGTCTATTTGTCCATGTGTGTAAAGATGTTATTACTACCATGGCTAGCATTAGAGCTGGTTTTGTGTTAGTGAGACTGTATTAACCTGTAACCTGCCTATCACAACTAAAGTTGCTTTTGCAAACAGCATAGAGCCAGATCAGACAGCACAGAATGTGCCATATGATCAAGCTCTATGCTTTTCGCTAAAGTGGAGTTAAAAATACTTGTCTGAATAGCAAATAACATGATCCTGATCAGATGCTGAGCTACACCGAGGCTGATCTGGATCTATGTTGTTTGCACATTCCGTCCAATTTATTCTGTAGGTTATGGGTTAAAACCCAGCTATGTGCTTTCTTTGAATGTGCTACACAACAAGGTATTCTAAGAAATACAAACTGTACATACAAGATAAATGGAGCTTCCATTTGGACAATGCATTCCCATAGGACAGATGAAGTTAGACGGGTTTGGCTGTGTCATAGCTGACGGACAGTAGTAGCCACCCCAGCACAGATCCACAGCTTCGGTCTGACCTGAAAACAAAACATAAAATTTAGGACTGAAAACTCAACTTGCAAATCTTGGACAGAAAACAAAATCATTAGGGTTGTTACAAACTGAACAGTGCTACACACAGACATGTACAGTGATTACCGTCAACGATGGTTGTATCAACTTCGCTTGTGTATGCTCCGGTCCAAGAGCAAAGATGGATGTATCAACTCTGTTCGCTTGTGTATGCTCCGGTCCAAGAGCAAACATGGTTGTATCAACTTCGCTTGTGTATGCTCCGGTCCAAGAGCAAAGATGGATATATCAACTCTGTTCGCTTGTGTATGCTCCGGTCCAAGAGCAAAGATGGATATATCAACTCTGTTCGCTTGTGTATGCTCCGGTCCAAGAGCAAAGATGGATATATCAACTCTGTTCGCTTGTGTATGCTCCGGTCCAAGAGCAAAGATGGATATCAACTCTGTTCGCTTGTGTATGCTCTGGTCCAAGAGCAAACATGGTTGTATCATTCGCTTGTGTATGCTCCGGGTCCTTGAGCAAAGATGGATATATCAACTCTGTTCGCTTGTGTATGCTCCGGTCCAAGAGCAAAGATGGATATATCAACTCTGTTCGCTTGTGTATGCTCCGGTCCAAGAGCAAAGATGGATATATCAACTCTGTTCGCTTGTGTATGCTCCGGTCCAAGAGCAAAGATGGATATATCAACTCTGTTCGCTTGTGTATGCTCTGGTCCAAGAGCAAACATGGTTGTATCACTACTTCGCTTGTGTATGCTCCGGTCCAAGAGCAAAGATGGATATATCAACTCTGTTCGCTTTGTATGCTCCGGTCCAGAGCAAGAGCAAATAGGATATATCAACTCTGTTCGCTTGTGTATGCTCCGGTCCAAGAGCAAAGATGGATGTATCAACTCTGTTCGCTTGTGTATGCTCCGGTCCAAGAGCAAAGATGGATGTATCAACTCTGTTCGCTTGTGTATGCTCCGGTCCAAGAGCAAAGATGGATGTATCAACTCTGTTCGCTTGTGTATGCTCCGGTTCAAGAGCAAACATGGATGTATCAACCCCGTTC
>CM026386.1:2218876-2237775 GCA_014843695.1 Archivesica marissinica | reverse complement strand
TAGGTACATCGTCTCAACACATATGGTTAATATGGAATAGTGTCACGTGTATATACATATAGGTACATCGTCTGACCACATATGGTTAATATGGAATAGTGTCACGTGTATATACATATAGGTACATCGTCTCACCACATATGGTTAATATGGAATAGTGTCACGTGTATATACATATAGGTACATCGTCTCAACATATATGGTTAATATGGAATAGTGTCACGTGTAAATACATATAGGTACATCGTCTGACCACATATGGTTAATATGGAATAGTGTCACGTGTATATACATATAGGTACATCGTCTGACCACATATGGTTAATATGGAATAGTGTCACGTGTATATACATATAGGTACATCGTCTGACCACATATGGTTAATATGGAATAGTGTCACGTGTATATACATATAGGTACATCGTCTGACCACATATGGTTAATATGGAATAGTGTCACGTGTATATACATATAGGTACATCGTCTCACCACATATGGTTAATATGGAATAGTGTCACGTGTATATACATATAGGTACATCGTCTCACCATATGTGGTTAATATGGAATAGTGTCACGTGTATATACATATAGGTACATCGTCTGACCACATATGTTTAATATGGAATAGTGTCACGTGTATATACATATAGGTACATCGTCTGACCACATATGGTTAATATGGAATAGTGTCACGTGTATATACATATAGGTACATCGTCTCACCACATATGGTTAATATGGAATAGTGTCACGTGTATATACATATAGGTACATCGTCTCACCACATATGGTTAATATGAAATAGTGTCACGTGTATATACATATAGGTACATCGTCTGACCACATATGGTTAATATGGAATAGTGTCACGTGTATATACATATAGGTACATCGTCTCACCACATATGGTTAATATGAATAGTGTCACGTGTATATACATATAGGTACATCGTCTGACCACATATGGTTAATATGGAATAGTGTCACGTGTATATACATATAGGTACATCGTCTGACCACATATGGTTAATATGGAATAGTGTCACGTGTATATACATATAGGTACATCGTCTCACCACATATGGTTAATATGGAATAGTGTCACGTGTATATACATATAGGTACATCGTCTGACCACATATGGTTAATATGGAATAGTGTCACGTGTATATACATATAGGTACATCGTCTCACCACATATGGTTAATATGGAATAGTGTCACGTGTATATACATATAGGTACATCGTCTCACCACATATGGTTAATATGGAATAGTGTCACGTGTATATACATATAGGTACATCGTCTGACCACATATGGTTAATATGGAATAGTGTCACGTGTATATACATATAGGTACATCGTCTCACCACATATGGTTAATATGGAATAGTGTCACGTGTATATACATATAGGTACATCGTCTGACCACATATGGTTAATATGGAATAGTGTCACGTGTATATACATATAGGTACATCGTCTCACCACATATGGTTAATATGGAATAGTGTCACGTGTATATACATATAGGTACATCGTCTGACCACATATGGTTAATATGGAATAGTGTCACGTGTATATACATATAGGTACATCGTCTGACCACATATGGTTAATATGGAATAGTGTCACGTGTATATACATATAGGTACATCGTCTCACCACATATGGTTAATATGGAATAGTGTCACGTGTATATACATATAGGTACATCGTCTCAACATATATGGTTAATATGGAATAGTGTCACGTGTATATACATATAGGTACATCGTCTCACCACATATGGTTAATATGGAATAGTGTCACGTGTATATACATATAGGTACATCGTCTCAACACATATGGTTAATATGGAATAGTGTCACGTGTATATACATATAGGTACATCGTCTGACCACATATGGTTAATATGGAATAGTGTCACGTGTATATACATATAGGTACATCGTCTCACCACATATGGTTAATATGGAATAGTGTCACGTGTATATACATATAGGTACATCGTCTCACCACATATGGTTAATATGGAATAGTGTCACGTGTATATACATATAGGTACATCGTCTCACCACATATGGTTAATATGGAATAGTGTCACGTGTATATACATATAGGTACATCGTCTCACCACATATGGTTAATATGGAATAGTGTCACGTGTATATACATATAGGTACATCGTCTCAACATAAATGGTTAATATGAAATAGTGTCACGTGTATATACATATAGGTACATCGTCTCACCACATATGGTTAATATGAAATAGTGTCACGTGTATATACATATAGGTACATCGTCTCACCACATATGGTTAATATGGAATAGTGTCACGTGTATATACATATAGGTACATCGTCTCACCACATATGGTTAATATGAAATAGTGTCACGTGTATATACATATAGGTGCATCGTCTCACGACATCTGGTTAATATGAAATAGTGTCACGTGTATATACATATAGGTACATCGTCTCACCACATATGGTTAATATGGAATAGTGTCACGTGTATATACATATAGGTACATCGTCTCACCACATATGGTTAATATGAAATAGTGTCACGTGTATATACATATTGGTACATCGTCTCAACATATATGGTTAATATGAAATAGTGTCACGTGTATATACATATAGGTGCATCGTCTCACCACATCTGGTTAATATGAAATAGTGTCACGTGTATATACATATAGGTACATCGTCTCACCACATATGGTTAATATGGAATAGTGTCACGTGTATATACATATAGGTACATCGTCTCACCACATATGGTTAATATGAAATAGTGTCACGTGTATATACATATTGGTACATCGTCTCAACATATATGGTTAATATGAAATAGTGTCACGTGTATATACATATTGGTACATCGTCTCAACATATATGGTTAATATGAAATAGTGTCACGTGTATATACATATAGGTACATCGTCTCACCACATATGGTTAATATGAAATAGTGTCACGTGTATATACATATTGGTACATCGTCTCAACATATATGGTTAATATGAAATAGTGTCACGTGTATATACATATAGGTACATCGTCTCAACATATATGGTTACTATGAACTAGTGTCACGTGTATATACATATAGGTACATCGTCTCAACATATATGGTTAATATGAAATAGTGTCACGTGTATATACATATAGGTACATCGTCTCAACACATATATGGTTAATATGAAATAGTGTCACGTGTATATACATATAGGTACATCGTCTCAACATATATGGTTAATATGAAATAGTGTCACGTGTATATACATATAGGTACATCGTCTCAACACATTTAATTAATATGAAATAGTGTCACGTGTATATACATATAGGTACATCGTCTCAACTCATTTGATTAATATGAAATAGTGTCACGTGTATATACATATAGGTACATCGTCTCAACACATTTGGTTAATATGAAATAGTGTCACGTGTATATACATATAGGTACATCGTCTCAACTCATTTGATTAATATGAAATAGTGTCACGTGTATATACATATTGGTACATCGTCTCAACACATTTGGTTAATATGAAATAGTGTCACGTGTATATACATATAGGTACATCGTCTCAACACATATGGTTAATATGAAATAGTGTCACGTGTATATACATATTGGTACATCGTCTCAACACATATGGTTAATATGAAATAGTGTCACGTGTATATACATATAGGTACATCGTCTCAACACATTTAATTAATATGAAATAGTGTCACGTGTATATACATATAGGTACATCGTCTCAACTCATTTAATTAATATGAAATAGCGTCACGTGTATATACATATAGGTACATCGTCTCAACACATTTAATTAATATGAAATAGTGTCACGTGTATATACATATAGGTACATCGTCTCAACACATTTAATTAATATGAAATAGTGTCACGTGTATATACATATAGGTACATCGTCTCAACACATATGGTTAATATGAAATAGTGTCACGTGTATATACATATAGGTACATCGTCTCAACACATATGGTTAATATGAAATAGTGTCACGTGTATATACATATAGGTACATCGTCTCAACACATTTAATTAATATGAAATAGTGTCACGTGTATATACATATAGGTACATCGTCTCAACTCATAAGGTTACTATGGAATAGTATCACGTATATACATATAGGTACATCGTCTCAACACATAAGGTTAATATGAAATAGTGTCACGTGTATATACATATAGGTACATCGTCTCAACATATATGGTTAATATGAAATAGTGTCACGTGTATATACATATAGGTACATCGTCTCAACACATAAGGTTACTATGGAATAGTGTCACGTGTATATACATATAGGTACATCGTCTCACCACATATGGTTAATATGGAATAGTGTCACGTATATACATATAGGTACATCGTCTCACCACATATGGTTACTATGGAATAGTGTCACGTATATACATATAGGTACATCGTCTCAACACATAAGGTTACTATGGAATAGTGTCACGTATATACATATAGGTACATCGTCTCAACACATAAGGTTAATATGAAATAGTGTCACGTGTATATACATATAGGTACATCGTCTCAACATATACGGTTACTATGGAATAGTGTCACGTGTATATACATACGAAGTGAATATATGTTATCGTCGGCCTAATATCAAAACCTCGTATAGACCATTTTTTCAGAAAACAACTTTTTGACATCGCGGGAATCATTGCGGCATAGCGCAGATTCTGTCAAAACGACGTACTCCTACTCCAATTGTAAGTGCTGTAAACAGTCATATGACAAAATATCGTATACTGATTGGTGCATAATCCTTAAGATCAAAACCTCGTACTTCGTTTAGAACAGTGTCAGCTATGATAAGCAGTCTTCAACAGAAGGATGCCAAATAGTAGGAGATGAAAACACTGACCATGTGCGAGCTAGTATTGGAAGTGTGTTAGCTCAGGCAACGATGGTTTGTGAAGATGGACACAATGATAACATTAATAAGGAAGAACATCATGCAGTTGACAAGAGCGATTGTGAAATTAGGAAAAATGGTGATGAAGAATTATCTGTTTTAAAGTCACCAGAAGTTGGAGGGGATAACCAGACTCTCTCGAGGAGTCATACATGTACAGGAGGAGATGACATTTCTGAGGACGCAGAGGAGCTAGACCTAGATGATTATGTAAGAGATCCAGATTACTTCCCCGAAAAAAGAGATAAGAGTTATGAGTCTTCTGATGAATTAGAAAAATTTCCAACATATATAAACGAAGCCAGTGTAGATCATGAAGAGGTCGTACAAGATCAACCAACTGTAAAGAGAAGAAAACGCAGGTCGGAACATGAATGGAACAGACAAAAGCAAATGGTGGCCAGAATGGCAGGAAGGTCATACAAAGGTTGGAAGAAAAATGAAGAAGGAAAGTGGCTGTTAACTGAAGCGAGAAAAGAGAGGGTTTTGAAACCACCAGGTTGTTCAAAACAGTGTCGGAATTCAAAAATTAAGTGTTGTGATCAGATTTCTGAGAACCTTTATTCAATCAGTTCTGGACGCAGTATGATTGGAATGAGAAGAAACTGTATGTCTCTACCTCAGTTCTAGAATCCGACGTTAAGTCGACATCAGCCGAAAGCTCTGGTAGAAAGGGCAAGACCTACAAATATTACATGACAGTCAGAGAAAAGAGAATATGTGTCTGCAAACACATGTTTTTGAACACTCTATGCATCGGTGAGAAAGCAGTATATGGGTGGAAGCAGACTAATTTTCAAGAATGTCAAGAAGCGACAGAATATGCAGAGGCCTCTGACGATAACACACGTACAGGAGGTGGACAGCGTGTGCAACCCCATAAAGAAAAGCCACAGTCAGAAGTTAGACAGAGTGCACAAGAATATCTAGAAAAACTACCCAAAATGGAATCACACTACTGTAGGGCAACTAGTAAAAAGCTTTATATTGAACCAGTTTTCACAACAAAATCTGAACTGTACAGGGCGTATGTCGAGAATTGTAAGGAGAATGGTCATAATGCAGCATCAAACTGTAACTTTAGGACAGTATTCGACAAACTGAATCTTTCACTGTACACACCTAAGAAGGATCAATGTGACAAGTGCTGTGAGTATGAATGTGGAAATATCACAGAGGATGTATACCGCCAAACACATGCAAAGAAAAGAAGATGCTAGACAAGCAAAGGCAGAAGACAAAGAAGTGTCTTAGTGACAACTCATACAAAGTGCTGACAATGGATTTACAGGCTGTTATGCTTTGTCCAAAACTTCAAGCCAACTTTATATTACAAGACGAAGTTCGCATGTCATAACTTCACAATTATGGACCTGGGAAGCAAAGATAACACGTGCTATTTTTGGAATGAATCAGACGGTGACCTGTCAGCAAGTTCGTTTGCTACATGCATAACACATTACATAGAGCACTTGTTGGCAACCGAACCAGGAGTTAAAGAAATTGTTCTGTATAGTGACAGCTGCAATTATCAGAATCGAAATGCGGTGTTGGCAAACGCCCTTTTGAAGACAGCCGTCGACAAACAGATTACCATTGTCCAAAAGTTCCTAGAGCGTGGACATACCAATATGGAGGTAGATGCAATGCACATTCTCATAGAAAGGAATCTGAAAAAAAGCCCATCTACGTGCCTCAGAATTATGGAGACATAATTTCGTCAGCAAGGCCGAAACAGAAATGCATGGTACACTACGTACCATACACATTCTTCAAAGACATGACAAATCTGTCATACTACAGCTCAATAAGGCCAGGAAATAAAGTTGTGAACCCAACTGTGACAGAAATTCGTGTACTCAGGTACAGTACAAATGGGACCATCTATTACAAACTTGGATTCCAAGAGGACTACCAGGACCTTCCACGGAGGGCAAAGCAACAGACCGGAGTTGGAGCAATTACAAGACTTCATCAGAACAAACTTCCAATCAAACAGTCTAAATATAAGCACCTGCAGGAACTGAAACGAGTTATACCTCAAGACTACCATACATTCTATGACTGCTTGCCTTTTCATTAAGTACACAAGAGTGAAAACTCTGCTATCTGTGCTATAATGTAGATAGCTGTTATTTTGAACTACTTACTGTAGGAATTGAGAGCTGCCTTAAGTCATAATGTTCATTAGTGGAGGTTACAGGAGTGTCTAGTGAGTTTCCTTCCATTACAAAACAATTCAAAACATTGAAACTTCACTGCTCATTATGAGCAGTTATTTTCGGCATTGTTTTTGTATAACAATTGTGCGTTTTACGCATTGTTTTTGTTCACATTTGCAGATTTCTCTTTCCTTTCAACTTATAGCATCATTGGCATTTACAGTCAAACATGTTTTATACGACCATATGACATACAACATAGTGGTTGTTCTGGACAGGTGGTAGTATAATACAGGTCAAATGTAATGCAGGAAGCTCCAACTGCCACCTGCCTGAAAGGTATTATTGTCTATGGCCGATTGATACAGGTTTCACAGTAGATCTAGTTATAGTTCTATATTACAGGAAGTAAATAATTATAGTTAGTATTTCAACGTTATTTCTTCTTTGAAATTATCTGTTATAAATGTTGTTCTTATAAGCCAGAGTGTTTTTAATCTATTGATACCATACTTCAAACCTGTCCTAAGCGACACTATAAGAGACGTTAATATCTTGGGATTACATTCAACCTAAATTTAGCGACCATCTTGCAATAGTAATCACCACATTCCTGGTGTGACGGTCGATGAATACAACTTTTACTGTAGGTGGAGTTGTCCCCGAGAACGTGATTTTTTCCTATGAAGAATATGGTTTACATTTGTTTGCTACAATGTCAATATTTTGATATAAATACCATCTATTCATACAGAATAATTGTATATTGCATTATTGAGTACCACAATACAAAAAGTCGTATATGTATTTAAAACTGGTGCCAAACGATCGTATACGAGATTACTCATCTATTTTGTTTACAAATGCAAAAATCAGATTGCTAAGCAATTTGTTATGACATCTTAATGGTACATTCGAAATTTAGAAAGATTCCAACAAAATTTGAAACAATGAGAAACAAAAATGTCTCTCCTGTAAAATATAGAAAACTGGCTATACGAGGTATTGATATTAGGCCGACGTTATGTTATATTTCGGGTTTTACGCCTGCATCAGCACCATTTCGGGCTATATCGCCGGCGGGCAGTTTACTTAACAATACCTTTCCTGGGCAGGCTCCTCTGTAAGAAACTGCCAACTTTGTCATATAAATGAGACACGGTCTGAGCGGGGCTCGAACCCGTGACCATCAGTGATGATAGGTTACAGTGGTATACAAGTCAGTGACCGTAACCACTCGACCACGTAGGCGGACACATACAAAGTGAAATAAAATAACATAAAGAGTGTGTGTTTTACGTTTATTTATCGTCGCTACCGGTTGCCCATATGAGCGCCGCCTCCTGAAGAGATTAGTCATTTTAGATTTTGGCGGATAGTGCAATGTGTGTCATTGTTAGATACCTATTCCAGAGTCTCCTCTGGTTCTTTTATGTGCACGGTATACAGCACCGACACGAGACTTCGGTTTAAAGTCCCATCTGAAAGACTGTTAATTTGAGTAGGGTCAGACGAGGGATTGAACCTGGTTCAGTTGAACCCAATCCAGCGTGTTACCAGTGGACTCCAATATTCTAAAATGACTAATCTCTTCAGGAGGCGTCGCTCATATGGGCAACCGGTAGCGACGATAAATAAACGTAAAACACACACTCATACTATTTTCATTTCTAACTATTCTCTATACACATTTTCATATCTAATAACATGCTTTATGAACAAAGATTCCTAATTTTCTAATGACATTCTATTGGAGCTCGCTATATGCAGCTATACATGTGTACTTACATAATAATGAATATGAAGCCCACAGAAAACCCACTACCACAATTCTTGGGCCCCGATGAATCACAACCATCCGGGCAAGCACACACAGTTCTTAACGTCATTTGCTGAAATGAAATTCAACCAATCATTTATGTACTTTAAAATAAGTCAAGACTTTTAGTATTTCAGAAAATCCACTACCACACTTCTTGGGCCCCGATGAATCACAATACAATACGTCAAGTATTTTAAATTTCATATTCAGATTGAGAAGTCTGGCCAATCAATCTCGATAGTTTCCGTCTCCGTGGCCTAGTGGTACAGGCGTCCGCCTACGGAACGGAAGGTCTAACGTTTGAACCACTGAAAGGTGGTTCATTCTGATATGCCGGCCGTTTGATGAGCCGCCAGCTAGTTAAATAATGGCTACTGATTACCTGGAGCCTGGCGATTACCTGGAGGATATGATTCGGGATGTACTGATGTACATAAGAGGTGTACCATAAGTCAGAAATGTTTTGGGTGGCACTATAATAAACAAACACTTTACTTGGCTGTCCGATTAACGCAGTGGTTAGCGCACTCGCTTCTCACCAATGTAATCCTGGTTCGATCCTCGGACCAGGAAGTAAGTGCGATGGTACGGTAGTCGCCAGATCGGACAGCTGGATTTTAACCGGGTACTCCGACCCCCCCCCCACATACACGAATGACCACATTTACACTTTCATCTGCGCCAACGAGAGTGATTAATATAAGTTGGTAGAGCTTGTTTCGCAATCGTTGTGAAATATATAAAGTTTAAACTCTTTTTTGAAACACTTTACGTTACTTTAGTTTAATATAGTGCTACTGCGTGTATATAATTATATAGTACACATTTATTTTAGCTCGATTGCGAAACAAATCATTGTACCGACACGAGACCTCGGTTTACAAGTTCTTATAACTTATATTAATCATTCTCGAGACCTCATTCCTGATGGAATCCATCGCCACGAGGGAGAGGAGAGAAGAGACAACGTGGAATTTAAATGCCTTGCCTAAGGGCACAATCGTAACGGCTCCAGCGGGACTCGAACTCCGGACCGTTCGCATCTGAAGCGACCTCTCGGTGGTATAGTATCCATTATGCCATTCATGCTTATTTTCAAGATAGCTATATAAGTGATATCTGCACATTGTTAGATAGAGTTATTGTCATTAATTGTCTCAATCCCCATTTTCTACTCTACAGGCAATTCCATATATCACGCCATATCGGTGGCATACTAACCATTATGCCATTCATGCTTATTTTCAAGATATCTCTATAAGTCATATCTGCACATTGTTATATACCCAGGCATAAGAAACACATTTTTTTTCCCTTTGGTCACATAGTAAGTAATGTTTACTGTAAACATTACTTACTATATGACCATAGGAAAAAAAACAAATGTGTGTCTTGTGCCTGTTGTTATATAGATGTATTGTCATTAATGTGTGTGTTTTACATTTATTTATCGTCGCTACCGGTTGCCCATATGAGCGACGCCTCCTGAAGAGATTAGTCATTTTAGATTTTTGGAGGATAGAGCAATGATATCGACAGAGACCCATTCCAGAGTCTCCTCTGGTTCGTTTACGTGCACGGTGTACAGCACCGACACGAGACCTCGGTTTAATGTCCCATCAGAAAGAATGTTCATTTTATGAGGGTTAGACGGGGGATCGAACCTGCGATGCCTGGATTACCAGTCCAGTGTGTTACCACTGGACTACAGATCCGTCTGTAATTTTCCAATGTGCAGTTTTCACTTTTGAGTGCATACGTTGAGGGCTGATGGTAGATTAACTTTTGTTTTGATAGTCTTACAAAGAATTATCTAGTAAAATAAAGTCTTTATTAATATTATTGTTATTTAAACATCCACATTTTAAGCAACCCTTTAATGGGCCTTTGAATATATGAACTGAAAAGATAGTCTTACAAAGAATTATCTAGTAAAATAAAGTCTTTATTAATATTATTATTATTTAAACATCCACATTTTAAGCAACCCTTTAATGGGTCTTTGAATATATGAA
Source organism: Archivesica marissinica (assembly GCA_014843695.1). Classification (NCBI taxonomy): domain Eukaryota; kingdom Metazoa; phylum Mollusca; class Bivalvia; order Venerida; family Vesicomyidae; genus Archivesica; species Archivesica marissinica. The sequence continues at coordinate 2,226,777 of CM026386.1, read as the reverse complement.
CTGAAAAGATAGTCTTACAAAGAATTATCTAGTAAAATAAAGTCTTTATTATTATTATTATTATTTAAACATCCACATTTTAAGCAACCGTTTAATGGGCCTTTGAATATATGAACTGAAAAGATAGTCTTACAAAGAATTATCTAGTAAAATAAAGTCTTTATTATTATTATTATTATTTAAACATCCACATGTTAAGCAACCGTTTAATGGGCCTTTGAATATATGAACTGAAAAGATAGTCTTACAAAGAATTATCTAGTAAAATAAAGTCTTTATTATTATTATTATTATTTAAACATCCACATTTTAAGCAACCGTTTAATGGGCCTTTGAATATATGAACTGAAAAGATAGTCTTACAAAGAATTATCTAGTAAAATAAAGTCTTTATTATTATTATTATTATTTAAACATCCACATGTTAAGCAACCGTTTAATGGGCCATTGCATATATGAACTGAAAAGATAGTCTTACAAAGAATTATCTAGTAAAATAAAGTCTTTATTATTATTATTATTATTTAAACATCCACATGTTAAGCAACCGTTTAATGGGCCTTTGAATATATGAACTGAAAAGATAGTCTTACAAAGAATTATCTAGTAAAATAAAGTCTTTATTATTATTATTATTATTATTTAAACATCCACATGTTAAGCAACCGTTTAATGGGCCATTGCATATATGAACTGAAAAGATAGTCTTACAAAGAATTATCTAGTAAAATAAAGTCTTTATTATTATTATTATTATTATTATTATTATTTAAACATCCACATGTTAAGCAACCGTTTAATGGGCCTTTGAATATATGAACTGAAAATATAGTCTTACAAAGAAACCCTGGTCCTGTAGCCCATCAGCTGTAATCTCGGGTTCACATGCACTTTTGTCACAGACCAGAATAATTTCAGACAGTCTGAAAGATAGCAAAATTTAGTGTATGCATCAGCCATGTGTTGAACCTCTCCCAAACATTGGAACATTAAAACAACACACCTAGTTTTGCTTAAATAAATTGTAGGGGTTTACAGCTGCACTAACAACTCTAAATAAGGTTTGTTTTCTAGAGCGGGTTGTCAGGGCGCACCGCTCTGCTCTTTCTAGCACCGCCCGTTTGCCATTTAGTCCAGCCCTTTGCCTTAAAAAAAATAAAATTATTGATTTAAAAAAAAAATGTTTTTTTTATACAATTCTCGACATGTGCATTACAGGAATGTTTCCGGAAGAACAAACCGAACAATGGACCTTGAAATGTCCACAGACGCTTGGAGTCTGGACAAAAGGTTTCTGGCATGCTTGGATATATGGCGTAAAATATATGTATAGTGTCAAGCCTATGGTTTTTTTTAAAACACGAAACCATTTGTCGAGACCCCAAGCGTATGTGGAAATGTCACCGTCGGTTTGGCGTATTGAAAAAGTGTCATAATGAACATTGGTGACAAACACGATATTTTTGCCCATTCAACTATTAAGAAGATATCGAGGAATTTGTCAGTCATATTTACGCTATGAGGCCCCGGCCGATCGATATGTATCGGGCTTGTAATGTTGCCATGCTGTGGCAAATCTAAACGAGGACACGTTACGTGAAGATCAGCCACAATAGTACACAACGTTACGTCATCAACTAATAACAATGTATGTATGACTCTTATGACCACTTATATACACGTTCGTGAGTCCGTTCGTCCACTTAAATACACGTTCGTGAGTCCATTCATCCACTTAAATACACGTTCGTGAGTCCATTCATCCACTTAAATACACGTTGGTGAGTCCATTCATCCACTTAAATACACGTTGGTGAGTCCATTCATCCACTTAAAACCACGTTCGTGAGTCCATTCATCCACTTATATACACGTTCGTGAGTCCATTCATCCACTTATATACACGTTCGTGAGTCCATTCATCCACTTAAATACACGTTCGTGAGTCCATTCATCCACATAAATACACGACCGTGAGTCCATTCATCCACTTATATACACGTTCGTGAGTCCATTCATCCACATAAATACACGACCGTGAGTCCATTCATCCACTTATATACACGTTCGTGAGTCCATTCATCCACTTATATACACGTTCGTGAGTCCATTCATCCACATAAATACACGACCGTGAGTCCATTCATCCACTTATATACACGTTCGTGAGTCCATTCATCCACTTAAATACACGTTGGTGAGTCCATTCATCCACTTAAATACACGTTGGTGAGTCCATTCATCCACTTATATACACGTTGGTGAGTCCATTCATCCACTTATATACACGTTGGTGAGTCCATTCATCCACTTATATACACGTTGTGGTTTTTTTGTTGTGGTTTTTTTGTTCGTGAGTCCGTTCATCCACTTATATATACGTTCGTGAGTCCGTTCATCCACTTAAATACACGTTCGTGAGTCCGTTCATCCACTTAAATACACGTTCGTGAGTCCGTTCGTCCACTTATATACACGTTCATGAGTCCGTTCGTCCACTTAAATACCCATTCATACGTCCGTACATCCACTTAACTACCCATTCGTGCATCTGTGCGTCCATTCGTCCACTTAAATACACGTTCGTGAGTCAGTTCGTCCACTTATATACACAGTGGACAAGATATATACGCACATAGCATGCGGATCAAAGAGTCGTTACATCTTACTTTAATTTTGAGATAGGTCCAGACGTGTACCCAAGTATAACCTGGCTGGATATATCGTCGTAGTTGAAGGCCGCGGTTGAAGCATCGCCGACAGTGATGGCCGAGGATTTATCTTGATTTAAAATACAAACCTGAAAGGCAATGTTACGTGGTATTACTACACCAATACATTTACGCATGCGCAGTTGACCATTTGGGGCCATCCCTTTATAGGTAATCAAATTTCCACAGACGGAGCTGTAGTCCAGTGGGAACACGTTGGACTGGTAATCCAGGGATCCAGGTTCGATCCCCCGTCTGACCCTAATACAATTAACAGTCTTTCAGATGGGACTTTTAACTGAGGTCTCGTGATGGTGCTGTACACTGTGCACGTAAATGAACCAGAGGAGACTCTGGAATGGGTCTCTGTCTGTATCATTGCATTATCCTCCAACAATCTAAAATGACTAATCTCTTCAGGAGGCGTCGCTCATATGGGCAACTGGTAGCGACGATAAATAAACTTAAAACACACACACGTTGTTCGAACTATTGGTGATGTTTATACACTACTTTATCTACCCACGATAATGACTTCACGACTACACGAGTTTAGCTTCATGAATTCACGTTTACACGATTCTAGATAGCTTCATGAATTCACGTTTACACGATTTTAGCTTCATGAATTCACGTTTACACGATTTTAGCTTTACGAATTCACGTCTACACGAGTTTAGCTTCACGAATTCACGTTTACACGATTCTAGCTTAACGAATTCACGCTTTACACGATTTTAGCTTCAAGAATTCACGTTTACACGATTCTAGCTTCATGAATTCACGTTTACACGATTCTAGCTTCATGAATTCACTTTTACACGATTTCCGCTTCACGAATTCACGTTTACACGAGTTTAGCTTCATGAATTCACGTCTTACACGATTTCAGATTCATGAATTCACGTTTACACGAGTTTAGCTTCATGAATTCACTTTTACACGAGTTTAGCTTCATGAATTCACGTTGGTTTGTTTGTTGTTTACACGAGTTTAGCCTCATGAATTCACGTTTACACGATTTTAGCTTCATGAATTCACTAGACGAGTTTAGCTTCATGAATTCACGTTTACACGATTCTAGCTTTACGAATTCACGCTTTACACGATTTTAGCTTCAAGAATTCACGTTTACACGATTCTAGCTTCATGAATTCACGTTTACACGATTCTAGCTTCATGAATTCACTTTTACACGATTTCCGCTTCACGAATTCACGTTTACACGAGTTTAGCTTCATGAATTCACGTTTACACGATTTCAGCTTCATGAATTCACGTTTACACGATTCTAGCTTCATGAATTCACGTGTACACGATTTTAGCTTCATGAATTCACGTTTACACGATTCTAGCTTCATGAATTCACGTTTACACGAGTTTAGCTTCAAGAATTCACGTCTTACACGAGATTAGCTTCATGAATTCAGGTTTACATGAGTTTAGCTTCATGAATTCACGTTTACACGATTTCAACGTCATGAATTCACGTCTACACGAGTTTAGCTTCATGAATTCACGTTTACACGAGTTTAGCTTCATGAATTCACTTTTACACGAGTTTAGCTTCATGAATTCACTTTTACACGATTTTAGCTTCACGAATTCACGTTTACACGATTTCAGCTTAATAAATTCACTGAATTCACGTTTACACGATTTTAGCTTCATGAATTCACGCTTACACGAGTTTAGCTTCATGAATTCACGTTTACACGATTTTAGCTTCATGAATTCACGTTTACACGATTTTAGCTTCATGAATTCACGTTTACACGATTTTAGCTTCACGAATTCACGTTTACACGATTTCAACTTCATGAATTCACGTTTACACGATTCTAGCTTCACGAATTCACGTCTACACGTCGAGTTCAGCTTCATGAATTCACGTTTACACGATTTCAGCTTCATGAATTCACGTTTACATGATTCTAGCTTCATGAATTCACGTTTACACGATTCTAGCTTCATGAATTCACTTTTACACGATTTCCGCTTCACGAATTCACGTTACACGAGTTTAGCTTCATGAATTCACGTCTTACACGATTTCAGATTCATGAATTCACGTTTACACGAGTTTAGCTTCATGAATTCACTTTTACACGAGTTTAGCTTCATGAATTCACGTCTACACGAGTTTAGCTTCATGAATTCACGTTTACACGAGTTTAGCCTCATGAATTCACGTTTACACGATTTTTTTAGCTTCAGAATTCACGTTTACACGATTCTAGCTTCATGAATTCACGTTTACACGATTCTAGCTTCATGAATTCATTTTACACGATTTGCTTCAGAATTCACGTTTACACGAGTTTAGCTTCATGAATTCACGTTTACACGATTTAGCTTCATGAATTCACGTTTGTTTGTTTGTTGTGTGTTTTGTTTGTTGTTTGTTTGTTTGTTGTTTGGTTTGTTGTTGTTTGGTTGTTTGTTGGTTTTGGTTTGTTTGTTGTTGTTTGTTGTGTTGGTTTGTTTGTTGTTTGGTTTGTTTGTTTTTTGGTTTGTTTGTTTTTGTTTTGTTGTTGTTTGTTTGTTTTTTGTTGTTTGTTTTGTTTGTTGTTGTTTAGCTTCATGAATTCACGTTTACACGATTTTAGCTTCATGAATTCACGTTTACACGATTTTAGCTTCATGAATTCACGTTTACACGATTTTAGCTTCACGAATTCACGTTTACACGATTTCATTTGTTGTTTGTTTGTTGTTGTTGTGGTTGTTTGTTGTTTGTTTGTTTGTTGTTTGTTTGTTTGTTGTTTGTTTGTTTGTTTTTTGTTTGTTGTTGTTGGTTTGTTTGTTGTTTGTTTGTTTGTTGTTTGGTTTGTTTGTTTTTTGGTTTGTTTGTTGTTGGTTTGTTTGTTGTTTGGTTTGTTGTTGCTTACACGATTTTAGCTTCATGAATTCACGTTTACACGATTCTAGCTTCATGAATTCACGTTTACACGATTCTAGCTTCATGAATTCACGTTTACACGATTTTAGCTTCATGAATTCACGTTTACACGATTTCAGCTTCATGAATTCACGTTTACACGATTCTAGCTTCATGAATTCACGTTTACACGATTTCAGCTTCATGAATTCACGTTTACACGATTTAGCTTCAAGAATTCACGTTTACACGATTTCAGCTTCATGTATTCACGTTTACACGATTTCAGCCTCAAGAATTCACGTTTACACGATTTTAGCTTCAAGAATTCACGTTTACACGATTCTAGCTTCATAAATTACACGATTTCAGCTTCATGTATTCACGTTTACACGATTTCAGCTTCATGTATTCATGTTTACACGATTTCAGCTTCAAGAATTCACGTTTACACGATTTTAGCTTCAAGAATTCACGTTTACACGATTTCAGCTTCATGTATTCACGTTTACACGATTTCAGCTTTATGAATTCACGTTTACACGATTCTAGCTTCATGAATTCACGTTTACACGATTCTAGCTTCATGAATTCACGTTTACACGATTTTAGCTTCATGAATTCACGTTTACACGATTCTAGCTTCATGAATTCACGTTTACACGATTTTAGCTTCATGAATTCACGTTTACACGATTTTAGCTTCATGAATTCACGTTTACACGATTCTAGCTTCATGAATTCACGTTTACACGATTTTAGCTTCATGAATTCACGTTTACACGATTTTAGCTTCAAGAATTCACGTTTACACGATTTTAGCTTTACGAATTAACGATTAATCGATATCTACTTCACATAGTCACGCGCTGAAAGCCTAGTTCGAGCCTAGCTATAGCCCTTACGATTTAGTGAAGTCATTTAAATTCCACATTGCCTCTTCTCTCTCCCTCGTGGCGATGGATTCCGTCAGGAATGAGGTCTCGAGAGAAGTCGTGATAGCGCAGTGGATGCGCGTTCGCTTCAGGTGTGAAAGGTCCGGAGTTCGAGCCCCGCTGGAGCCGTTACGAATGTGCCCTTAGGCAAGGCATTTACATTCCACATTGCCTCTTCTCTCTCCTTCATGGCGATGGATTCCATCAGGAATGAGGTCTCGAGAGTGATTAATATAAGTTGAAAGAACTTGTTTCGCAATCGAGCTAAACTAAATGTGTATAAACATAAGGTCTCGAGAGCAATTAAATTAATGTCGATCTCAAATAAATTTGTATATTCTAAGTTGAGATCCTGAAATCGTGATATAGTGAAATAGCGAATGCCACTACCGGTCTTTCGTATCTGTTTCAAAATTATCCGCACAGGGAATATCGTTATCGTAGAATTGCAATGAGATTTACACGACACGCATGTTAGATCTATCTTTAAGACACTCTCGTGACGTCACATCGTTGTACCTGCAGTATTGGACTGCATTCAAAAGGCCAGAGTATTATTTCAAATCCTAAGTGTGTACGAAATTAACTATTTTAATTAGTAGGATCTTGTTATATAAGTGTGTGGTTTAAGTAAGATATAAGCCTCAAACGGATCAAATGTAAAATAGTAACAATGGGTTCGGTGCATATTGGATCGTATTCGGCTTATATCCGTTACCAACTTACGTACTATTGACGAACATACTACAGACGTCTAAAACTTAACACGGGAAAGGCTATGGTGTAAGAGAGACAATTCAGAAATAGCATTATACTGTTTGATTTTATTAATAAAACTGGATTATCTCCCTTACAAAACATTTCGTTTTTTTGGTTTTTATCTCCCTTACAAACCATAGTGGTTTTCCGTTGTCGTATTTTAAGATATACAGTCATGACCAATTAAAACATACAGAAGCGTTGGAACAGTTGGCCTCTGTGAATTTGTTGCAGGGGTTGTATGAGTAGAAAGTGCTTTCGGATGGTGCTAACACATCTTTAAATCTGAAAATGAGACATATTGAGAATATAATATTCTAAACACAGGGATTAATTAATCCCCTAAGCTCATTAATCCCCTACGCTCATTAATCCCCTAAGCTCATTAATCCCCTACGCTCATTAACCCCCTACGCTCATTAACCCCCTAAGCTCATTAATCCCCTAAGCTCATTAATCCCCTACGCTCATTAACCCCCTAAGCTCATTAATCCCCTACGCTCATTAACCCCCTACGCTCATTAGCCCCCTAAGTTCATTAATCCCCTAAGCTCATTAATCCCCTACGCTCATTAACCCCATAAGCTCATTAATCCCCTAAGCTCATTAATCCCC
>CM026386.1:2198950-2217876 GCA_014843695.1 Archivesica marissinica | reverse complement strand
GTGCTGTGTAACCTTACAGTGGGCTGTGTAAACTTACAGTGGACTATGTAACCTTACAGTGGGCTGTGTAACCCTTACAGTGGATTGTGTAACCTTACAGTGGGCTGTGTAACCCTTACTGTGGACTGTGTAACCTTACAGTGGACTGTGTAACCTTACAGTGGACTATTTAACCCTTACAGTGGACTGTATAACACTTACAGTGGACTGTGTAACCCTTACAGTGGGCTGTGTAACCCTTACAGTGGACTGTGTAACCGTACAGTGGACTGTGTAACCCTTACAGTGGGCTATGTAACCCTTAGTGGGCTGTGTAACCCTTACAGTGGGCTATGTACCCCTTACAGTGGGCTGTGTAACCCTTATAGTGGACTGTGTAACCTTACAGTGGACTGTGTAACCATACAGTGGGCTATGTAACCCTTACAGTGGACTGTGTAACCCTTACAATGGACTGTGTAACCCTTACAGTGGACTGTGTAACCCTTACAGTGGACTATGTAACCTTACAGTTGACTGTGTAACCTTACAGTGGACTGTGTAACCTTACAGTGGGCTGTGTAACCTTACAGTGGGCTGTGTAACCTTACAATGGGCTGTGTAACCCTTACAGTGGACTGTGTAACCCTTACAGTGGCCTGTGTAACCTTACAGTGGGCTGTGTAACCTTTACAGTGGACTGTGTAACCTTACAATGGACTGTGTAACCCTTACAGTGGCCTGTGTAACCCTTGCAGTGGACTGTGTAACCTTAAAGTGGGCGGCGTAACCCTTACTGTGGACTGTGTAACCTTACAGTGGACTGTGTAACCTTACAGTGGTCTGTGTAACCTTACAGTGGGCTGTGTATCCCTTACAGTGGGCTGTGTAACCTTACAATGGACTGTGTAACCCTTACAGTGGACTGTGTAACCTTTCAGTGGACTGTGTAACCTAACAGTGGACTGTGTAACCCTTACTGTGGGCTGTGTAACCCTTACAGTGGACGTGTAACTCTTACAGTGGGCTGTGTAACCCTTACAGTGAACGTGTAACTCTTACAGTGGACTGAGTAACCCATACAGTGACTGTGTAACCTTACAGTGGACTGTGTAACCTTACAGTTTGGCTGTGTAACCTTACAGTGGGCTGTGTAACCTTACAGTGGACTATGTAACCTTACAGTGGGCTGTGTAACCCTTACAGTGGACTCTGTAACCTTACAGTGGACTGTGTAACCCTTACAGTGGGCTATGTAACCCTTACAGTGGACTGTGTAACCCTTACAGTGGGCTATGTAACCCTTACAGTGGGCTATGTAACCCTTAAAGTGGACTGTGTAACCCTTACAGTGGGCTGTGTAACCCTTACCGTGGACGTGTAACTCTTACAGTGGACTGCGTAACCCTTACACAGTGTGCTATGTAACCCTTACAGTGGACTGTGTAACCCTTACAGTGGGCTGTGTAACCCTTACAGTGACTGTATCCCTTACAATGGACGTGTAGCTCTTACAGTGGGCTGTGTAACCCTTACAATGGACTGTGTAACCATTACAGTGGACGTGTAACCTTACAGTGCGCTGTGTAACCTTACAGTGGGCTGTGTAACCCTTACAGTGGACTGTGTAACCCATACAGTGGGCAATGTAACCCTTACAGTGGGCTATGTAACCCTTACAGTGGACTGTGTAACCCTTACATTGGGCTGTGTAACCTTTACAGTGGGCTGTGTAACCCTTACAGTGGGCTGTGTAACCTTTACAGTGGGCTGTGTAACCCTTACAGTGGACTGTGTAACCTTACAGTGGACTATGTAACCTTACAGTGGACTGTGTAACCCTTACCGTGGCATGTGTAACCTTACAGTGGGCTGTGTAACCCTTACAGTGGATCTGTGAACTTACAGGGAATGTGTAAAGCCCGTACGTGACTTGTAACCCTACCGTGGCCTGTGTAACACCTATAGTGGTACTGTGAACCTTACGTGGGCTGGGTAACCCTACAGTAACTGTGTAATTACAGTGGTCTGGGTAACCCCATACGTGACTGTAACCTTACAGTGGACGTGTAACCCTTACAGTGGACGTGTAACCCTTACAGTGGACGTGTAACTCTTACAGTGGACTGTGTAACCCTTACAGTGACTGTGTAACCCTTACAGTGGACGTGTAACTCTTACAGTGGGCTGTGTAACCCTTACAATGGACTGTGTAACCCTTACAGTGGACTGTGTAACCTTACAGTGGACTATGTAACCCTTACAGTGGACTGTGTAACCCTTACAGTGGCCTGTGTAACCTTACAGTGGCCTGTATAACCTTACAGTGGACTGTGTAACCCTTACAGTGGCCTGTGTAACCTTACAGTGGGGGGGGTGGTCGTGTAACCCTTACGTGGCTGTGCAGTGAAAGCGTTAAGGTGGGGGGCGAGAAGAGTGGAACAGAGAGCGGGAACTTGGGATACAGCGCCCAGGTCGGCCGTGTGGGGTATACAACCCTTAGCACGTGGGACATGGTGCTGTAACACGTGCAGGAGGACGTGTAGAGGAACCCTTAACAGGGCGGCTGGGGAGTAGCCACTGTAAAAGTGGGGGACCTGGTGGTGAAACACGACGTCCAGAGTGGTGCGTCCTGGTAACCCCATAAAAAGTGGGGCAAATGCTAACCGACGTAAACAGTGGGCTATGTAACCCTTACAGTGGACTGTGTAACCTTACAATTGGCATGTGTAGAGACACCATACGCGGGCAATGTTAACCCTTACAGTGGGCTATGTAACCCTTACAGTGGACTGTGTAACCTTACATTGGGCTGTGTAACCTTTACAGTGGGCTGTGTAACCCTTACAGTGGGCTGTGTAACCTTTACAGTGGGCTGTGTAACCCTTACAGTGGACTGTGTAACCTTACAGTGGACTATGTAACCCTTACAGTGGACTGTGTAACCCTTACAGTGGCATGTGTAACCTTACAGTGGGCTGTGTAACCCTTACAGTGGACTGTGTAACCTTACAGTGGAATGTGTAACCCTTACAGTGGACTGTGTAACCCTTACAGTGGCCTGTGTAACCTTTATAGTGGACTGTGAAACCTTACAGTGGGCTGTGTAACCCTTACAGTGAACTGTGTAACTCTTACAGTGGTCTGGGTAACCCTTACAGTGACTGTAACCCTTACAGTGGACGTGTAACTCTTACAGTGGGCTGTGTAACCCTTACAGTGGACGTGTATCTCTTACAGTGGACTGTATAACCCTTACAGTGACTGTGTAACCCTTACAATGGACGTGTAACTCTTACAGTGGGCTGTGTAACCCTTACAATGGACTGTGTAACACTTACAGTGGACTGTGTAACCCTTAGAGTGGACTGTGTAACCTTACAGTGGGCTGTGTAACGCTTGCAGTGGACTGTGTAACTCTTACAGTGGACTGTGTAACCCTTACAGTGATTGTAGCCCTTACAGTGGACGTGTAACTCTTACAGTGGGCTGTGTAACCCTTACAGTGGACGTGTAACTCTTACAGTGAACTGTGTAACCCATACAGTGATTGTGTACCCCTTACAGTGGACGTGTAACTCTTACAGTGGGCTGTGTAACCCTTATAATGGACTGTGTAACACTTACAGTGGACTGTGTAACCCTTACAGTGGAAGTGTAACTCTTAAAGTGGACTATGTAACCCTTACAGTTGGCTGTGTAACCCTTACAGTGTGTGGTGTAACCCTTACAGTGGGCTGTGTAACCCTTACAGTGGGCTGTGTAACCCTTACAATGGACTGTGTATCCCTTACATTGGACTGTGTTAACCCTTACAGTGGACGTGTCACTCTTACAGTGGACTGTGTAACCCTTACAGTGTATCCCTTACAGTGGACTGTGTAACCCTTACAGTGGACTGTGTAACCTTACAGTGGGCTGTGTAACCCATACAGTGGACTGTGTAACCTTACAGTGGGCTGTGTAACCTTACAGTGGGCTGTGTAACCCTTACAGTGGGCTGTGTAACCTTACAGTGGACTGTGTAACCCTTACAATGGACTGCGTAACATTACAGTGGACTATTTAATCTTACAGTGGACTGTGTAACCCTTAAAGTGGACGTGCAAATATTACAGTGGACTGTGTAACCCTTACAGTAACTGTGTAACCCTTACAGTGGGCTGTGTAACCCTTACAGTGGACGTGTAACACTTACAGTGGACTGTGTAACCCTTACAGTGGACAATGTAACCCTTACAGTGGACTGTGACCATTACAGTGGACTGTGTAACCCTTACAGTGGGCTGTGTAACCCTTACAGTGGGCTATGTACCCCTTACAGTGGGCTGTGTAACCATTACAGTTGGCTATGTAACCCTTACAGTGGACTATGTAACCTTACAGTGGACTGTGTAACCCATACAGTGGGATATGTAACCTTACAGTGGACTGTGTAACCCTTATAGTGGACTATGCAACCCTTACAGTGGGCTGTGTAACCCTTATAGTGGACTGTGTAACATCACAGTGGGCTGTGTAACCCTTACTGTGGACTGTGTAACCTTATAGTGGACTGTGTAACCTTATAGTGGACTGTAACCCTACAATGGACTGTGTAACCTTACAGTGGGCTGTGTAACACTTACAGTGGACTATGTAACCCTTACAGTGGACTGTGTAACCCTTACAGTGGACTGGGTAACCCTTACAATGGGCTGTGTAACCCTTACAGTGGACTGTGTAACCGTACAGTGGACTGTGTAACCCTTACAGTGGGCTATGTAACCCTTAGTGGGCTGTGTAACCCTTACAGTGGGCTATGTACCCCTTACAGTGGGCTGTGTAACCCTTACAGTGGGCTATGTAACCCTTACAGTGGACTATGTAACCTTACAGTGGACTGTGTAACCCATACAGTGGGATATGTAACCTTACAGTGGACTGTGTAACCCTTATAGTGGACTATGCAACCCTTACAGTGGGCTGTGTAACCCCTATAGTGGACTGTGTAACATTACAGTGGGTTGTGTAACCCTTACTGTGGACTGTGTAACCTTATAGTGGACTGTGTAACCTTATAGTGGACTGTAACCCTACAGTGGACTGTGTAACCTTACAGTGGGCTGTGTAACGCTTACAGTGGACTATGTAACCCTTACAGTGAACTGTGTAACCCTTACAGTGGACTGGGTAACCCTTACAATGGGCTGTGTAACCCTTACAGTGGACTGTGTAACCGTACAGTGGACTGTGTAACCCTTACAGTGGGCTATGTAACCCTTAGTGGGCTGTGTATCCCTTACAGTGGGATGAGTAACCCTTACAGTGGGCTATGTAACCCTTACAGTGGGCTATGTAACCCTTACAGTGGACTGTGTAACTCTTACAGTGGGCTGTGTAACCCTTACAGTGGACGTGTAACTCTTACAGTGGACTGTGTAACCCTTACACAGTGGGCTATGTAACCCTTACAGTGGACTTTGTAACCCTTACAGTGGGCTGTGTAACACTTACAGTGGACTATGCAACCCTTACAGTGGACTGTGTAACCCTTACAGTGGGCTGTGTAACCCGTACAGTGGGATATGTAGCCCTTACAGTGGGCTGTGTAACCCTTATAGTGGACTGTGTAACCTTACAGTGGGCTGTGTAACCCTACAGTGGACTGTGTAACCTTACAGTGGGCTGTGTAACCCTTACAGTGGACTGTGTAACCCTTACAGTGGTCTGTGTAACCTTACAGTGGACTGTGTAACCCTTACAGTGGCTGTGTAACTACAGGGGCTGTGTAACCTACAGTGGACTGTGTAACCCTTACAGTGGGCTGTGTAACCTACAGTGGATGTAGGTAACTACAGTGGGCTGTTAACCCTTACAGTGGACTGTGTAACTTTTACAGTGGGCTGTGTAACCTTACAGTGGGTGGGATATGTACCCTTCAGTGGACTGTGTAACCCTTACAGTGGGGTGTGTAACCCTTACAATGGACTGTGTAACACTTACAGTGGACTGTGTATCCCTTACAGTGGACGTGTAACTCTTACAGTGGACTGTGTAACCCTTACAGTGGGCTGTGCAACCCTTACAGTGGGCTGTGTAACCCTTACAATGGACTGTGTAACCCTTACATTGGACTGTGTTAACAGTGGACGTGTAACTCTTACAGTGGACGTGTAACTCTTACAGTGGACTGTGTAACCCTTACATTGGACGTGTAACTCTTACAGTGGACTGTGTAACCCTTAAAGTGGGCTGTGTAACCCTTACAGTGAGCTGTGTAACCCTTACAATGGACTGTGTAACCCTTACATTGGACTGTGTTAACCCTTACAGTGGAGGTGTAACTCTTACAGTGGACTGTGTAACCCATACAGTGACTGTGTAACCCTTACAGTGGACGTGTAACTCTTACAGTGGGCTATGTAACCCTTACAGTGGACGGGTAACTCTTACAGTGGACTGTGTAACCCTTACAGTGACTGTGTACCCCTTACAGTGGACTGTGTAACCCTTACAGTGACTATGTAACCCTTAAAGTGGACGTGTAACTCTTAGAGTGGACGTGTAACTCTTACAGTGGACTGTGTAACCCTTACACAGTGGGCTATGTAACCCTTACAGTGGACTGTGTAACCCTTACAGTGGGCTGTGTAACCCTTACAGTGGACGTGTAACTCTTACAGTGGACTGTGTAACCCTTACAGTGGACGTGTAACTCTTACAGTGGGCTGTGTAACCCTTACAATGGACTGTGTAACACTTACAGTGGACTGTGTATCCCTTACAGTGGACGTGTAACTCTTACAGTGGACTGTGTAACCCTTACAGTGGGCTGTGTAACCCTTACAGTGGGCTGTGTAACCCTTACAGTGGACTGTGTAACCCTTACATTGGACTGTGTTAACCCTTACAGTGGACGTGTAACTCTTACAGTGGACTGTGTAACCCTTACAGTGACTGTGTAACCCTTACATTGGACGTGTAACTCTTACAGTGGGATATGTAACCCTTACAGTGGACGTGTAACTCTTACAGTGGACTGTGTAACCCTTACAGTGACTGTGTATCCCTTACAGTGGACTGTGTAACCCATACATTGGGCTATGTAACCTTACAGTGGACTGTGTAACCCTTATAGTGGACTGTGTAACCTTACAGTGGGCTGTGTAACCCTTAATATGGACTGTGTAACCTTACAGTGGACTGTGTAACCTTACAGTCGACTGTAACCCTACAGTGGAATGTGTAACCTTAGAGTGGGCTGTGTAACCCTTACAGTGAACTATGTAACCCTTACAGTGGACTGTGTAACCCTTACAGTGGACTGTGTAACCCTTACAGTGGGCTGTGTAACCCTTACAGTGGGATGTGTAACCCTTATAGTGGACTGTGTAAGCCTTACAGTGGACTGTGTAACCTTACAGTGGGCTGGGTAACCCTTACAGTGGACTGTGTAACCTTACAGTGGACTGTGTAACCTTACAGTGGACTGTGTAACCCCTACAGTGGGCTGTGTAACCTTACAATGGACTGTGTAACCCTTACAGTGGACTGTGTAACCTTACAGTGGACTATTTAACCTTACAGTGGACTGTGTAACCCTTACAGTGGGCTGTGTAACCCTTACAGTGGACGTGAACTCTACAGTGGACTGTGTAACCCTTACAGTGGACGTGTAACTCTTACAGTGGGCTGTGTAACCCTTACAGTGGACGTGTAACTCTTACAGTGGACTGTGTAACCCTTACAGTGACTGTGTAACCCTTACAGTGGACTGTGTTAACCCTTACAGTGGACTGTGTAACCTTACAGTGGACTGTGTAACTTTACAGTGGGCTGTGTAACCTTACAGTGGGCTATGTAACCCTTACAGTGGGCTGTGTAACCTTACAGTGGACTGTGTAACCCTTACAGTGGACATGTAACTCTTACAGTGGACTGTGTAACCCTTACAGTGACTGTATAACCCTTACAGTGGACGTGTAACTCTTACAGTGGGCTATGTATCCCTTACAGTGGACGTGTAACTCTTACAGTGGACTGTGTAACACTTACAGTGACAGTATAACCCTTACAGTTGACTCAGTAACCCTTACAGTGACTGTGTAACCCTTAAAGTGGACGTGTAACCTTACAGTGGACTGTGTAACCTTACAGTCGACTGTAACCCTACAGTGGAATGTGTAACCTTACAGTGGGCTGTGTAACCCTTACAGTGGACTATGTAACCCTTACAGTGGACTGTGTAACCCTTACAGTGGACTGTGTAACCCTTACAGTGGGCTGTGTAACCCTTACAGTGGGATGTGTAACCCTTACAGTGGACTGTGTAAGCCTTACAGTGGACTGTGTAACCTTAATCAGTGGACTGTGTAACCTTACAGTGGACTGTGTAACCTTACAGTGGACTGTGTAACCCTTACAGTGGGCTGTGTAACCTTACAATGGACTGTGTAACCCTTACAGTGGACTGTGTAACCTTACAGTGGACTATTTAACCTTACAGTGGACTGTGTAACCCTTACAGTGGGCTGTGTAACCCTTACAGTGGACGTGTAACTCTTACAGTGGACTGTGTAACCCTTACAGTGGACGTGTAACTCTTACAGTGGGCTGTGTAACCCTTACAGTGGACTTGTAACTCTTACAGTGGACTGTGTAACCCTTACAGTGACTGTGTAACCCTTACAGTGGACTGTGTTAACCCTTACAGTGGACTGTATAACCTTACAGTGGACTGTGTAACTTTACAGTGGGCTGTGTAACCTTACAGTGGGCTATGTAACCCTTACAGTGGGCTGTGTAACCTTACAGTGGACTGTGTAACCCTTACAGTGGACTGTGTAACCTTACAATGGACTATTTAACCTTACAGTGGACTGTTTAACCCTTACAGTGGGCAGTGTAACCCTTACAGTAGACATGTAACTCTTACAGTGGACTGTGTAACCCTTACAGTGACTGTATAACCCTTACAGTGGACGTGTAACTCTTACAGTGGGCTATGTATCCCTTACAGTGGACGTGTAACTCTTACAATGGACTGTGTAACACTTACAGTGACAGTATAACCCTTACAGTTGACTCAGTAACCCTTACAGTGACTGTGTAACCCTTAAAGTGGACGTGTAACTCTTACAGTGGGCTGGGTAACCCTTACAGTGGACGTGTAACTCTGACAGTGGATTGTGTAACCCTTACAGTGACTGTGTAACCCTTACAGTGGACTGTTTAACCTTACAGTGGACTGTGTAACCTTACAGTGGACTGTGTAACCCTTAACGTGGGCTGTGTAACCTTTACAGTGGACGTGTAACACTTACAGTGGACTGTGTAACCCTTAGAGTGACTGTAACCCTTACAGTGGACGTGTAACTCTTACTGTGGGCTGAGTAACCCTTACAGTGGACGTGTAACTCTTACAGTGGACTGTGTAACCCTTACAGTGACTGTGTAAACCTTACAGTGGACTGTGTAACTCTTAAAGTGGGCTGTTTAACCCTTACAATGGACTGTGTAACCCTTACATTGGACGTGTAACTCTTACAGTGGACTGTGTAACACTTACAGTGGGCTGTGTAACCCTTACAATGGACTGTGTAACCATTACAGTGGACTGTTTTAACCCTTACAGTGGACGTGTAACTCTTACAGTGGACTGTGTAACCCTTACACAGTGGGCTATGTAACCCTTACAGTGGACTGTGTAACCATTACAGTGGGCTGTGTACACTTACAGTGGACTATGTAACCCTTACAGTGGACTGTGTAACCCTTACAGTGGGCTGTGTAACCCTTACAATGGACTGTGTAACACTTACAGTGGACTGTGTATCCCTTACAGTGGACGTGTAACTCTTACAGTGGACTGTGTAACCCTTACAGTGGGCTGTGCAACCCTTACAGTGGGCTGTGTAACCCTTACAATGGACTGTGTAACCCTTACATTGGACTGTGTTAACAGTGGACGTGTAACTCTTACAGTGGACGTGTAACTCTTACAGTGGACTGTGTAACCCTTACATTGGACGTGTAACTCTTACAGTGGACTGTGTAACCCTTAAAGTGGGCTGTGTAACCCTTACAGTGAGCTGTGTAACCCTTACAATGGACTGTGTAACCCTTACATTGGACTGTGTTAACCCTTACAGTGGAGGTGTAACTCTTACAGTGGACTGTGTAACCCATACAGTGACTGTGTAACCCTTACAGTGGACGTGTAACTCTTACAGTGGGCTATGTAACCCTTACAGTGGACGGGTAACTCTTACAGTGGACTGTGTAACCCTTACAGTGACTGTGTACCCCTTACAGTGGACTGTGTAACCCTTACAGTGACTATGTAACCCTTAAAGTGGACGTGTAACTCATACAGTGGACGTGTAACTCTTACAGTGGACTGTGTAACCCTTACACAGTGGGCTATGTAACCCTTACAATGGACTGTGTAACCCTTACAGTGGGCTGAGTAACCCTTACAGTGGACGTGTAACTCTTACAGTGGACTGTGTAACCCTTACAGTGGACGTGTAACTCTTACAGTGGGCTGTGTAACCCTTACAATGGACTGTGTAACACTTACAGTGGACTGTGTATCCCTTACAGTGGACGTGTAACTCTTACAGTGGACTGTGTAACCCTTACAGTGGGCTGTGCAACCCTTACAGTGGGCTGTGTAACCCTTACAATGGACTGTGTAACCCTTACATTGGACTGTGTTAACCCTTACAGTGGACGTGTAACTCTTACAGTGGACTGTGTAACCCTTACAGTGACTGTGTAACCCTTACATTGGACGTGTAACTCTTACAGTGGGATATGTAACCCTTACAGTGGACGTGTAACTCTTACAGTGGACTGTGTAACCCTTACAGTGACTGTGTATCCCTTACAGTGGACTGTGTAACCCATACAGTGGGCTATGTAACCTTACAGTGGACTGTGTAACCCTTATAGTGGACTGTGTAACCTTACAGTGGGCTGTGTAACCCTTAATATGGACTGTGTAACCTTACAGTGGACTGTGTAACCTTACAGTCGACTGTAACCCTACAGTGGAATGTGTAACCTTAGAGTGGGCTGTGTAACCCTTACAGTGGACTATGTAACCCTTACAGTGGACTGTGTAACCCTTACAGTGGACTGTGTAACCCTTACAGTGGGCTGTGTAACCCTTACAGTGGGATGTGTAACCCTTACAGTGGACTGTGTAAGCCTTACAGTGGACTGTGTAACCTTACAGTGGGCTGGGTAACCCTTACAGTGGACTGTGTAACCTTACAGTGGACTGTGTAACCTTACAGTGGACTGTGTCTGTGTAACCTTACAATGGACTGTGTAACCCTTACAGTGGACTGTGTAACCTTACAGTGGACTATTTAACCTTACAGTGGACTGTGTAACCCTTACAGTGGGCTGTGTAACCCTTACAGTGGACGTGTAACTCTTACAGTGGACTGTGTAACCCTTACAGTGGACGTGTAACTCTTACAGTGGGCTGTGTAACCCTTACAGTGGACGTGTAACTCTTACAGTGGACTGTGTAACCCTTACAGTGACTGTGTAACCCTTACAGTGGACTGTGTTAACCCTTACAGTGGACTGTGTAACCTTACAGTGGACTGTGTAACTTTACAGTGGGCTGTGTAACCTTACAGTGGGCTATGTAACCCTTACAGTGGGCTGTGTAACCTTACAGTGGACTGTGTAACCCTTACAGTGGACATGTAACTCTTACAGTGGACTGTGTAACCCTTACAGTGACTGTATAACCCTTACAGTGGACGTGTAACTCTTACAGTGGGCTATGTATCCCTTACAGTGGACGTGTAACTCTTACAGTGGACTGTGTAACACTTACAGTGACAGTATAACCCTTACAGTTGACTCAGTAACCCTTACAGTGACTGTGTAACCCTTAAAGTGGACGTGTAACCTTACAGTGGACTGTGTAACCTTACAGTCGACTGTAACCCTACAGTGGAATGTGTAACCTTACAGTGGGCTGTGTAACCCTTACAGTGGACTATGTAACCCTTACAGTGGACTGTGTAACCCTTACAGTGGACTGTGTAACCCTTACAGTGGGCTGTGTAACCCTTACAGTGGGATGTGTAACCCTTACAGTGGACTGTGTAACCTTACAGTGGACTGTGTAACCTTACAGTGGGCTGTGTAACCCTTACAGTGGACTGTGTAACCTTACAGTGGACTGTGTAACCTTACAGTGGGCTGTGTAACCCTTACAGTGGACTGTGTAACCTTTACAGTGGGCTGTGTAACCCTTACAGTGGACTGTGTAACCTTACAGTGGACTGTGTAACCTTACAGTGGGCTGTGTAACCCTTACAGTGGACTGTGTAACCTTACAGTGGACTGTGTAACCTTACAGTGGGCTGTGTAACCCTTACAGTGGACTGTGTAACCCTTACAGTGGACTGTGTAACCTTACAGTGGGCTGTGTAACCCTTACAGTGGACTGTGTAACCTTACAGTGGACTGTGTAACCTTACAGTGGACTGTGTAACCTTACAGTGGGCTGTGTAACCCTTACAGTGGACTGTGTAACCTTACAGTGGACTGTGTAACCCTTACAGTGGGCTGTGTAACCCTTACAGTGGACTGTGTAACCTTACAGTGGACTGTGTAACCCTTACAGTGGGCTGTGTAACCCTTACAGTGGACGTGTAACTCTTACAGTGGACTGTGTAACCCTTACAGTGACTGTAACCCTTATAGTGGACGTGTAACTCTTACAGTGGGCTGTGTAACCCTTACAGTGGACGTGTAACTCTTACAGTGGACTGTTTAACCCTTACAGTGACTGTGTAACCCTTACAGTGGACTGTGTAACCCTTACAGTGGGCTATGTAACCCTTACAGTGGACTGTGTAACCCTTACAGTGGGCTGTGTAACCCTTACAGTGGACGTGTAACCCTTACAGTGGACTGTGTAACCCTTACAGTTACTGTAGCTCTTGGAGTGGGCGTGTAACCCTTACAGTGGTCTGTGTAACCCTTACAGTGGATTATGTAACCTTACAGTGGACTGTGTAACCTTACAGTGGACTGTGAAACCCTTATAGTGGACTGTGTAACCCTTACAGTGGACTGTGTAACCTTACAGTGGACTGTGTAACCTTACAGTGGGCTATGTAACCCTTATAGTGGACTGTGTAACCTTTACAGTGGGCTATGTAACCCTTACAGTGGACTGTGTAACTCTTACAGTGGGCTGTGTAACCCGTACAGTGGGCGGTGTAACCCTTACAGTGTACTGTGTAACCTTACAGTGGGCTGTGTAACCCTTACAGTGGACTGTGTAACCTTACAATGGACTGTGTAACCCTTACAATGGCCTGTGTAACCCTTGCAGTGGTCTGTGTAACATGAAAGTGGGCTGTGTAACCCTTACAGTGGACTGTGTAACCTTACAGTGGGCTGTGTAACCTTACAGTGGGCTGTGTATCCATTACAGTGGGTTGTGTAACCTTACAGTTGACTGTGTAACCCTTACAGTGGACTGTGTAACCTTACAGTGGACTGTGTAACCTTACATTGGACTGTGTAACCCTAACAGTGGGCTGTGTAACCCTTACAGTGGACGTGTAACTCTTACAGTGGACTGTGTAACCCTTACAGTGACTGTAAACCTTAGAGTGGGCGTGTAACTCTTAAAGTGGGCTGTTTAACCCTTACAGTGGACGTGTAACTCTTACAGTGGACTGAGTAACCCTTACAGTGACAGTGTAACCCTTACAGTGGACTGTGTAACCCTTACAGTGGGCTATGTAACCCTTACATTGGACTGTGTAACCCTTACAGTGGGCTGTGTAACCCTTACAGTGGACGTGTAACTCTTACAGTGGACTGTGTAACCCTTACAGTGACTGTAACCCTTGGAGTGGGCGTGTAACTCTTACAGTGTGCTGTGTAACCCTTACAGTGGACGTGTAACTCTTACAGTGGACTGAGTAACCCTTACAGTGGACTGTGTAACCCTTACAGTGGACTGTGTAACCCTTACAGTGGGCTATGTAACCCTTACAGTGGACTGTGTAACCCTTACAGTGGACTGTGTAACCCTTAGAGTGGGCTGTGTAACCATTACAGTGGACTGTGTAACCGTACAGTGGACTGTGCAACCCTTACAGTGGGCTATGTAACCCTTACAGTGGGATGTGTAACCCTTACAGTGGGCTATGTAACCCTTACAGTGGACTATGTAACCCTTATAGTGGGCTGTGTAAACCTTACAGTGGACTATGTAACCTTACAGTGGACTGTGAAACCTTACAGTGGACTGTGTAACCCTTACAGTGGACTATGTAACCCTTACAGTGGACTGTGTAACCTTACAGTGGACTGTGTAACCTTACAGTGGGCTATGTAACCCTTATAGTGGACTGTGTAACCTTTACAGTGGGCTATGTAACCCTTACAGTGGACTGTGTAACCCTTACAGTGGGCTGTGTAACCCGTACAGTGGGCGGGGTAACCCTTACAGTGTACTGTGTAACCTTACAGTGGGCTGTGTAACCCTTACAGTGGACTGTGTAACCTTACAATGGACTGTGTAACCCTTACAATGGCCTGTGTAACCCTTGTAGTGGTCTGTGTAACCTGAGAGTGGGCTGTGTAACCCTTACAGTGGACTGTGTAACCTTACAGTTGACTGTGTAACCTTAGAGTGGGCTGTGTAACCTTACAGTGGGCTGTGTATCTCTTACAGTGGGTTGTGTAACCTTACAGTTGACTGTGTAACTCTTACAGTGGACTGTGTAACCTTACAGTGGACTGTGTAACCTTACATTGGACTGTGTATCTATTACAGTGGGCTGTGTAACCCTTACATTGGACGTGTAACTCTTACAGTGGACTGTGTAACCCTTATAGTGGCTGTGTAACCCTTACAGTGGACTGTGTAGCCCTTACAGTGGGCTGTTTAACCCTTACATTGGACTGTGTAACTCTTACAGTGGACTGTGTAACCCTTACAGTGGACGTGTAACTCTTACAGTGGACTGTGTAACACTTACAGTTACTGTAACCCTTGGAGTTGGCGTGTAATTCTTACAGTGTGCTGTGTAACCCTTAAAGTGGACTTGTAACCTTACATTGGGCTGTGTAACCTTACAGTGGACTGTGTAACTCTTACAGTGGATTGTGTAACCCTTACAGTGGACTGTGTAACCTTACAGTGGACTGTTTAACCTTACAGTGGGCTGTGTAACCTTATAGTGGACTGTGTAACCTTTAAAGTGGGCTGTGTAACCTTTACAGTGGACTGTGTAACACTTACAGTGGGCTGTGTAACCCTTAGAGTGGGCGGTGTAACCCTTACAGTGTACTTGTAGCCTTACAGTGGGCTGTGTAACCCTTACAGTGGACTGTGTAACCTTACTGTGGACTGTGTAACCCTTACAGTGGCTGTGTAACCCTTGCAGTGGTCTGTGTAACCTTAAAGTGGGCTGTTTAACCATTACAGTGGACTGTGTAACCTTACATTGGGCTGTGTAACTCTTACAGTGGGCTGTGTAACCCTTACAGTGGGCTGTGTAACTCTTACAGTGGGCTGTTTAACCATTACAGGTGACGTGTAACTCTTACAGTGGACTGTGTAATCCTTACAGTGACTGTTTTGGGTGTAGCTCTTACAGTGGACTGTTAACCTTAAAGTGTGCTGTGTAACCTTACAGTGGGCTGTGTGAACTTACATTGGACTTGTAACCTTACAGTGGGCTGTGTAACCCTTACAGTGGGTTGTGTAACCTTACAGTGGGCTGTGTAACCCTTACTGTGGACTGTTTAACCTTACAGTGGACTGTGTATCCTTACAGTGGACTGTTTAACCCTTACAGTGGACTGTGTAATACTTACAGTGGACTGTGTAACCCTTACAGTGGGCTGTGTAACCCTTACAGTGGACTGTGTAACCGTACAGTGGACTGTGTAACCCTTACAGTGGGCTATGTAACCCTTAGTGGGCTGTGTTACCCTTACAGTGGACTCTGTAACCTTACAGTGGACTGTGTAACCTTACAGCTGACTGTGTAACCCTTACAGTGGACTGTGTAACCCTTATAGTGGACTGTGTAACCTTACAGTGGACTGTGTAACCTTTACAGTGGGCTATGTAACCCTTACAGTGGACTGTGTAACCCTTACAGTGGGCTGTGTAACCCGTACAGTGGGCGGTGTAACCCTTACAGTGTACTGTGTAACCTTACAGTGGGCTGTGTAACCCTTACAGTGGACTGTGTAACCTTACTATGGACTGTGTAACCCTTACAATGGCCTGTGTAACCCTTGCAGTGGTCTGTGTAACCTGAAAGTGGGCTGTGTAACCATTACAGTGGACTGTGTAACCTTACAGTGGGCTGTGTAACCTTACAGTGGGCTGTGTATCCCTTACAGTGGGTTGTGTAACCTTACAGTTGACTTTGTAACCCTTACAGTGGACTGTGTAACCTTACAGTGGACTGTGTAACCTTACCTTGGACTGTGTGACCCTAACAGTGGGCTGTGTAACCCTTACAGTGGACGTGTAACTCTTACAGTGGACTGTGTAACCCTTACAGTGACTGTAACCCTTAGAGTGGGCGTGTAACTCTTACAGTGGGCTGTGTAACCCTTACAGTGGACGTGTAACTCTTACAGTGGACTGAGTAACCCTTACAGTGACTGCTTAACCCTTACAGTGGACTGTGTAACCCTTACAGTGGGCTATGTAACCCTTACATTGGACTGTGTAACCCTTACTGTGGGCTGTGTAACCCTTACAGTGGACTTGTAACTCTTACAGTGGACTGTGTAACCCTTACAGTGACTGTAACCCTTGGAGTGGGCGTGTAACTCTTACAGTGTGCTGTGTAACCCTTACAGTGGACGTGTAACTCTTACAGTGTGGGCTATGTAACCCTTACAGTGGACTATGTAACCCTTAGTGTGGGCTGTGTAACGCTTACAGTGGGCGGTGTAACCCTTATAGTGGACTGTGTAACCCTTACAGTGGACTGTGTAACGTTACAGTGGACTGTGTAACCTTACAGTGGGTTATGTAACCCTTACACTGGACTGTGTAACCCTTACAGTGGACTGTTTAACCCTTATAGTGGACTGCGTAACCCTTACAGTGGACTGTGTAACCTTACAGTGGACTGTGTAACCCTTACAGTGGGCTATGTAACCCTTACAGTGGACCGTGTAAACTTACAGTGGGCTGTGTAACCTTACAGTGGACTATGTAACCATACAGTGGACTGTGTAACCTTACAGTGGACTGTGTAACCTTACAGTGGGCTGTGTAACCTTACAGTGGGCTGTGTAACCTTACAGTGGGCTGTGTAACCCTTACAGTGGACTGTGTAACCCTTACAGTGGACTGTGTTACCCTTACAGTGGACTGTGTAACCTTACAGTGGACTGTGTAACCTTACAGTGGACTGTGTAACCTTAGAGTTTGGCTGTGTAACCTTACAGTGGGCTGTACAACCTTACAGTGGATTACGTAACCTTACAGTGGGCTGTGTAACCCTTAAAGTGGACTGTGTAACCTTACAGTGGACTGTGTAACCCTTACAGTGGGCTATGTAACCCTAACAGTGGGCTATGTAACCCTTACAGTGGACTGTGTAACCCTTACTGTGGGCTGTGTAACCCTTACAGTGGACGTGTAAATCTTACAGTGGACTGTGTAACCCTTACACAGTGGGCTATATAACCCTTACAGTGGACTGTGTAACCCTTACAGTGAGCTGTGTAACCCTTACAGGTGACGTGTAACTCTTACAGTGGACTGTGTAACCCTTACAGTGACTGTAACCCTTACAATGGAAGTGTAGCTCTTACAGTTGACTGATAACCTTACAGTGTGCTGTGTAACCTTACAGTGGGCTGTGTAAACTTACAGTGGACTATGTAACCTTACAGTGGGCTGTGTAACCCTTACAGTGGATTGTGTAACCTTACAGTGGGCTGTGTAACCCTTACTGTGGACTGTGTAACCTTACAGTGGACTGTGTAACCTTACAGTGGACTATTTAACCCTTACAGTGGACTGTATAACACTTACAGTGGACTGTGTAACCCTTACAGTGGGCTGTGTAACCCTTACAGTGGACTGTGTAACCGTACAGTGGACTGTGTAACCCTTACAGTGGGCTATGTAACCCTTAGTGGGCTGTGTAACCCTTACAGTGGGCTATGTACCCCTTACAGTGGGCTGTGTAACCCTTATAGTGGACTGTGTAACCTTACAGTGGACTGTGTAACCATACAGTGGGCTATGTAACCCTTACAGTGGACTGTGTAACCCTTACAATGGACTGTGTAACCCTTACAGTGGACTGTGTAACCCTTACAGTGGACTATGTAACCTTACAGTTGACTGTGTAACCTTACAGTGGACTGTGTAACCTTACAGTGGGCTGTGTAACCTTACAGTGGGCTGTGTAACCTTACAATGGGCTGTGTAACCCTTACAGTGGACTGTGTAACCCTTACAGTGGCCTGTGTAACCTTACAGTGGGCTGTGTAACCTTTACAGTGGACTGTGTAACCTTACAATGGACTGTGTAACCCTTACAGTGGCCTGTGTAACCCTTGCAGTGGACTGTGTAACCTTAAAGTGGGCGGCGTAACCCTTACTGTGGACTGTGTAACCTTACAGTGGACTGTGTAACCTTACAGTGGTCTGTGTAACCTTACAGTGGGCTGTGTATCCCTTACAGTGGGCTGTGTAACCTTACAATGGACTGTGTAACCCTTACAGTGGACTGTGTAACCTTTCAGTGGACTGTGTAACCTAACAGTGGACTGTGTAACCCTTACTGTGGGCTGTGTAACCCTTACAGTGGACGTGTAACTCTTACAGTGGGCTGTGTAACCCTTACAGTGAACGTGTAACTCTTACAGTGGACTGAGTAACCCATACAGTGACTGTGTAACCTTACAGTGGACTGTGT
>CM026386.1:2178802-2197950 GCA_014843695.1 Archivesica marissinica | reverse complement strand
GCCGGATGAGAGTGCTATTACGTTGAGTCCGTATAGCCGGATAAGAGTGCTATGACGTTGAGTCCGTATATCCGGATGAGAGTGCTCTTACGTTGAGTCCGTATTGCCGGATAAGAGTGCTATGACGTTGAGTCCGTATATCCGGATGAGAGTGCTATTACGTTGAGTCCGTATAGCCGGGTGAGAGTGCTATTACGTTGTGTCCGTATAGCCGGGTGAGAGTGCTATTACGTGAGTCCGTATAGCCGGGTGAGAGTGCTATGACGTTGAGTCCGTATAGCCGGATGAGAGTGCTATGACGTTGAGTCCGTATAGCCGGATGAGAGTGCTATGACGTTGAGTCCGTATAGCCGGATGAGAGTGCTATGACGTGAGTCCGTATAGCCGGATGAGAGTGCTATTACGTGAGTCCGTATAGCCGGATGAGAGTGCTATTACGTTGAGTCCGTATAGCTGGATGAGAGTGCTATTACGTTGAGTCCGTATAGCCGGATGAGAGTGCTATGACGTGAGTCCGTATAGCCGGATGAGAGTGCTATTACGTTGAGTCCGTATAGCCGGATGAGAGTGCTATTAGTGAGTCCGTATAGCCGATGAGAGTGCTATTACGTTGAGTCCGTATAGCCGGATGAGAGTGCTATTACGTGAGTCCGTATAGCCGGATGAGAGTGCTATGACGTTGAGTCCGTATAGCCGGATGGAGTGCTATTACGTTGAGTCTGTTAGCCGGGTGAGGTCTATGACGTTGAGTCCGTATAGCCGGTTGAGAGTGCTATTACGTTGGTCCGTTAGCCGGGTGAGAGTGCTATTACGGAGTCCGTATACCGGATGAGAGTGCTATGTTGGGTTAGCCGGTGAAGTGCTATTACGTGAGTCCGTATAGCCGGGTGAGAGTGCTATGACGTTGAGTCCGTATAGCCGGATGAGAGTGCTATTACGTTGAGTCCGTATAGCCGGGTGAGAGTGCTATTACGTTGAGTCCGTATAGCCGGATGAGAGTGCTATTACGTTGAGTCCGTATAGCCGGATGAGAGTGCTATGACGTGAGTCCGTATAGCCGGATGAGAGTGCTATGACGTTGAGTCCGTATAGCCTGATGAGAGTGCTATGACGTGAGTCCGTATAGCCGGATGAGAGTGCTATTACGTTGAGTCCGTATAGCCGGATGAGAGTGCTATTACGTTGAGTCCGTATAGCCGGATGAGAGTGCTATGACGTGAGTCCGTATAGCCAGACGAGAGTGCTATTACGTTGAGTCCGTATAGCCGGATGAGAGTGCTAATACGTGAGTCCGTATAGCCGGATGAGAGTGCTATTACGTTGAATCCGTATAGCTGGGTGAGAGTACTATGACGTTGAGTCCGTAGAGCCAGATGAGAGTGCTATGACGTGAGTCCGTAGAGCCGGGTGAGAGTGCTATTACGTCGAGTCCGTATAGCCGGATGAGAGTGCTATTATGTTGAGTCCGTATAGCCGGATGAGAGTGCTATGACGTGAGTCCGTAGAGCCGGGTGAGAGTGCTATTACGTTGAGTCCGTATAACCGGTTGAGAGTGCTATTACATTGAGTCCGTATAGCCGGATGAGAGTGCTATGAACCGAGCCCTTATAGCCGGAGGAGTGATATAATGTGAGCCTGATTTTTTTGTGCTATTAAAATAATACCAATCAATAAATTCATCATAAATTGTCATTTAGTTCCTGGTAACCTCTGGCGTGATGTGAAAGTCTGTAAGTTAATACCATTCATTAAATCAATGATAAATTATCATGTTGGTAACCTCTGGCGTGATGTGAAAATCCGCAAGTTAATACCAATCAGTAAAACATTGATACATTGTAATTTATGTAACCTCTGGCGTGATGTGAAGGCCCGTAAGTTAATACCAATCATTTTATCGAATTGTTTTTCCTATTTCTAACGCACTTTTAAAATCCAACTTCGGCTTCGGCTCCACCCAATGTCAGTGTTAATTCCACTAACTAATCTGCCTCTTAGCATTACTTCTATATTATCTAGCCGGATGAAAGTGCTATGACGTTGAGTCAGTATAGCCGGATGAGAGTGCTATGATGTTGAGTCCGCATAGCCGTGAGAGTGTATTACGTTGAGTCCGTATAGCCGGATGAGAGTGCTATGACGTGAGTCCGTATAGCCGGATGAGAGTGCTATGACGTTGAGTCGTTGCTGATGAGAGTGCTATGACGTTGAATCCGTATAGCCGGATGAGAGTGCTATTACGTTGAGTCCGTATAGCCGGATGAGAGTGCTATGACGTTGAATCCGTATAGCCGGATGAGAGTGCTATTACGTTGAGTCCGTATAGCCGGATGAGAGTGCTATGACGTGAGTCCGTATAGCCAGATGAGAGTGCTATTACGTTGAGTCCGTATAGCCGGATGAGAGTGCTAATACGTGAGTCCGTATAGCCGGATGAGGTGTATACGTTGATCGTTAGTAGTCTTGCGGAGTGTGCCGAGTTATAGAGTCTACGAAGTGTATATAGTCCGTATAGCCGGTGAGAGTGCTATGACGTGAGTCCGTAGAGCCGGTGAGAGTGCTATTACTTGAGTCCGTATAACCGTTGAGAGTGCTATTACGTTGAGTCCGTATAGCCGGGTGAGAGTGCTATGACGTTGAGTCCGTATAGCCGTGGGTGTATGTGGGTTGTTGGGGTGTTGTGGTGTTGGGTGGTGAGAGTGCTATTACGTTGAGTCCGTAAGCCGGTTGAGAGTGCTATTACATTGAGTCCGTATAGCCGGGTGAGAGTGCTATGACGTGAGTCCGTATAGCCGAATGAGAGGTGCTATGATGTTGAGTCCGTATAGCCGGATGAGAGTGCTATG
The DNA here is from genome assembly GCA_014843695.1 of Archivesica marissinica. Classification (NCBI taxonomy): domain Eukaryota; kingdom Metazoa; phylum Mollusca; class Bivalvia; order Venerida; family Vesicomyidae; genus Archivesica; species Archivesica marissinica. The sequence continues at coordinate 2,195,104 of CM026386.1, read as the reverse complement.
ACGTGAGTCCGTATAGCCAGATGAGAGTGCTATTACGTTGAGTCCGTATAGCCGGATGAGAGTGCTATTACGTTGAGTCCGTATAGCCGGATGAGAGTGCTATGACGTGAGTCCGTATAGCCAGACGAGAGTGCTATTACGTTGAGTCCGTATAGCCGGATGAGAGTGCTAATACGTGAGTCCGTATAGCCGGATGAGAGTGCTATTACGTTGAATCCGTATAGCTGGGTGAGAGTACTATGACGTTGAGTCCGTAGAGCCAGATGAGAGTGCTATGACGTGAGTCCGTAGAGCCGGGTGAGAGTGCTATTACGTCGAGTCCGTATAGCCGGATGAGAGTGCTATTATGTTGAGTCCGTATAGCCGGATGAGAGTGCTATGACGTGAGTCCGTAGAGCCGGGTGAGAGTGCTATTACGTTGAGTCCGTATAACCGGTTGAGAGTGCTATTACATTGAGTCCGTATAGCCGGATGAGAGTGCTATGAACCGAGCCCTTATAGCCGGAGGAGTGATATAATGTGAGCCTGATTTTTTTGTGCTATTAAAATAATACCAATCAATAAATTCATCATAAATTGTCATTTAGTTCCTGGTAACCTCTGGCGTGATGTGAAAGTCTGTAAGTTAATACCATTCATTAAATCAATGATAAATTATCATGTTGGTAACCTCTGGCGTGATGTGAAAATCCGCAAGTTAATACCAATCAGTAAAACATTGATACATTGTAATTTATGTAACCTCTGGCGTGATGTGAAGGCCCGTAAGTTAATACCAATCATTTTATCGAATTGTTTTTCCTATTTCTAACGCACTTTTAAAATCCAACTTCGGCTTCGGCTCCACCCAATGTCAGTGTTAATTCCACTAACTAATCTGCCTCTTAGCATTACTTCTATATTATCTAGCCGGATGAAAGTGCTATGACGTTGAGTCAGTATAGCCGGATGAGAGTGCTATGATGTTGAGTCCGCATAGCCGGATGAGAGTGCTATGACGTTGAGTCCGTATAGCCGGATGAGAGTGCTATTACGTTGAGTCCGTATAGCCGGATGAGAGTGCTATGACGTTGAGTCCGTATAGCCGGATGAGAGTGCTATTACGTTGAGTCCGTATAGCCGGATGAGAGTGCTATGACGTGAGTCCGTATAGCCGGATGAGAGTGCTATTACGTTGAGTCCGTATAGCCGGATGAGAGTGCTATTACGTTGAGTCCGTATAGCCGGGTGAGAGTGCTATGACGTGAGTCCGTATAGCCGGATGAGAGTGCTATTACATTGAGTCCGTATAGCCGGGTGAGAGTGCTATTACGTGAGTCCGTATAGCCGGATGAGAGTGCTATAGTTGAGTCCGTATAGCCGGATGAGAGTGCTATACGTGAGTCCGTAAGCGGTGAGAGTGCTATTACTTGAGTCCGTATAGCCGGATGAGAGTGCTATGAACCGAGCCCTTATAGCCGGAGGAGTGATATAATGTGAGCCTGATTTTTTGTGCTATTAAAATAATACCAATCAATAAATTCATCATAAATTGTCATTTAGTTCCTGGTAACCTCTGGCGTGATGTGAAAGTCGTAAGTTATACCATTCATTAAATCAATGATAATTATCATGTTGGTAACCTCTGGCGTGATGTGAAAATCCGCAAGTTAATACCAATCAGTAAACATTGATACATTGTAATTTATGTAACCTCTGGCGTGATTGAAGGCCCGTAAGTTAATACCAATCATTTTATCGAATTGTTTTTCCTATTTCTAACGCACTTTTAAAATCCAACTTCGGCTTCGGCTCCACCCAATGTCAGTGTTAATTCCACTAACTAATCTGCTCTTAGCATTACTTCTATATTATCTAGCCGGATGAAAGTGCTATGACGTTGAGTCCGTATAGCCGGATGAGAGTGCTATGATGTTGAGTCCGCATAGCCGGATGAGAGTGCTATTACGTTGAGTCCGTATAGCCGGATGAGAGTGCTATGACGTGAGTCCGTATAGCCGGATGAGAGTGCTATGACGTTGAGTCCGTATAGCCGGATGAGAGTGCTATGACGTTGAGTCCGTATAGCCGGATGAGAGTGCTATTACGTTGAGTCCGTATAGCCGGATGAGAGTGCTATTACGTTGAGTCCGTATAGCCGGATGAGAGTGCTATTACGTGAGTCCGTATAGCCGGATGAGAGTGCTATGACGTGAGTCCGTATAGCCAGACGAGAGTGCTATTACGTTGAGTCCGTATAGCCGGATGAGAGTGCTAATACGTGAGTCCGTATAGCCGGATGAGAGTGCTATTACGTTGAATCCGTATAGCTGGGTGAGAGTACTATGACGTTGAGTCCGTAGAGCCAGATGAGAGTGCTATGACGTGAGTCCGTAGAGCCGGGTGAGAGTGCTATTACGTCGAGTCCGTATAGCCGGATGAGAGTGCTATTATGTTGAGTCCGTATAGCCGGATGAGAGTTAACGTGAGTCCGTATAGCCGGAGAGTGCTATACGTGAGTCCGTATAGCCGGATGAGAGTGCTATGACGTGAGTCCGTATAGCCGATGAGAGTGCTATTACGTTGAGTCCGTATAGCCGGTGAGAGTGCTATTACGTGAGTCCGTATAGCGGTGAAGGCTATATATGTATAGCGCTATGACGTGAGTCCGTAGAGCCGGGTGAGAGTGCTATTACGTTGAGTCCGTATAACCGGTTGAGAGTGCTATTACATTGAGTCCGTATAGCCGGATGAGAGTGATATGAACCGAGCCCTTATAGCCGGAGGAGTGATATAATGTGAGCCTGATTTTTTTGTGCTATTAAAATAATACCAATCAATAAATTCATCATAAATTGTCATTTAGTTCCTGGTAACCTCTGGCGTGATGTGAAAGTCTGTAAGTTAATACCATTCATTAAATCAATGATAAATTATCATGTTGGTAACCTCTGGCGTGATGTGAAAATCCGCAAGTTAATACCAATCAGTAAAACATTGATACATTGTAATTTATGTAACCTCTGGCGTGATGTGAAGGCCCGTAAGTTAATACCAATCATTTTATCGAATTGTTTTTACTATTTCTAACGCACTTTTAAAATCCAACTTCGGCTTCGGCTCCACCCAATGTCAGTGTTAATTCCACTAACTAATCTGCCTCTTAGCATTACTTCTATATTATCTAGCCGGATGAAAGTGCTATGACGTTGAGTCCGTATAGCCGGATGAGAGTGCTATGACGTTGAGTCCGTATAGCCTGATGAGAGTGCTATTACGTTGAGTCCGTATAGCCGGATGAGAGTGCTATGACGTGAGTCCGTATAGCCAGACGAGAGTGCTATTACGTTGAGTCCGTATAGCCGGATGAGAGTGCTAATACGCGAGTCCGTATAGCCGGATGAGAGTGCTATTACGTTGAATCCGTATAGCTGGGTGAGAGTACTATGACGTTGAGTCCGTATAGCCAGATGAGAGTGCTATGACGTGAGTCCGTAGAGCCGGGTGAGAGTGCTATTACGTCGAGTCCGTATAGCCGGATGAGAGTGCTATTATGTTGAGTCCGTATAGCCGGATGAGAGTGCTATGACGTGAGTCCGTATAGCCGGGTGAGAGTGCTATTACGTTGAGTCCGTATAACCGGTTGAGAGTGCTATTACGTTGAGTCCGTATAGCCGGATGAGAGTGCTATGACGTGAGTCCGTATAGCCAGACGAGAGTGCTATTACGTTGAGTCCGTATAGCCGGATGAGAGTGCTAATACGTGAGTCCGTATAGCCGGATGAGAGTGCTATTACGTTGAATCCGTATAGCTGGGTGAGAGTACTATGACGTTGAGTCCGTAGAGCCAGATGAGAGTGCTATGACGTGAGTCCGTAGAGCCGGGTGAGAGTGCTATTACGTCGAGTCCGTATAGCCGGATGAGAGTGCTATTACGTTGAGTCCGTATAGCCGGATGAGAGTACTAATACGGGAGTCCGTATAGCCGAGTGAGAGTGCTATTACGTTGAGTCCGTATAGCCGGATGAGAGTGCTATGACGTGAGTCCGTAGAGCCGGGTGAGAGTGCTATTACGTTGAGTCCGTATAACAGGTTGAGAGTGCTATTACATTGAGTCCGTATAGCCGGATGAGAGTGCTATGAACCGAGTCCTTATAGCCGGAGGAGTGATATAATGTGAGCCTGATTTTTTTGTGCTATTAAAATAATACCAACCAATAAATTCATCATAAATTGTCATTTAGTTCCTGGTAACCTCTGGCGTGATGTGAAAGTCTGTAAGTTGATACCATTCATTAAATCAATGATAAATTATCATGTTGGTAACCTCTGGCGTGATGTGAAAATCAGCAAGTTAATACCAATCAGTAAAACATTGATACATTGTAATTTATGTAACCTCTGGCGTGATGTGAAGGCCCGTAAGTTAATACCAATCATTTTATCGAATTGTTTTTCCTATTTCTAACGCACTTTTAAAATCCAACTTCGGCTTCGGCTCCACCCAATGTCAGTGTTAATTCCACTAACTAATCTGCCTCTTAGCATTACTTCTATATTATCTAGCCGGATGAAAGTGCTATGACGTTGAGTCAGTATAGCCAGATGAGAGTGCTATGATGTTGAGTCCGCATAGCCGAATGAGAGTGCTATTACGTTGAGTCCGTATAGCCGGATGAGAGTGCTATGACGTGAGTCCGTATAGCCGGATGAGAGTGCTATGACGTTGAGTCCGTATAGCCTGATGAGAGTGCTATGACGTTGAATCTGTATAGCCGGATGAGAGTGCTATTACGTTGAGTCTGTACAGCCGGATGAGAGTGCTATGACGTTGAATCCGTATAGCCGGATGAGAGTGCTATTACGTTGAGTCCGTATAGCCGGATGAGAGTGCTATGACGTGAGTCCGTATAGCCAGACGAGAGTGCTATTACGTTGAGTCCGTATAGCCGGATGAGAGTGCTAATACGTGAGTCCGTATAGCCGGATGAGAGTGCTATTACGTTGTATCCGTATAGCTGGGTGAGAGTACTATGACGTTGAGTCCGTAGAGCCGGATGAGAGTGCTATTACGTTGAGTCCGTATAGCCGGATGAGAGTGCTATGACGTGAGTCCGTAGAGCCGGGTGAGAGTGCTATTACGTTGAGTCCGTATAGCCGGGTGAGAGTGCTATGACGTTGAGTCTGTATAGCCGGTTGAGAGTGCTATTACATTGAGTCCGTATAGCCGGATGAGAGTGCTATGAACCGAGCCCTTATAGCCGGAGGAGTGATATAATGTGAGCCTGATTTTTTTGTGCTATTAAAATAATACCAATCAATAAATTCATCATAAATTGTCATTTAGTTCCTGGTAACCTCTGGCGTGATGTGAAAGTCTGTAAGTTGATACCATTCATTAAATCAATGATAAATTATCATGTTGGTAACCTCTGGCGTGATGTGAAAATCCGCAAGTTAATACCAATCAGTAAAACATTGATACATTGTAATTTATGTAACCTCTGGCGTGATGTGAAGGCCCGTAAGTTAATACCAATCATTTTATCGAATTGTTTTTCCTATTTCTAACGCACTTTTAAAATCCAACTTCGGCTTCGGCTCCACCCAATGTCAGTGTTAATTCCACTAACTAATCTGCCTCTTAGCATTACTTCTATATTATCTAGCCGGATGAAAGTGCTATGACGTTGAGTCAGTATAGCCGGATGAGAGTGCTATGATGTTGAGTCCGCATAGCCGAATGAGAGTGCTATTACGTTGAGTCCGTATAGCCGGATGAGAGTGCTATGACGTTGAGTCCGTATAGCCTGATGAGAGTGCTATTACGTTGAGTCCGTATAGCCGGATGAGAGTGCTATGACGTGAGTCCGTATAGCCAGACGAGAGTGCTATTACGTTGAGTCCGTATAGCCGGATGAGAGTGCTAATACGCGAGTCCGTATAGCCGGATGAGAGTGCTATTACGTTGAATCCGTATAGCTGGGTGAGAGTACTATGACGTTGAGTCCGTAGAGCCAGATGAGAGTGCTATGACGTGAGTCCGTAGAGCCGGGTGAGAGTGCTATTACGTCGAGTCCGTATAGCCGGATGAGAGTGCTATTATGTTGAGTCCGTATAGCCGGATGAGAGTGCTATGACGTGAGTCCGTAGAGCCGGGTGAGAGTGCTATTACGTTGAGTCCGTATAACCGGTTGAGAGTGCTATTACGTTGAGTCCGTATAGCCGGATGAGAGTGCTATGACGTGAGTCCCTATAGCCAGACGAGAGTGCTATTACGTTGAGTCCGTATAGCCGGATGAGAGTGCTAATACGTGAGTCCGTATAGCCGGATGAGAGTGCTATTACGTTGAATCCGTATAGCTGGGTGAGAGTACTATGACGTTGAGTCCGTAGAGCCAGATGAGAGTGCTATGACGTGAGTCCGTAGAGCCGGGTGAGAGTGCTATTACGTCGAGTCCGTATAGCCGGATGAGAGTGCTATTATGTTGAGTCCGTATAGCCGGATGAGAGTACTAATACGGGAGTCCGTATAGCCGAGTGAGAGTGCTATTACGTTGAGTCCGTATAGCCGGATGAGAGTGCTATGACGTGAGTCCGTAGAGCCGGGTGAGAGTGCTATTACGTTGAGTCCGTATAACCGGTTGAGAGTGCTATTACATTGAGTCCGTATAGCCGGATGAGAGTGCTATGAACCGAGTCCTTATAGCCGGAGGAGTGATATAATGTGAGCCTGATTTTTTTGTGCTATTAAAATAATACCAACCAATAAATTCATCATAAATTGTCATTTAGTTCCTGGTAACCTCTGGCGTGATGTGAAAGTCTGTAAGTTGATACCATTCATTAAATCAATGATAAATTATCATGTTGGTAACCTCTGGCGTGATGTGAAAATCAGCAAGTTAATACCAATCAGTAAAACATTGATACATTGTAATTTATGTAACCTCTGGCGTGATGTGAAGGCCCGTAAGTTAATACCAATCATTTTATCGAATTGTTTTTCCTATTTCTAACGCACTTTTAAAATCCAACTTCGGCTTCGGCTCCACCCAATGTCAGTGTTAATTCCACTAACTAATCTGCCTCTTAGCATTACTTCTATATTATCTAGCCGGATGAAAGTGCTATGACGTTGAGTCAGTATAGCCAGATGAGAGTGCTATGATGTTGAGTCCGCATAGCCGAATGAGAGTGCTATTACGTTGAGTCCGTATAGCCGGATGAGAGTGCTATGACGTGAGTCCGTATAGCCAGATGAGAGTGCTATTACGTTGAGTCCGTATAGCCGGATGAGAGTGCTAATACGTGAGTCCGTATAGCCGGATGAGAGTGCTATTACGTTGAATCCGTATAGCTGGGTGAGAGTGCTATGACGTTGAGTCCGTATAGCCGGATGAGAGTGCTATTACGTTGAGTCCGTATAGCCGGATGAGAGTGCTATGACGTGAGTCCGTATAGCCGGGTGAGAGTGCTATTACGTTGAGTCCGTATAGCCGGTGAGAGTGCTATGACGTTGAGTCTGTATAGCCGGTTGAGAGTGCTATTACATTGAGTCCGTATAGCCGGATGAGAGTGCTATGAACCGAGCCCTTATAGCCGGAGGAGTGATATAATGTGAGCCTGATTTTTTTGTGCTATTAAAATAATACCAATCAATAAATTCATCATAAATTGTCATTTAGTTCCTGGTAACCTCTGGCGTGATGTGAAAGTCTGTAGTAGTTGATACCATTCATTAAATCAATGATAAATTATCATGTTGGTAACCTCTGGCGTGATGTGAAAATCCGCAAGTTAATACCAATCAGTAAAACATTGATACATTGTAATTTATGTAACCTCTGGCGTGATGTGAAGGCCCATAAGTTAATACCAATCATTTTATCGAATTGTTTTTCCTATTTCTAACGCACTTTTAAAATCCAACTTCGGCTTCGGCTCCACCCAATGTCAGTGTTAATTCCACTAACTAATCTGCCTCTTAGCATTACTTCTATATTATCTAGCCGGATGAAAGTGCTATGACGTTGAGTCAGTATAGCCGGATGAGAGTGCTATGATGTTGAGTCCGTATAGCCGAATGAGAGTGCTATTACGTTGAGTCCGTATAGCCGGATGAGAGTGCTATTACGTTGAGTCCGTATAGCCGGATGAGAGTGCTATGACGTGAGTCCGTATAGCCAGACGAGAGTGCTATTACGTTGAGTCCGTATAGCCGGATGAGAGTGCTAATACGCGAGTCCGTATAGCCGGATGAGAGTGCTATGACGTGAGTCCGTAGAGCCGGGTGAGAGTGCTATTACGTTGAGTCCGTATAACCAGTTGAGAGTGCTATTACATTGAGTCCGTATAGCCGGATGAGAGTGCTATGAACCGAGTCCTTATAGCCGGAGGAGTGATATAATGTGAGCCTGATTTTTTTGTGCTATTAAAATAATACCAACCAATAAATTCATCATAAATTGTCATTTAGTTCCTGGTAACCTCTGGCGTGATGTGAAAGTCTGTAAGTTGATACCATTCATTAAATCAATGATAAATTATCATGTTGGTAACCTCTGGCGTGATGTGAAAATCAGCAAGTTAATACTAATCAGTAAAACATTGATACATTGTAATTTATGTAACCTCTGGCGTGATGTGAAGGCCCGTAAGTTAATACCAATCATTTTATCGAATTGTTTTTCCTATTTCTAACGCACTTTTAAAATCCAACTTCGGCTTCGGCTCCACCCAATGTCAGTGTTAATTCCACTAACTAATCTGCCTCTTAGCATTACTTCTATATTATCTAGCCGGATGAAAGTGCTATGACGTTGAGTCAGTATAGCCAGATGAGAGTGCTATGATGTTGAGTCCGCATAGCCGAATGAGAGTGCTATTACGTTGAGTCCGTATAGCCGGATGAGAGTGCTATGACGTGAGTCCGTATAGCCGGATGAGAGTGCTATTACGTTGAGTCCGTATAGCCGGATGAGAGTGCTAATACGTGAGTCCGTATAGCCGGATGAGAGTGCTATTACGTTGTGTCCGTATAGCTGGGTGAGAGTGCTATGACGTTGAGTCCGTATAGCCGGATGAGAGTGCTATTACGTTGAGTCCGTATAGCCGGATGAGAATGCTATGACGTGAGTCCGTAGAGCCGGGTGAGAGTGCTATTACGTTGAGTCCGCATAGCCGGGTGAGAGTGCTATGACGTTGAGTCTGTATAGCCGGTTGAGAGTGCTATTACATTGAGTCCGTATAGCCGGATGAGAGTGCTATGAACCGAGCCCTTATAGCCGGAGGAGTGATATAATGTGAGCCTGATTTTTTTGTGCTATTAAAATAATACCAATCAATAAATTCATCATAAATTGTCATTTAGTTCCTGGTAACCTCTGGCGTGATGTGAAAGTCTGTAGTAAGTTGATACCATTCATTAAATCAATGATAAATTATCATGTTGGTAACCTCTGGCGTGATGTGAAAATCCGCAAGTTAATACCAATCAGTAAAACATTGATACATTGTAATTTATGTAACCTCTGGCGTGATGTGAAGGCCCATAAGTTAATACCAATCATTTTATCGAATTGTTTTTCCTATTTCTAACGCACTTTTAAAATCCAACTTCGGCTTCGGCTCCACCCAATGTCAGTGTTAATTCCACTAACTAATCTGCCTCTTAGCATTACTTCTATATTATCTAGCCGGATGAAAGTGCTATGACGTTGAGTCAGTATAGCCGGATGAGAGTGCTATGATGTTGAGTCCGCATAGCCGGATGAGAGTGCTATTACGTTGAGTCCGTATAGCCGGATGAGAGTGCTATGACGTTGAGTCCGTATAGCCTGATGAGAGTGCTATTACGTTGAGTCCGTATAGCCGGATGAGAGTGCTATGACGTGAGTCCGTATAGCCAGACGAGAGTGCTATTACGTTGAGTCCGTATAGCCGGATGAGAGTGCTATTACGCGAGTCCGTATAGCCGGATGAGAGTGCTATTACGTTGAATCCGTATAGCTGGGTGAGAGTACTATGACGTTGAGTCCGTAGAGCCAGATGAGAGTGCTATGACGTGAGTCCGTAGAGCCGGTGAGAGTGCTATTACGTCGAGTCCGTATAGCCGGATGAGAGTGCTATTATGTTGAGTCCGTATAGCCGGATGAGAGTGCTATGACGTGAGTCCGTAGAGCCGGGTGAGAGTGCTATTACGTTGAGTCCGTATAACCGGTTGAGAGTGCTATTACGTTGAGTCCGTATAGCCGGATGAGAGTGCTATGACGTGAGTCCCTATAGCCAGACGAGAGTGCTATTACGTTGAGTCCGTATAGCCGGATGAGAGTGCTAATACGTGAGTCCGTATAGCCGGATGAGAGTGCTATTACGTTGAATCCGTATAGCTGGGTGAGAGTACTATGACGTTGAGTCCGTAGAGCCAGATGAGAGTGCTATGACGTGAGTCCGTAGAGCCGGGTGAGAGTGCTATTACGTCGAGTCCGTATAGCCGGATGAGAGTGCTATTATGTTGAGTCCGTATAGCCGGATGAGAGTACTAATACGGGAGTCCGTATAGCCGAGTGAGAGTGCTATTACGTTGAGTCCGTATAGCCGGATGAGAGTGCTATGACGTGAGTCCGTAGAGCCGGGTGAGAGTGCTATTACGTTGAGTCCGTATAACCGGTTGAGAGTGCTATTACATTGAGTCCGTATAGCCGGATGAGAGTGCTATGAACCGAGTCCTTATAGCCGGAGGAGTGATATAATGTGAGCCTGATTTTTTTGTGCTATTAAAATAATACCAACCAATAAATTCATCATAAATTGTCATTTAGTTCCTGGTAACCTCTGGCGTGATGTGAAAGTCTGTAAGTTGATACCATTCATTAAATCAATGATAAATTATCATGTTGGTAACCTCTGGCGTGATGTGAAAATCAGCAAGTTAATACTAATCAGTAAAACATTGATACATTGTAATTTATGTAACCTCTGGCGTGATGTGAAGGCCCGTAAGTTAATACCAATCATTTTATCGAATTGTTTTTCCTATTTCTAACGCACTTTTAAAATCCAACTTCGGCTTCGGCTCCACCCAATGTCAGTGTTAATTCCACTAACTAATCTGCCTTTAGCATTACTTCTATATTATCTAGCCGGATGAAAGTGCTATGACGTTGAGTCAGTATAGCCAGATGAGAGTGCTATGATGTTGAGTCCGCATAGCCGAATGAGAGTGCTATTACGTTGAGTCCGTATAGCCGGATGAGAGTGCTATGACGTGAGTCCGTATAGCCGGATGAGAGTGCTATGACGTTGAGTCCGTATAGCCTGATGAGAGTGCTATGACGTTGAATCTGTATAGCCGGATGAGAGTGCTATTACGTTGAGTCTGTACAGCCGGATGAGAGTGCTATGACGTTGAATCCGTATAGCCGGATGAGAGTGCTATTACGTTGAGTCCGTATAGCCGGATGAGAGTGCTATGACGTGAGTCCGTATAGCCAGACGAGAGTGCTATTACGTTGAGTCCGTATAGCCGGATGAGAGTGCTAATACGTGAGTCCGTATAGCCGGATGAGAGTGCTATTACGTTGTATCCGTATAGCTGGGTGAGAGTACTATGACGTTGAGTCCGTAGAGCCGGATGAGAGTGCTATTACGTTGAGTCCGTATAGCCGGATGAGAGTCCTATGACGTGAGTCCGTAGAGCCGGGTGAGAGTGCTATTACGTTGAGTCCGTATAACCGGTTGAGAGTGCTATTACGTTGAGTCCGTATAGCCGGATGAGAGTGCTATGACGTGAGTCCGTATAGCCAGACGAGAGTGCTATTACGTTGAGTCCGTATAGCCGGATGAGAGTGCTAATACGTGAGTCCGTATAGCCGGATGAGAGTGCTATTACGTTGAATCCGTATAGCTGGGTGAGAGTACTATGACGTTGAGTCAGTAGAGCCAGATGAGAGTGCTATGACGTGAGTCCGTAGAGCCGGGTGAGAGTGCTATTACGTCGAGTCCGTATAGCCGGATGAGAGTGCTATTATGTTGAGTCCGTATAGCCGGATGAGAGTACTAATACGGGAGTCCGTATAGCCGAGTGAGAGTGCTATTACGTTGAGTCCGTATAGCCGGATGAGAGTGCTATGACGTGAGTCCGTAGAGCCGGGTGAGAGTGCTATTACGTTGAGTCCGTATAACCGGTTGAGAGTGCTATTACGTTGAGTCTGTATAGCCGGGTGAGAGTGCTATGACGTTGAGTCCGTATAGCCAGTTGAGAGTGCTATTACGTTGAGTCCGCATAGCCGGATGAGAGTGCTAATACGCGAGTCCGTATAGCCGGAGGAGAGTGCTATTACGTTGAGTCCGTATAGCCAGACGAGAGTGCTATTACGTTGAATCCGTATAGCTGGGTGAGAGTACTATGACGTTGAGTCCGTAGAGCCAGATGAGAGTGCTATGACGTGAGTCCGTAGAGCCGGGTGAGAGTGCTATTACGTCGAGTCCGTATAGCCGGATGAGAGTGCTATTATGTTGAGTCCGTATAGCCGGATGAGAGTGCTATGACGTGAGTCCGTATAGCCGGATGAGAGTGCTATGACGTTGAGTCCGTATAGCCTGATGAGAGTGCTATGACGTTGAATCCGTATAGCCGGATGAGAGTGCTATGACGTTGAATCCGTATAGCCGGATGAGAGTGCTATTACGTTGAGTCCGTATAGCCGGATGAGAGTGCTATGACGTGAGTCCATATAGCCAGACGAGAGTGCTATTACGTTGAGTCCGTATAGCCAGCCGGATGAGAGTGCTAATACGTGAGTCCGTATAGCCGGATGAGAGTGCTATTACGTTGAATCCGTATAGCTGGGTGAGAGTACTATGACGTTGAGTCCGTAGAGCCAGATGAGAGTGCTATGACGTGAGTCCGTAGAGCCGGGTGAGAGTGCTATTACGTCGAGTCCGTATAGCCGGATGAGAGTGCTATTATGTTGAGTCCGTATAGCCGGATGAGAGTGCTATGACGTGAGTCCGTAGAGCCGGGTGAGAGTGCTATTACGTTGAGTCCGTATAACCGGTTGAGAGTGCTATTACATTGAGTCCGTTTAGCCGGATGAGAGTGCTATGAACCGAGCCCTTATAGCCGGAGGAGTGATATAATGTGAGCCTGATTTTTTTGTGCTATTAAAATAATACCAATCAATAAATTCATCATAAATTGTCATTTAGTTCCTGGTAACCTCTGGCGTGATGTGAAAGTCTGTAAGTTGATACCATTCATTAAATCAATGATAAATTATCATGTTGGTAACCTCTGGCGTGATGTGAAAATCCGCAAGTTAATACCAATCAGTAAAACATTGATACATTGTAATTTAGGTAACCTCTGGCGTGATGTGAAGGCCCGTAAGTTAATACCAATCATTTTATCGAATTGTTTTTCCTATTTCTAACGCACTTTTAAAATCCAACTTCGGCTTCGGCTCCACCCAATGTCAGTGTTAATTCCACTAACTAATCTGCCTCTTAGCATTACTTCTATATTATCTAGCCGGATGAAAGTGCTATGACGTTGAGTCAGTATAGCCAGATGAGAGTGCTATGATGTTGAGTCCGCATAGCCGAATGAGAGTGCTATTACGTTGAGTCCGTATAGCCGGATGAGAGTGCTATGACGTGAGTCCGTATAGCCGGATGAGAGTGCTATGACGTTGAGTCCGTATAGCCTGATGAGAGTGCTATGACGTTGAATCTGTATAGCCGGATGAGAGTGCTATTACGTTGAGTCTGTACAGCCGGATGAGAGTGCTATGACGTTGAATCCGTATAGCCGGATGAGAGTGCTATTACGTTGAGTCCGTATAGCCGGATGAGAGTGCTATGACGTGAGTCCGTATAGCCAGACGAGAGTGCTATTACGTTGAGTCCGTATAGCCGGATGAGAGTGCTAATACGTGAGTCCGTATAGCCGGATGAGAGTGCTATTACGTTGAATCCTTATAGCTGGGTGAGAGTACTATGACGTTGAGTCCGTAGAGCCAGATGAGAGTGCTATGACGTGAGTCCGTAGAGCCGGGTGAGAGTGCTATTACGTCGAGTCCGTATAGCCGGATGAGAGTGCTATGACGTGAGTCCGTAGAGCCGGGTGAGAGTGCTATTACGTTGAGTCCGTATAACCGGTTGAGAGTGCTATTACGTTGAGTCTGTATAGCCGGGTGAGAGTGCTATGACGTTGAGTCCGTATAGCCAGTTGAGAGTGCTATTACGTTGAGTCCGCATAGCCGGATGAGAGTGCTAATACGCGAGTCCGTATAGCCGGAGGAGAGTGCTATTACGTTGAGTCCGTATAGCCGGATGAGAGTACTAATACATGAATCCGTATAGCCGGGTGAGAGTGCTATGACGTGAGTCCGTAGAGCCGGGTGAGAGTGCTATTACATTGAGTCTGTGTAACCTGTTGAGAGTGCTATTACGTCGAGTCCGTAGAGCCGGTTGAGAGTGCTATTACATTGAGTCCGTATAGCCGGGTGAGAGTGCTATGACGTGAGTCCGTATAGCCGAATGAGAGAGTGCTATGATGTTGAGTCCGTATAGCCGGATGAGAGTGCTATGACGTGAGTCCGTATAGCCAGACGAGAGTGCTATTACGTTGAGTCCGTATAGCCGGATGAGAGTGCTAATACGTGAGTCCGTATAGCCGGATGAGAGTGCTATGACGTGAGTCCGTATAGCCAGACGAGAGTGCTATTATGTTGAGTCCGTATAGCCGGATGAGAGTGCTAATACGTGAGTCCGTATAGCCGGATGAGAGTGCTATTACGTTGAATCCGTATAGCTGGGTGAGAGTACTATGACGTTGAGTCCGTAGAGCCAGATGAGAGTGCTATGACGCGAGTCCGTAGAGCCGGGTGAGAGTGCTATTACGTCGAGTCCGTATAGCCGGATGAGAGTGCTATTATGTTGAGTCCGTATAGCCGGATGAGAGTGCTATGACGTGAGTCCGTAGAGCCGGGTGAGAGTGCTATTACGTTGAGTCCGTATAACCGGTTGAGAGTGCTATTACATTGAGTCCGTATATCCGGATGAGAGTGCTATGAACCGAGCCCTTATAGCCGGAGGAGTGATATAATGTGAGCCTGATTTTTTTGTGCTATTAAAATAATACCAATCAATAAATTCATCATAAATTGTCATTTAGTTCCTGGTAACCTCTGGCGTGATGTGAAAGTCTGTAAGTTAATACCATTCATTAAATCAATGATAAATTATCATGTTGGTAACCTCTGGCGTGATGTGAAAATCCGCAAGTTAATACCAATCAGTAAAACATTGATACATTGTAATTTATGTAACCTCTGGCGTGATGTGAAGGCCCGTAAGTTAATACCAATCATTTTATCGAATTGTTTTTCCTATTTCTAACGCACTTTTAAAATCCAACTTCGGCTTCGGCTCCACCCAATGTCAGTGTTAATTCCACTAACTAATCTGCCTCTTAGCATTACTTCTATATTATCTAGCCGGATGAAAGTGCTATGACGTTGAGTCAGTATAGCCGGATGAGAGTGCTATGATGTTGAGTCCGCATAGCCGGATGAGAGTGCTATGACGTTGAGTCCGTATAGCCGGATGAGAGTGCTATTACGTTGAGTCCGTATAGCCGGATGAGAGTGCTATGACGTTGAGTCCGTATAGCCGGATGAGAGTGCTATTACGTTGAGTCCGTATAGCCGGATGAGAGTGCTATGACGTGAGTCCGTATAGCCGGGTGAGAGTGCTATTACGTTGAGTCCGTATAGCCGGTTGAGAGTGCTATTACGTTGAGTCTGTATAGCCGGGTGAGAGTGCTATGACGTTGAGTCCGTATAGCCGGTTGAGAGTGCTATTACATTGAGTCCGTATAGCCGGGTGAGAGTGCTATGACGTGAGTCCGTATAGCCGAATGAGAGAGTGCTATGACGTTGAGTCAGTATAGCCGAATGAGAGTGCTATGCCGTGAGTCCGTAGAGCCGGTTGAGAGTGCTATTACATTGAGTCCGTATAGCCGGATGAGAGTGCTATGAACCGAGCCCTTATAGCCGGAGGAGTGATATAATGTGAGCCTGATTTTTTTGTGCTATTAAAATAATACCAATCAATAAATTCATCATAAATTGTCATTTAGTTCCTGGTAACCTCTGGCGTGATGTGAAAGTCTGTAAGTTGATACCATTCATTAAATCAATGATAAATTATCATGTTGGTAACCTCTGGCGTGATGTGAAAATCCGCAAGTTAATACCAATCAGTAAAACATTGATACATTGTAATTTATGTAACCTCTGGCGTGATGTGAAGGCC
>CM026386.1:2158639-2177802 GCA_014843695.1 Archivesica marissinica | reverse complement strand
ATACTACACAACCATGTACATGACGGATACTATACCACCATGTACATGACGGATACTACACTAGTATGTACATGACGGATATTACACAACCATGTACATGACGGATACTACAATATCATGTACAAGACGGATACTACACTACCATGTACATGACATGATACTACACCACCATGTACATGACGGATACTACACTACCATGTACATGATGGATACTACACTATTATGTACATGACGGATATTACACAACCATGTACATGACGGATACTACACCATCATGTACATAACGGATACTACACTACCATGTACATAACAGATACTGCACCACAATGTACATGACGGATACTACACCACCATGTACATGACGGATACTACACAACCATGTACATGACGGATACTACACTACCATGTACATGACGGATACTACACCACCATGTTCATGACGGATACTACACAACCATGTACATGACGGATACTACACAACCATGTACATGACGGATACTACACAACCATGTACATGACACTACACTATAATGTGCATGACGGATACTACACAACCATGTACATGACGGATACTACACCACCATGTACATGACGGATACTACACCACCATGTACATGACGGATACTACACCACCATGTACATAACGTATACTACACCACCATGTATATGACGGATACTCCACAAACATGTACATGACGGATACTACACAACCATGTACATGACGGATACTACACAACCATGTACATGACGGATACTACACCACCATGTATATGACGGATACTACACCACCATGTACATGACGGATACTACACTACCATGTACATGACGGATACTACACCACCATGTTAATGACGGATACTACACTACCATGTATTTGACGGATACTACACAACCATGTACATGACGGATACTATACCACCATGTACATGACGGATACTACACTAGTATGTACATGACGGATATTACACAACCATGTACATGACGGATACTAAAATATCATGTACAAGACGGATACTACACTACCATGTACATGACATGATACTACACCACCATGTACATGACGGATACTACACTACCATGTACATGATGGATACTACACTATTATGTACATGACGGATATTACACAACCATGTTCATGACGGATACTACACCATCATGTACATAACGGATACTACACTACCATGTACATAACAGATACTGCACCACAATGTACATGACGGATACTACACCACCATGTACATGACGGATACTACACAACCATGTACATGACGGATACTACACAATCATGTACATGACGGATACTACACTACCATGTACATGACGGATACTACACTACCATGTATATGACGGATACTACACCACCATGTACATGACGGATACCACACAACCATGTACATGACGGATACTACACTACCATGTACATGACGGATACTACAGCACCATGTACATGACGGATACTACACTACCATGTACATAACGCATACTACAAAACCATGTACATGACGGATACTACACAACCATGTACATGACGGATACTACACTACCATGTATATAACGGATACTACACCAACATGTACATGACGGATACTACACAACCATGTACATGACGGATACTACACAACAATGTACATGAGGGATACTACACTACCATGTACATGACGGATACTACACCACCATGTTCATGACGGATACTACAATACCATGTACATGACGGATACTATACTACCATGTACATGACGGATACTACACTACCATGTTCATGACGGATACTACACTACCATGTACATGACGGATACTACACTACCATGTACATGACGGATACTACACCACCATTTTCATGACATGATACTACACCACCATGTTCATGACGGATACTACACAACCATGTACATGACATGATACTACACCACCATGTTCATGACATGATACTACACAACCATGTACATGACGGATACTACACCACCATGTACATGACGGATACTACACAACCATGTACATGACGGATACTACACTACCATGTATATGACGGATACTACACTACCATGTACATGACGGATACTATACCACCATGTACATGACGGATACTACACAACCATGTACATAACGGATACTACACAACCATGTACATGACGGATACTACACAACCATGTACATAACGGATACTACACAACAATGTACATAACGGATACTACAATACAATGTACATGACGGATACTACACAACCATGTACATAACGGATACCACACCACCATGTACATGACGGATACTACACAACCATGTACATGACGGATACTAAACCACCATGTACATGACGGATACTACACTACCATGTACATGACGGATACTACACTACCATGTACATGACGGATACTACACTACCATGTACATGACGGATACTACACAACCATGTACATGACGGATACTACACTACCATGTACATGACGGATACTACACAACCATGTACATGACGGATACTACACTACCATGTACATGACGGATACTACACAACCATGTACATGACGGATACTACACTACCATGTACATGACGGATACTACACAACCATGTACATGACGGATACTACACAACCATGTACATAACGGATACTACACAACCATGTACATGACGGATACTACACCACCATGTACATAACGGATACTACACAACCATGTACATAACGGATACTACACTACCATGTACATGACGGATACTGCAGCACCATGTACATGACGGATACTACACTACCATGTACATAACGGATACTAAAAAACCATGTACATAACGGATACTACACAACAATGTACATGACGGATACTACACCACCATGTACATGACGGATACTACACAACCATGTACATGACGGATACTACACTACCATGTACATGACGGATACTACACAACCATGTACATGACGGATACTACACTACCATGTACATGACGGATACTACACTACCATGTACATGACGGATACTACACAACCATGTACATGACGGATACTACACTACCATGAACATGATGGATACTACACAACCATTTACATGACGGATACTACACAACCATGTACATAACGGATACTACACAACCATGTACATGACGGATACTACACCACCATGTACATAACGGATACTACACACCCATGTACATGACGGATACTACACAACCATGTACATAACGGATACTACACCACCATGTACATGACGGATACTACACTACCATGTACATGATGGATACTACATTAGTATGTACATGCCGGATATTACACAACCATGTTCATGACGGATACTACACCATCATGTACATAACGGATACTACACTACCATGTACATAACAGATACTGCACCACAATGTACATGACGGATACTACACCACCATGTACATGACGGATACTACACAACCATGTACATGACGGATACTACACACTCATGTACATGACGGATACTACACTACCATGTACATGACGGATACTACACTACCATGTATATGACGGATACTACACCACCATGTACATGACGGATACCACACAACCATGTACATGACGGATACTACACTACCATGTACATGACGGATACTACAGCACCATGTACATGACGGATACTACACTACCATGTACATAACGGATACTACAAAACCATGTACATGACGGATACTACACAACCATGTACATGACGGATACTACACAACAATGTACATGACGGATACTACACTACCATGTACATGACGGATACTACACCACCATGTTCATGACGGATACTACAATACCATGTACATGACGGATACTATACTACCATGTACATGACGGATACTACACTACCATGTTCATGACGGATACTACACTACCATGTACATGACGGATACTACACTACCATGTACATGACGGATACTACACCACCATTTTCATGACATGATACTACACCACCATGTTCATGACGGATACTACACAACCATGTACATGACATGATACTACACCACCATGTTCATGACATGATACTACACAACCATGTACATGACGGATACTACACCACCATGTACATGACGGATACTACACAACCATGTACATGACGGATACTACACTACCATGTATATGACGGATACTACACTACCATGTACATGACGGATACTATACCACCATGTACATGACGGATACTACACAACCATGTACATAACGGATACTACACAACCATGTACATGACGGATACTACACAACCATGTACATAACGGATACTACACAACAATGTACATAACGGATACTACAATACAATGTACATGACGGATACTACACAACCATGTACATAACGGATACCACACCACCATGTACATGACGGATACTACACAACGATGTACATGACGGATACTAAACCACCATGTACATGACGGATACTACACTACCATGTACATGACGGATACTACACTACCATGTACATGACGGATACTACACTACCATGTACATGACGGATACTACACCACCATGTACATGACGGATACTACACTACCATGTACATGACGGATACTGCAGCACCATGTACATGACGGATACTACACTACAATGTACATGACGGATACTACACTACCATGTACATGACGGATACTGCAGCACCATGTACATGACGGCTACTACACTACCATGTACATAACGGATACTACACCACTATGTACATGACGGATACTACACAACCATGTACATAACGGATACTACACAACAATGTACATGACGGATACTACACAACCATGTACATAACGGATACTACACTACCATGTACATGACGGATACTGCAGCACCATGTACATGACGGATACTACACTACCATGTACATAACGGATACTACACAACCATGTACATAACGGATACTACACAACAATGTACATGACGGATACTACACCACCATGTACATGACGGATACTACACAACCATGTACATGACGGATACTACACTACCATGTACATGACGGATACTACACAACCATGTACATGACGGATACTACACTACCATGTACATGACGGATACTACACTACCATGTACATGACGGATACTACACAACCATGTACATGACGGATACTACACTACCATGAACATGACGGATACTACACAACCATTTACATGACGGATACTACACAACCATGTACATAACGGATACTACACAACCATGTACATGACGGATACTACACCACCATGTACATAACGGATACTACACACCCATGTACATGACGGATACTACACAACCATGTACATAACGGATACTACACCACCATGTACATGACGGATACTACACCACCATGTACATAACGGATACTACACTACAATGTACATGACGGATACTACACCACCATGTACATAACGGATACTACACCACCATGTACATGACGGATACTCCACAAACATGTACATGACGGATACTACACAACCATGTACATGACGGATACTACACAACCATGTACATGACGGATACTACACAACCATGTATATGACGGATACTACACCACCATGTACATGACGGATACTACACTACCATGTACATGACGGATACTACACCACCATGTAAATGACGGATACTACACTACCATGTATTTGACGGATACTACACAACCATGTACATGACGGATACTATACCACCATATACATGACGGATACTACAATATCATGTACAAGACGGATACTACACTACCATGTACATGACGGATACTACAATATCATGTACAAGACGGATACTACACTACCATGTACATGACATGATACTACACCACCATGTACATGACGGATACTACACTACCATGTACATGATGGATACTACACTATTATGTTCATGACGGATATTACACAACCATGTACATGACGGATACTACACTATCATGTACATAACGGATACTACACTACCATGTACATAACAGATACTGCACCACAATGTACATGACGGATACTACACCACCATGTACATGACGGATACTACACAACCATGTACATGACGGATACTACACAATCATGTACATGACGGATACTACACTACCATGTACATGACGGATACTACACTACCATGTATATGACGGATACTACACCACCATGTACATGACGGATACCACACAACCATGTACATGACGGATACTACACTACCATGTACATGACGGATACTACAGCACCATGAACATGACGGATACTACACTACCATGTACATAACGGATACTACAAAACCATGTACATGACGGATACTACACAACCATGTACATGACGGATACTACACTACCATGTATATAACGGATACTACACCAACATGTACATGACGGATACTACACAACCATGTACATGACGGATACTACACAACAATGTACATGACGTATACTACACTACCATGTACATGACGGATACTACACCACCATGATCATGACGGATACTACAATACCATGTACATGACGGATACTATACTACCATGTACATGACGGATACTACACTACCATGTTCATGACGGATACTACACTACCATGTACATGACGGATACTACACTACCATGTACATGACGGATACTACACCACCATTTTCATGACATGATACTACACCACCATGTTCATGACGGATACTACACAACCATGTACATGACATGATACTACACCACCATGTTCATGACATGATACTACACAATCATGTACATGACGGATACTACACCACTATGTACATGACGGATACTACACAAGCATGTACATGACGGATATTACACTACCATGTATATGACGGATACTACACTACCATGTACATGACGGATACTATACCACCATGTACATGACGGATACTACACAACATGTACATATCGGATACTACACAACCATGTACATGACGGATACTACACAACCATGTACATAACGGATACTACACAACAATGTACATAACGGATACTACAATACAATGTACATGACGGATACTACACAACCATGTACATAACGGATACCACACCACCATGTACATGACGGATACTACACAACCATGTACATGACGGATACTACAATATCATGTACAAGACGGATACTACACTACCATGTACATGACATGATACTACACCACCATGTACATGACGGATACTACACTACCATGTACATGATGGATACTACACTATTATGTACATGACGGATATTTCACAACCATGTTCATGACGGATACTACACCATCATGTACATAACGGATACTACACTACCATGTACATAACAGATACTGCACCACAATGTACATGACGGATACTACACCACCATGTACATGACGGATACTACACAACCATCTACATGACGGATACTACACAATCATGTACATGACGGATACCACACAACCATGTACATGACGGATACTACACTACCATGTACATGACGGATACTACAGCACCATGTACATGACGGATACTACACTACCATGTACATAACGGATACTACAAAACCATGTACATGACGGATACTACACAACCATGTACATGACGGATACTATACCACCATGTACATGACATGATACTACACCACCATGTTCATGACATGATACTACACAACCATGTACATGACGGATACTACACCACCATGTACATGACGGATACTACACAACCATGTACATGACGGATACTACACTACCATGTACATGACGGATACTATACCACCATGTACATGACGGATACTACACAACCATGTACATAACGGATACTACACAACCATGTACATGACGGATACTACACAACCATGTACATAACGGATACTACACAACAATGTACATAACGGATACTACAATACAATGTACATGACGGATACTACACAACCATGTACATAACGGATACCACACCACCATGTACATGACGGATACTACACAACCATGTACATGACGGATACTAAACCATCATGTACATGACGGATACTACACTACCATGTACATGACGGATACTACACTACCATGTACATGACGGATACTACACTACCATGTACATGACGATACTACACCACCATGTACATGACGGATACTACACTACCATGTACATGACGGATACTGAAGCACCATGTACATGACGGATACTACACTACAATGTACATGACGGATACTACACTACCATGTACATGACGGATACTGCAGCACCATGTACATGACGGCTACTACACTACCATGCACATAACGGATACTACACCACCATGTACATGACGGATACTACACAACCATGTACATAACGGATACTACACAACAATGTACATGACGGATACTACACAACCATGTACATGACGGATACTACACTACCATGTACATGACGGATACTACACCACCATGTACATGACGGATACTACACTACCATGTACATGACGGATACTACACAACCATGTACATGACGGATACTATACCACCATGTACATGACGGATACTACACAATGTACATGACGGATATACACAACCATGTACATGACGGATACTACAATATCATGTACAACACGGATACTACACTACCATGTACATGACTGATACTACACCACCATGTACATGACGGATACTACACTACCATGTACATGATGGATACTACACTATTATGTACATGACGGATATTACACAACCATGTACATGACGGATACTACACCATCATGTACATGACGGATACTACACAACCATGTACATGACGGATACTACACAACCATGTACATGACGGATACTACACCACCATGTATATGACGGATACTACACCACCATGTACATGACGGATACTACACTACCATGTACATGACGGATACTACACCACCATGTAAATGACGGATACTACACTACCATGTATTTGACGGATACTACACAACCATGTACATGACGGATACTACACCACCATGTACATGACGGATACTACACTAGTATGTACATGACGGATATTACACAACCATGTACATGACGGATACTACAATACCATGTACATGACGGATACTACACTACCATGTACATGACGGATACTACACCACCATGTACATGACGGATACTACACTACCATGTACATGACGGATACTACACTACCATGTACATGACGGATATTACACAACCATGTACATGACGGATACTACACTATCATGTACATAACGGATACTACACTACCATGTACATAACAGATACTACACCACAATGTACATGACGGATACTACACTACCATGTACATGACGGATACTACACAACCATGTACATGACGGATACTACACTACCATGTACATGACGGATACTACACCACCATGTACATGACGGATACTACACCACCATGTACATGACGGATACTACACTACCATGTACATGACGGATACTACACAACCATGTACATGACGGATACTACACAACCATGTACATGACACTACACACCATGTACATGACGGATACTACACAACCATGTACATGACGGATACTACACCACCATGTACATGACGGATACTACACCACCATGTACATAACGGATACTACACTACAATGTACATGACGGATACTACACCACCATGTACATAACGGATACTACACCACCATGTACATGACGGATACTACACACCATGTACATGACGGATACTACACAACCATGTACATGACGGATACTACACAACCATGTACATGACGGATACTACACCACCATGTACATGACGGATACTACACAACCATGTACATGACGGATACTACACAACCATGTACATGACGGATACTACACTACCATGTACATGACGGATACTACACCACCATGTACATGACGGATACTACACTACCATGTACATGACGGATACTACACAACCATGTACATGACGGATACTACACCACCATGTACATGACGGATACTACACTAGCATGTACATGACGGATACTACACAACCATGTACATGACGGATACTACAATACCATGTACATGACGGATACTACACTACCATGTACATGACGGATACTACACCACCATGTACATGACGGATACTACACTACCATGTACATGACGGATACTACACTACCATGTACATGACGGATACTACACAACCATGTACATGACGGATACTACACCATCATGTACATGACGGATACTACACTACCATGTACATACGATACTACACCACCATGTACATGACGGATACTACACAACCATGTACATGACGGATACTACACCACCATGTACATGACGGATACTACACCACCATGTACATGACGGATACTACACTACCATGTACATGACGGATACTACACTACCATGTACATGACGGATACTACACCACCATGTACATGACGGATACTCCACAAACATGTACATGACGGATACTACACAACCATGTACATGACGGATACTACACAACCATGTACATGACGGATACTACACCACCATGTATATGACGGATACTACACCACCATGTACATGACGGATACTACACTACCATGTACATGACGGATACTACACCACCATGTAAATGACGGATACTACACTACCATGTATTTGACGGATACTACACAACCATGTACATGACGGATACTATACCACCATGTACATGACGGATACTACACTAGTATGTACATGACGGATATTACACAACCATGTACATGACGGATACTACAATATCATGTACAAGACGGATACTACACTACCATGTACATGACATGATACTACACCACCATGTACATGACGGATACTACACTACCATGTACATGATGGATACTACACTATTATGTACATGACGGATATTACACAACCATGTACATGACGGATACTACACCATCATGTACATAACGGATACCACACTACCATGTACATAACAGATACTGCACCACAATGTACATGACGGATACTACACCACCATGTACATGACGGATACTACACAACCATGTACATGACGGATACTACACTACCATGTACATGACGGATACTACACCACCATGTTCATGACGGATACTACACAACCATGTACATGACGGATACTACACAACCATGTACATGACGGATACTACACAACCATGTACATGACGGATACTACACAACCATGTACATGACACTACACTACCATGTGCATGACGGATACTACACAACCATGTACATGACGGATACTACACCACCATGTACATGACGGATACTACACCACCATGTACATAACGGATACTACACTACAATGTACATGACGGATACTACACCACCATGTACATAACGGATACTACACCACCATGTACATGACGGATACTCCACAAACATGTACATGACGGATACTACACAACCATGTACATGACGGATACTACACAACCATGTACATGACGGATACTACACCACCATGTATATGACGGATACTACACCACCATGTACATGACGGATACTACACTACCATGTACATGACGGATACTACACCACCATGTAAATGACGGATACTACACTACCATGTATTTGACGGATACTACACAACCATGTACATGACGGATACTATACCACCATGTACATGACGGATACTACACTAGTATGTACATGACGGATATTACACAACCATGTACATGACGGATACTACAATATCATGTACAAGACGGATACTACACTACCATGTACATGACATGATACTACACCACCATGTACATGACGGATACTACACTACCATGTACATGATGGATACTACACTATTATGTACATGACGGATATTACACAACCATGTACATGACGGATACTACACCATCATGTACATAACGGATACTACACTACCATGTACATAACAGATACTGCACCACAATGTACATGACGGATACTACACCACCATGTACATGACGGATACTACACAACCATGTACATGACGGATACTACACAATCATGTACATGACGGATACTACACTACCATGTACATGACGGATACTACACTACCATGTATATGACGGATACTACACCACCATGTACATGACGGATACCACACAACCATGTACATGACGGATACTACACTACCATGTACATGACGGATACTACAGCACCATGTACATGACGGATACTACACTACCATGTACATAACGGATACTACAAAACCATGTACATGACGGATACTACACAACCATGTACATGACGGATACTACACTACCATGTATATAACGGATACTACACCAACATGTACATGACGGATACTACACAACCATGTACATGACGGATACTACACAACAATGTACATGACGGATACTACACTACCATGTACATGACGGATACTACACCACCATGTTCATGACGGATACTACAATACCATGTACATGACGGATATATACTACCATGTACATGACGGATACTACACTACCATGTTCATGGCGGATACTACACTACCATGTACATGACGGATACTACACTACCATGTACATGACGGATACTACACCACCATTTTCATGACATGATACTACACCACCATGTTCATGACGG
Organism: Archivesica marissinica; assembly: GCA_014843695.1. Classification (NCBI taxonomy): domain Eukaryota; kingdom Metazoa; phylum Mollusca; class Bivalvia; order Venerida; family Vesicomyidae; genus Archivesica; species Archivesica marissinica. Next base: position 2,165,457 of record CM026386.1, on the reverse strand, counting down.
ATACTACACAACCATGTACATGACATGATACTACACCACCATGTTCATGACATGATACTACACAACCATGTACATGACGGATACTACACCACCATGTACATGACGGATACTACACAACCATGTACATGACGGATACTACACTACCATGTATATGACGGATACTACACTACCATGTACATGACGGATACTATACCACCATGTACATGACGGATACTACACAACCATGTACATAACGGATACTACACAACCATGTACATGACGGATACTACACAACCATGTACATAACGGATACTACACAACAATGTACATGACGGATACTACACCACCATGTACATGACGGATACTACACTACCATGTACATGACGGATACTACACCACCATGTACATGACGGATACTACACCACCATGTACATGACGGATACTACACACATGTCATGCGGATACTACACTCCATGTACATGACGGATACTCAACCATGTACATGACGGATACTACACTACCATGTACATGACGGATACTACACCACCATGTACATGACGGATACTACACACAATGTACATGACGGATACTACACCACCATGTACATGACGGATACTACACAACCATGTACATGACGGATACTACACTACCATGTACATGACGGATACTACACACCATGTACATGACGGATACTACACTACCATGTACATAACGGATACTACACCACCATGTACATGACGGATACTACACAACCATGTACATAACGGATACTACACAACATGTACATGACGGATACTACACAACCATGTACATAACGGATACTACACTACCATGTACATGACGGATACTGCAGCACCATGTACATGACGGATACTACACTACCATGTACATAACGGATACTACACAACCATGTACATAACGGATACTACACAACAATGTACATGACGGATACTACACCACCATGTACATGACGGATACTACAACCATGTACATGACGGATACTACACTACCATGTACATGACGGATACTACACAACCATGTACATGACGGATACTACACTACCATGTACATGACGGATACTACACTACCATGTACATGACGGATACTACACAACCATGTACATGACGGATACTACACTACCATGAACATGACGGATACTACACAACCATTTACATGACGGATACTACACAACCATGTACATAACGGATACTACACAACCATGTACATGACGGATACTACACCACCATGTACATAACGGATACTACACACCCATGTACATGACGGATACTACACAACCATGTACATAACGGATACTACACCACCATGTACATGACGATACTACACTACCATGTACATGATGGATACTACATTAGCATGTACATGACGGATACTACACAACCATGTTCATGACGGATACTACACCATCATGTACATAACGGATACTACACTACCATGTACATAACAGATACTGCACCACAATGTACATGACGGATACTACACCACCATGTACATGACGGATATTACACAACCATGTACATGACGGATACTACACACCATGTACATGACGGATACTACACTACCATGTACATGACGGATACTACACTACCATGTATATGACGGATACTACACCTCCATGTACATGACGGATACCACACAACCATGTACATGACGGATACTACACTACCATGTACATGACGGATACTACAGCACCATGTACATGACGGATACTACACTACCATGTACATAACGGATACTACAAAACCATGTACATGACGGATACTACACAACCATGTACATGACGGATACTACACTACCATGTATATAACGGATACTACACCAACATGTACATGACGGATACTACACAACCATGTACATGACGGATACTACACAACAATGTACATGAGGGATACTACACTACCATGTACATGACGGATACTACACCACCATGTTCATGACGGATACTACAATACCATGTACATGACGGATACTATACTACCATGTACATGACGGATACTACACTACCATGTTCATGACGGATACTACACTACCATGTACATGACGGATACTACACTACCATGTACATGACGGATACTACACCACCATTTTCATGACATGATACTACACCACCATGTTCATGAAGGATACTACACAACCATGTACATGACATGATACTACACCACCATGTTCATGACATGATACTACACAACCATGTACATGACGGATACTACACCACCATGTACATGACGGATACTACACAACCATGTACATGACGGATTCTACACTACCATGTATATGACGGATACTACACTACCATGTACATGACGGATACTATACCACCATGTACATGACGGATACTACACAACCATGTACATAACGGATACTACACAACCATGTACATGACGGATACTACACAACCATGTACATAACGGATACTACACAACAATGTACATAACGGATACTACAATACAATGTACATGACGGATACTACACAACCATGTACATAACGGATACCACACCACCATGTACATGACGGATACTACACAACGATGTATATGACGGATACTAAACCACCATGTACATGACGGATACTACACTACCATGTACATGACGGATACTACACTACCATGTACATGACGGATACTACACTACCATGTACATGACGGATACTACACCACCATGTACATGACGGATACTACACTACCATGTACATGACGGATACTGCAGCACCATGTACATGACGGATACTACACTACAATGTACATGACGGATACTACACTACCATGTACATGACGGATACTGCAGCACCATGTACATGACGGCTACTACACTACCATGTACATAACGGATACTACACCACTATGTACATGACGGATACTACACAACCATGTACATAACGGATACTACACAACAATGTACATGACGGATACTACACAACCATGTACATAACGGATACTAACACTACCATGTACATGACGGATACTGCAGCACCATGTACATGACGGATACTACACTACCATGTACATAACGGATACTACACAACCATGTACATAACGGATACTACACAACAATGTACATGACGGATACTACACCACCATGTACATGACAGATACTACACAACCATGTACATGACGGATACTACACTACCATGTACATGACGGATACTACACAACCATGTACATGACGGATACTACCCTACCATGTACATGACGGATACTACACTACCATGTACATGACGGATACTACACAACCATGTACATGACGGATACTACACTACCATGAACATGACGGATACTACACAACCATTTACATGACGGATACTACACAACCATGTACATAACGGATACTACACAACCATGTACATGACGGATACTACACCACCATGTACATAACGGATACTACACAACCATGTACATAACGGATACTACACTACCATGTACATGACGGATACTGCAGCACCATGTACATGACGGATACTACACTACCATGTACATAACGGATACTAAAAAACCATGTACATAACGGATACTACACAACAATGTACATGACGGATACTACACCACCATGTACATGACGGATACTACACAACCATGTACATGACGGATACTACACTACCATGTACATGACGGATACTACACAACCATGTACATGACGGATACTACACTACCATGTACATGACGGATACTACACTACCATGTACATGACGGATACTACATTACCATGAACATGATGGATACTACACAACCATTTACATGACGGATACTACACAACCATGTACATAACGGATACTACACAACCATGTACATGACGGATACTACACCACCATGTACATAACGGATACTACACACCCATGTACATGACGGATACTACACAACCATGTACATAACGGATACTACACCACCATGTACATGACGGATACTACACTACCATGTACATGATGGATACTACATTAGTATGTACATGCCGGATATTACACAACCATGTTCATGACGGATACTACACCATCATGTACATAACGGATACTACACTACCATGTACATAACAGATACTGCACCACAATGTACATGACGGATACTACACCACCATGTACATGACGGATAGTACACAACCATGTACATGACGGATACTACACACTCATGTACATGACGGATACTACACTACCATGTACATGACGGATACTACACTACCATGTATATGACGGATACTACACCTCCATGTACATGACGGATACCACACAACCATGTACATGACGGATACTACACTACCATGTACATGACGGATACTACAGCACCATGTACATGACGGATACTACACTACCATGTACATAACGGATACTACAAAACCATGTACATGACGGATACTACACAACCATGTACATGACGGATACTACACAACAATGTACATGAGGGATACTACACTACCATGTACATGACGGATACTACACCACCATGTTCATGACGGATACTACAATACCATGTACATGACGGATACTATACTACCATGTACATGACGGATACTACACTACCATGTTCATGACGGATACTACACTACCATGTACATGACGGATACTACACTACCATGTACATGACGGATACTACACCACCATTTTCATGACATGATACTACACCACCATGTTCATGAAGGATACTACACAACCATGTACATGACATGATACTACACCACCATGTTCATGACATGATACTACACAACCATGTACATGACGGATACTACACCACCATGTACATGACGGATACTACACAACCATGTACATGACGGATACTACACTACCATGTATATGACGGATACTACACTACATGTACATGACGGATACTATACCACCATGTACATGACGGATACTACACAACCATGTACATAACGGATACTACACAACCATGTACATGACGGATACTACACAACCATGTACATAACGGATACTACACAACAATGTACATAACGGATACTACAATACAATGTACATGACGGATACTACACAACCATGTACATAACGGATACCACACCACCATGTACATGACGGATACTACACAACGATGTACATGACGGATACTAAACCACCATGTACATGACGGATACTACACTACCATGTACATGACGGATACTACACTACCATGTACATGACGGATACTACACTACCATGTACATGACGGATACTACACCACCATGTACATGACGGATACTACACTACCATGTACATGACGGATACTGCAGCACCATGTACATGACGGATACTACACTACAATGTACATGACGGATACTACACTACCATGTACATGACGGATACTGCAGCACCATGTACATGACGGCTACTACACTACCATGTACATAACGGATACTACACCACTATGTACATGACGGATACTACACAACCATGTACATAACGGATACTACACAACAATGTACATGACGGATACTACACAACCATGTACATAACGGATACTACACTACCATGTACATGACGGATACTGCAGCACCATGTACATGACGGATACTACACTACCATGTACATAACGGATACTACACAACCATGTACATAACGGATACTACACAACAATGTACATGACGGATACTACACCACCATGTACATGACAGATACTACACAACCATGTACATGACGGATACTACACTACCATGTACATGACGGATACTACACAACCATGTACATGACGGATACTACCCCCAACATGACGGATACTACACTACCATGTACATGACGGATACTACACAACCATGTACATGACGGATACTACACTACCATGAACATGACGGATACTACACAACCATTTACATGACGGATACTACACAACCATGTACATAACGGATACTACACAACCATGTACATGACGGATACTACACCACCATGTACATAACGGATACTACACAACCATGTACATAACGGATACTACACTACCATGTACATGACGGATACTGCAGCACCATGTACATGACGGATACTACACTACCATGTACATAACGGATACTAAAAAACCATGTACATAACGGATACTACACAACAATGTACATGACGGATACTACACCACCATGTACATGACGGATACTACACAACCATGTACATGACGGATACTACACTACCATGTACATGACGGATACTACACAACCATGTACATGACGGATACTACACTACCATGTACATGACGGATACTACACTACCATGTACATGACGGATACTACACAACCATGTACATGACGGATACTACACTACATGTACATGACGGATACTACACAACCATGTACATGACGGATACTACACAACCATGTACATAACGGATACTACACAACCATGTACATGACGGATACTACACAACCATGTACATAACGGATACTACACAACCATGTACATGACGGATACTACACAACCATGTACATAACGGATACTACACAACCATGTACATGACGGATACTACACCACCATGTACATAACGGATACTACACCACCATGTACATGACGGATACTACACAAACATGTACATGACGGATACTACACAACCATGTACATAACGGATACTACACTACCATGTACATAACAGATACTGCACCACAATGTACATGACGGATACTACACCACCATGTACATGACGGATACTACACAACCATGTACATGACGGATACTACACACCATGTACATGACGGATACTACACTACCATGTACATGACGGATACTACACTACCATGTATATGACGGATACTACACCTCCATGTACATGACGGATACAACACAACCATGTACATGACGGATACTACACTACCATGTACATGACGGATACTACAGCACCATGTACATGACGGATACTACACTACCATGTACA
>CM026386.1:2138338-2157639 GCA_014843695.1 Archivesica marissinica | reverse complement strand
TTAGAGTGTGTATATGTTTGTACCTTTGTATAGCATGACGTGTTAGAGTGTGTATATGTTTGTACATTTGCATAACATGACGTGTTAGAGTGTGTATATGTGTGTACCATTGTATAACATGGCGTCTTAGAGTGTGTATATGTTTGTACCTGTGTATAACATGACGTGTTAGAGTGTGTATATGTGTGTACATTTGTATAACATGACGTGTTTGAGTGTGTATATGTTTGTACATTTGCATAACATGACGTCTTAGAGTGTGTATATGTTTGTACCTGTGTATAACATGACGTGTTAGAGTGTGTATATGTGTGTACCTTTGTATAACATGACGTGTTAGAGTGTGTATATGTTTGTACATTTGTATAACATGACGTGTTAGAGTGTGTATATGTTTGTACATTTGTATAACATGACGTGTTAGAGTGTGTATATGTTTGTACATTTGTATAACATGACGTGTTAGAGTGTGTATATGTTTGTACCATTGTATAACATGACGTGTTAGAGTGTGTATATGTTTGTACCTGTGTATAACATGACGTGTTAGAGTGTGTATATGTGTGTACATTTGTATAACATGACGTGTTAGAGTGTGTATATGTTTGTACATTTGTATAACATGACGTGTTAGAGTGTGTATATGTTTGTACCTGTTTATAACATGACGTGTTAGAGTGTGTATATGTGTGTACCTTTGTATAGCATGACGTGTTAGAGTGTGCATATGTTTGTACATTTGTATAACATATTGTGTTAGAGTGTGTATATGTTTGTACCTTTGTATAGCATGACGTGTTAGAGTGTGTATATGTTTGTACCTTTGTATAGCATGACGTGTTAGAGTGTGTATATGTTTGTACCTTTGTATAGCATGACGTGTTAGAGTGTGTATATGTTTGTACCATTGTATAACATGACGTGTTAGAGTGTGTATATGTTTGTACCTTTGTATAACATGACGTGTTAGAGTGTGTATATGTGTGTACATTTGTATAACATGACGTGTTAGAGTGTGTATATGTTTGTACCATTGTATAACATGACGTGTTAGAGTGTGTATATGTGTGTACCATTGTATAACATGACGTGTTAGAGTGTGTATATGTTTGTACCTTTGTATAACATGACGTGTTAGAGTGTGTATATGTTTGTACATTTGTATAACATATTGTGTTAGAGTGTGTATATGTGTGTACCTTTGTATAACATAACGTGTTAGAGTGTGTATATGTTTGTACCTTTGTATAACATGACGTGTTAGAGTGTGTATATGTTTGTACCTTTGTATAACATGACGTGTTAGAGTGTGTATATGTTTGTACCTTTGTATAACATGACGTGTTAGAGTGTGTATATGTTTGTACATTTGTATAACATGACGTGTTAGAGTGTGTATATGTTTGTACATTTGTATAACATGACGTGTTAGAGTGTGTATATGTTTGTACCTGTGTATAACATGACGTGTTAGAGTGTGTATATGTTTGTACATTTGTATAACATGACGTGTTAGAGTGTGTATATGTGTGTACCATTGTATAACATGGCGTGTTAGAGTGTGTATATGTGTGTACATTTGTATAACATGACGTGTTAGAGTGTGTATATGTTTGTACCATTGTATAACATGACGTGTTAGAGTGTGCATATGTTTGCACATTTGTATAACATAATGTGTTAGAGTGTGTATATGTTTGTACCTTTGTATAGCATGACGTGTTAGAGTGTGTATATGTGTGTACCATTGTATAACATGACGTGTTAGAGTGTGCATATGTTTGTACCTTTGTATAACATGACGTTTTAGAGTGTGTATATGTGTGTACATTTGTATAACATATTGTGTTAGAGTGTGTATATGTGTTTGTACCTGTGTATAACATGACGTGTTAGAGTGTGTATATGTTTGTACCTGTGTATAGCATGACATGTTAGAGTGTGTATATGTTTGTACCTTTGTATAGCATGACGTGTTAGAGTGTGTATATGTTTGTACATTTGTATAGCATGACGTGTTAGAGTGTGTATATGTTTGTACCTGTGTATAACATGACGTGTTAGAGTGTGTATATGTTTGTACATTTGTATAGCATGACGTCTTAGAGTGTGTATATGTTTGTACATTTGTATAGCATGACGTGTTAGAGTGTGCATATGTTTGTACATTTGTATAACATATTGTGTTAGAGTGTGTATATGTTTGTACCTTTGTATAGCATGACGTGTTAGAGTGTGTATATGTTTGTACATTTGTATAACATATTGTGTTAGAGTGTGTATATGTTTGTACCTTTGTATAGCATGACGTGTTAGAGTGTGTATATGTTTGTACCATTGTATAACATGACGTGTTAGAGTGTGTATATGTTTGTACCTGTGTATAACATGACGTGTTAGAGTGTGTATTTGTTTGTACATTTGTATAACATGACGTGTTAGAGTGTGTATATGTGTGTACCATTGTATAACATGGCGTGTTAGAGTGTGTATCGGTGTGTACATTTGTATAACATGACGTGTTAGAGTGTGTATATGTTTGTACCATTGTATAACATGACGTGTTAGAGTGTGCATATGTTTGTACATTTGTATAGCATATTGTGTTAGAGTGTGTATATGTTTGTACCTTTGTATAGCATGACGTGTTAGAGTGTGCATATGTTTGTACATTTGTATAACATATTGTGTTAGAGTGTGTATATGTTTGTACCTTTGTATAGCACAACGTGTTAGAGTGTGTATATGTTTGTACCTGTGTATAACATTACGTGTTAGAGTGTGTATATGTTTGTACCTGTGTATAACATGACGTGTTAGAGTGTGTATATGTTTGTACCTGTGTATAGCATGACGTGTTAGAGTGTGTATATGTTTGTACCTTTGTATAGCATGACGTGTTAGAGTGTGTATATGTTTGTACCTGTGTATAACATGACGTGTTAGAGTGTGTATATGTTTGTACATTTGTATAGCATGACGTGTTAGAGTGTGTATATGTTTGTATCTGTGTATAACATGACGTGTTAGAGTGTGTATATGTTTGTACCTGTGTATAACATGACGTGTTAGAGTGTGTATATGTTTGTACCTGTGTATAGCATGACGTGTTAGAGTGTGTATATGTTTGTACATTTGTATAGCATGACGTGATAGAGTGTGTATATGTTTGTACATTTGTATAGCATGACGTGTTAGAGTGTGCATATGTTTGTACATTTGTATAACATATTGCGTTAGAGTGTGTATATGTTTGTACCTTTGTATAGCATGACGTGTTAGAGTGTGCATATGTTTGTACATTTGTATAACATATTGTGTTAGAGTGTGTATATGTTTGTACCTTTGTATAGCATGACGTGTTAGAGTGTGTATATGTTTGTACATTTGCATAACATGACGTGTTAGAGTGTGCATATGTTTGCACATTTGTATAACATATTGTGTTAGAGTGTGTATATGTTTGTACCTTTGTATAGCATGACGTGTTAGAGTGTGTATATGTGTGTACCATTGTATAACATGACGTGTTAGAGTGTGCATATGTTTGTACCTTTGTATAACATGACGTTTTAGAGTGTGTATATGTGTGTACATTTGTATAACATATTGTGTTAGAGTGTGTATATGTGTTTGTACCTGTGTATAACATGACGTGTTAGAGTATGTATATGTTTGTACCTGTGTATAGCATGACATGTTAGAGTGTGTATATGTTTGTACCTTTGTATAGCATGACGTGTTAGAGTGTGTATATGTTTGTACATTTGTATAGCATGACGTGTTAGAGTGTGTATATGTTTGTACCTGTGTATAACATGACGTGTTAGAGTGTGTATATGTTTGTACATTTGTATAGCATGACGTCTTAGAGTGTGTATATGTTTGTACATTTGTATAGCATGACGTGTTAGAGTGTGCATATGTTTGTACATTTGTATAACATATTGTGTTAGAGTGTGTATATGTTTGTACCTTTGTATAGCATGACGTGTTAGAGTGTGTATATGTTTGTACATTTGTATAACATATTGTGTTAGAGTGTGTATATGTTTGTACCTTTGTATAGCATGACGTGTTAGAGTGTGTATATGTTTGTACCATTGTATAACATGACGTGTTAGAGTGTGTATATGTTTGTACCTGTGTATAACATGACGTGTTAGAGTGTGTATTTGTTTGTACATTTGTATAACATGACGTGTTAGAGTGTGTATATGTGTGTACCATTGTATAACATGGCGTGTTAGAGTGTGTATCTGTGTGTACATTTGTATAACATGACGTGTTAGAGTGTGTATATGTTTGTACCATTGTATAACATGACGTGTTAGAGTGTGCATATGTTTGTACATTTGTATAGCATATTGTGTTAGAGTGTGTATATGTTTGTACCTTTGTATAGCATGACGTGTTAGAGTGTGCATATGTTTGTACATTTGTATAACATATTGTGTTAGAGTGTGTATATGTTTGTACCTTTGTATAGCACAACGTGTTAGAGTGTGTATATGTTTGTACCTGTGTATAACATTACGTGTTAGAGTGTGTATATGTTTGTACCTGTGTATAACATGACGTGTTAGAGTGTGTATATGTTTGTACCTGTGTATAGCATGACGTGTTAGAGTGTGTATATGTTTGTACCTTTGTATAGCATGACGTGTTAGAGTGTGTATATGTTTGTACCTGTGTATAACATGACGTGTTAGAGTGTGTATATGTTTGTACATTTGTATAGCATGACGTGTTAGAGTGTGTATATGTTTGTATCTGTGTATAACATGACGTGTTAGAGTGTGTATATGTTTGTACCTGTGTATAACATGACGTGTTAGAGTGTGTATATGTTTGTACCTGTGTATAGCATGACGTGTTAGAGTGTGTATATGTTTGTACATTTGTATAGCATGACGTGATAGAGTGTGTATATGTTTGTACATTTGTATAGCATGACGTGTTAGAGTGTGCATATGTTTGTACATTTGTATAACATATTGCGTTAGAGTGTGTATATGTTTGTACCTTTGTATAGCATGACGTGTTAGAGTGTGCATATGTTTGTACATTTGTATAACATATTGTGTTAGAGTGTGTATATGTTTGTACCTTTGTATAGCATGACGTGTTAGAGTGTGTATATGTTTGTACATTTGCATAACATGACGTGTTAGAGTGTGTATATGTGTGTACCATTGTATAACATGGCGTATTAGAGTGTGTATATGTTTGTACCTGTGTATAACATGACGTGTTAGAGTGTGTATATGTGTGTACATTTGTATAACATGACGTGTTTGAGTGTGTATATGTTTGTACATTTGCATAACATGACGTCTTAGAGTGTGTATATGTTTGTACCTGTTTATAACATGACGTGTTAGAGTGTGTATATGTGTGTACCATTGTATAACATGACGTGTTAGAGTGTGTATATGTTTGTACCTGTGTATAACATGACGTGTTAGAGTGTGTATTTGTTTGTACATTTGTATAACATGACGTGTTAGAGTGTGTATATGTGTGTACATTTGTATAACATGACGTGTTAGAGTGTGTATATGTTTGTACCATTGTATAACATGACGTGTTAGAGTGTGCATATGTTTGTACATTTGTATAACATATTGTGTTAGAGTGTGTATATGTGTGTACATTTGTATAGCATGACGTGTTAGAGTGTGCATATGTTTGTACATTTGTATAACATATTGTGTTAGAGTGTGTATATGTTTGTACCTTTGTATAGCATGACGTGTTAGAGTGTGTATATGTTTGTACCTTTGTATAGCAGGACGTGTTAGAGTGTGTATATGTTTGTACCTTTGTATAGCATGACGTGTTAGAGTGTGTATATGTTTGTACCATTGTATAACATGGCGTCTTAGAGTGTGTACATGTTTGTACCTGTGTATAACATGACGTGTTAGAGTGTGTATATGTGTGTACATTTGTATAACATGACGTGTTAGAGTGTGTATATGTTTGTACCATTGTATAACATGACGTGTTAGAGTGTGTATATGTGTGTACCATTGTATAACATGACGTGTTAGAGTGTGCATATGTTTGTACCTTTGTATAACATGACGTTTTAGAGTGTGTATATGTGTGTACATTTGTATAACATATTGTGTTAGAGTGTGTATATGTGTGTACCTGTGTATAGCACAACGTGTTAGAGTGTGTATATGTTTGTACCTGTGTATAACATGACGTGTTAGAGTGTGTATATGTTTGTACCTGTGTATAACATGACGTGTTAGAGTGTGTATATGTTTGTACCTGTGTATAGCATGACGTGTTAGAGTGTGTATATGTTTGTACCTTTGTATAGCATGACGTGTTAGAGTGTGTATATGTTTGTACATTTGTATAGCATGACGTGTTAGAGTGTGTATATGTTTGTACCTGTGTATAACATGACGTGTTAGAGTGTGTATATGTTTGTACATTTGTATAGCATGACGTGTTAGAGTGTGTATATGTTTGTATCTGTGTATAACATGACGTGTTAGAGTGTGTATATGTTTGTACATTTGTATAACATGACGTGTTTGAGTGTGTATATGTTTATACATTTGCATAACATGACGTCTTAGAGTGTGTATATGTTTGTACCTGTTTATAACATGACGTGTTAGAGTGTGTATATGTGTGTACCATTGTATAACATGACGTGTTAGAGTGTGTATATGTTTGTACCTGTGTATAACATGACGTGTTAGAGTGTGTATTTGTTTGTACATTTGTATAACATGACGTGTTAGAGTGTGTATATGTGTGTACCATTGTATAACATGGCGTGTTAGAGTGTGTATCTGTGTGTACATTTGTATAACATGACGTGTTAGAGTGTGTATATGTTTGTACCATTGTATAACATGACGTGTTAGAGTGTGCATATGTTTGCACATTTGTATAACATATTGTGTTAGAGTGTGTATATGTTTGTACCTTTGTATAGCATGACGTGTTAGAGTGTGTATATGTGTGTACCATTGTATAACATGACGTGTTAGAGTGTGCATATGTTTGTACCTTTGTATAACATGACGTTTTAGAGTGTGTATATGTGTGTACATTTGTATAACATATTGTGTTAGAGTGTGTATATGTGTGTACCTGTGTATAGCACAACGTGTTAGAGTGTGTATATGTGTTTGTACCTGTGTATAACATGACGTGTTAGAGTGTGTATATGTTTGTACCTGTGTATAGCATGACATGTTAGAGTGTGTATATGTTTGTACCTTTGTATAGCATGACGTGTTAGAGTGTGTATATGTTTGTACATTTGTATAGCATGACGTGTTAGAGTGTGTATATGTTTGTACCTGTGTATAACATGACGTGTTAGAGTGTGTATATGTTTGTACATTTGTATAGCATGACGTCTTAGAGTGTGTATATGTTTGTACATTTGTATAGCATGACGTGTTAGAGTGTGCATATGTTTGTACATTTGTATAACATATTGTGTTAGAGTGTGTATATGTTTGTACCTTTGTATAGCATGACGTGTTAGAGTGTGCATATGTTTGTACATTTGTATAACATATTGTGTTAGAGTGTGTATATGTTTGTACCTTTGTATAGCATGACGTGTTAGAGTGTGTATATGTTTGTACCATTGTATAACATGACGTGTTAGAGTGTGTATATGTTTGTACCTGTGTATAACATGACGTGTTAGAGTGTGTATTTGTTTGTACATTTGTATAACATGACGTGTTAGAGTGTGTATATGTGTGTACCATTGTATAACATGGCGTGTTAGAGTGTGTATCGGTGTGTACATTTGTATAACATGACGTGTTAGAGTGTGTATATGTTTGTACCATTGTATAACATGACGTGTTAGAGTGTGCATATGTTTGTACATTTGTATAACATATTGTGTTAGAGTGTGTATATGTTTGTACCTTTGTATAGCATGACGTGTTAGAGTGTGCATATGTTTGTACATTTGTATAACATATTGTGTTAGAGTGTGTATATGTTTGTACCTTTGTATAGCATGACGTGTTAGAGTGTGTATATGTTTGTACCTTTGTATAGCAGGACGTGTTAGAGTGTGTATATGTTTGTACCTTTGTATAGCATGACGTGTTAGAGTGTGTATATGTTTGTACCATTGTATAACATGGCGTCTTAGAGTGTGTATATGTTTGTACCTGTGTATAACATGACGTGTTAGAGTGTGTATATGTGTGTACATTTGTATAACATGACGTGTGTGAGTGTGTATATGTTTTTTACATTTGCATAACATGACGTGTTAGAGTGTGTATATGTGTGTACCATTGTATGACATGACGTGTTAGAGTGTGTATATGTTTGTACCTGTGTATAACATGACGTGTTAGAGTGTGTATTTGTTTGTACATTTGTATAACATGACGTGTTAGAGTGTGTATATGTGTGTACCATTGTATAACATGGCGTGTTAGAGTGTGTATCTGTGTGTACATTTGTATAACATGACGTGTTAGAGTGTGTATATGTTTGTACCATTGTATAACATGACGTGTTAGAGTGTGTATATGTTTGTACCTGTGTATAGCATGACATGTTAGAGTGTGTATATGTTTGTACCTTTGTATAGCATGACGTGTTAGAGTGTGTATATGTTTGTACATTTGTATAGCATGACGTGTTAGAGTGTGTATATGTTTGTACCTGTGTATAACATGACGTGTTAGAGTGTGTATATGTTTGTACATTTGTATTGCATGACGTGTTAGAGTGTGTATATGTTTGTATCTGTGTATAACATGACGTGTTAGAGTGTGTATATGTTTGTACCTGTGTATAACATGACGTGTTAGAGTGTGTATATGTTTGTACCTGTGTATAGCATGACGTGTTAGAGTGTGTATATGTTTGTACATTTGTATAGCATGACGTGATAGAGTGTGTATATGTTTGTACATTTGTATAGTATGACGTGTTAGAGTGTGCATATGTTTGTACATTTGTATAACATATTGTGTTAGAGTGTGTATATGTTTGTACCTTTGTATAGCATGACGTGTTAGAGTGTGCATATGTTTGTACATTTGTATAACATATTGTGTTAGAGTGTGTATATGTTTGTACCTTTGTATAGCATGACGTGTTGGAGTGTGTATATGTTTGTACCTTTGTATAGCAGGACGTGTTAGAGTGTGTATATGTTTGTACCTTTGTATAGCATGACGTGTTAGAGTGTGCATATGTTTGTACATTTGTATAACATATTGTGTTAGAGTGTGTATATGTTTGTACCTTTGTATAGCATGACGTGTTAGAGTGTGCATATGTTTGTATATTTGTATAGCATGACGTGTTAGAGTGTGTATATGTGTGTACCTTTGTATAACATGACGTGTTAGAGTGTGTATATGTTTGTACCTTTGTATAACATGACGTGTTAGAGTGTGTATATGTTTGTACATTTGTATAACATGACGTGTTAGAGTGTGTATATGTGTGTACCTTTGTATAACATGACGTGTTATAGTGTGTATATGTTTGTACATTTGTATAACATATCTTGAGATTTGCAATGCTGGTTGGTTTTATACCAATTGATCTTAGTCATAAAATTAACCAGAATTATATATCCTCGCTAAGTAACAAGTCAAGGTGTGCATAACTCCATGATGTTCAGTCCAGTTGATTTTTGAAAGTTATCAAAGTTTGTCCGGACTTGTTCTGTTTTGAAGATTTAAAACACACATATTGCCATACTTGTTCAAATAAACACCCGGCTATGTATAAATACCTGCTGTATCGCAACCACCCCGTTACCTTTAGAGTGACATATTTGTTCCAACATTGTTCTATGTCAAGTAATCTACCAATTCTGCATCTGTTTACTTCGCAACATACAATGCAACTAGGGGGACTTAGAGGCTAATCCTAGACGCTTCCAATTTGCATAATGTTTACTTCGCAACATACAATGCACCTAGAGAGACTTAGAGGCTAATCATAGACGCTTCCAATTTGCATAATGTTTACTTCGCAACATACAATGCACCTAGAGAGACTTAGAGGCTAATCATAGACGCTTCCAATTTGCATAATGTTTACTTCGCAACATACAATGCACCTATAGAGACTTAGTGGCTAATCATAGACGCTTCCAATTTGCATAATGTTTACTTCGCAACATACAATGCACCTAGAGAGACTTAGAGGCTAATCATAGACGCTTCCAATTTGCATAATGTTTACTTCGCAACATACAATGCACCTAGAGAGACTTTGAGGCTAATCATAGACGCTTCCAATTTGCATAATGTTTACTTCGCAACATACAATGCACATATAGAGACTTAGAGGCTAATCATAGACGCTACCAATTATGCATGTGTTTACTTCACAGCATACAATGCACCTAGAGAGACTTATAGGCTAATCATAGATGCTTCCAATTTGCATAATGTTTACTTGGCAACATACAATGCACCTAGAGAGACTTAGAGGCTAATCATAGACGCTACCAATTACCATAGATATACTTGCCAAATTCCAAAAGAACACACTAGATGGGAGACACATGTGTTTACTAGTAACTGATATGTCCGTCTTGGCAACATTTACAATATTTGAACACCACACACCTCTAAATAGGCTTACAAGAAGTGTAGATCCAGAGGAGCTAGCTCGTCTCGACTTTATGTCACTAATATTGCTACTTATAGACACAATTACACATTTTGATGAACTGGTTCAAATGTAATTTTATAAATTAATTTTTTTGGTCTAATAATAGCAAGCACCAGTCCATGTTAAACATTTTATTCATCAATATTTACATCATTTTACAACTTTAATATACAAAACCACATGGATTAAACTGGAAGCTAAATGCTTATTGATCAACACTATTAAAAAGATTATCCGAAAGGACATTGATGAACAGACACATTGCTGTATGAAATGTCCTTGTAAAATGTTTAGTTTTCATATCGTTACATTAAAGTGGACTAAAAGCACCAAGCTGAAATATATAATTTTACATATAGCCAGTATCCACATACTTCATTATTGTTAATCAGTAAGCTGTGTTTTTCTGTTTCGTTAAATCTTAAAAGTGACAGTAGTATGATTTTTAAAACTATTAGCCACACTCAGAACTAGGCTAATCATAGACGCTTCCAATTTGCATAATAATTTGATGCTAATCATAGACGCATCCAAGTTGCATAATGTTTACATAGAGGCTATTCATAGACGTTTCCGATTTGCATAATGTTTCCGTGGAGGCTATTTATAGACATATCCAATTTGCATAATGTTTACTTAGAGGCTATTCATAGACGCTTCCAATTTGCATACTGTTTACTTTGAGGCTAATCATAGACGCTTCCAATTTGCATAATGTTTACTTTGATGCTAATCATAGACGATTCCAATTTGCATAATGTTTACTTTGAGGATATTCATAGACGCTTCCAATTTGCATAATGTTTACTTAGAGGCTATTCAAAGACGCTTCCAATTTGCATAATGGTTGCATATAGGCTAATCATAGAAGCTTCCAATTTGCATAATGCTTACTTAGAAGCTAATCATAGACGATTCCAATTTGCATAATGTTTACAGTAATCATTACTTACTATACTTACTATATGACCATAGGGTAAACAAATGTTTGTCTTGTGCCTGTGCTCTACAGTGGAGACAATCATGTGTCTGGTAGATGTAATTAAATTCAGATTAGCCACAATGTATCTCGCCAAGTCTGTTTGAAACACTCATTGTGATCACATAGCGTTATTCAGTAGATACGTATGTTTTGTTCCAAGCATGGTATTTGGTCTTGTTTGGGTGAATTATTTAAATATCGTATGCAACGTTTGTGTATGCACTGCAATAGGACATTCCTAAGAAATTGCACATGTTCGCTGTAATGTGTATTAAATGTATGTTTAATTATATTTCATAGATGGCCCAGATACAGAAGTATTGACTCCCGCAACATCATCATATACACGTAATGCAAGCACCGTACTACTTGACATTACGTGCGCTTCTGATTGCTATCCGACCTGTAATATTAAATGGACAAAGTCTGGATCAGTTATTACCAATACTGGAGTACTATCGCTGGGAACATTGGACAAGAATGATGCAGCAACATACACATGTACAGTATCTAACCCGGGGACTAGCGCAACTGTTACAAAGCATGTAGATATCTTTGTGAGATGTAAGTGTATATAATTACTGTTATATATATACTATATAATATACTGTAGCTACATGTATTCATAAAATAATAGACTTAGTGATATGCTTCTACAACAGCTGACATGCATAGTATAGATTTACAATGATTAATGACGATTGTTGAATAATTATAATTATACATGCATGTAAGGGGGGAATTGAATTAATTAAATAAACAAACAACATATTTCACTCAAATTTCACATTTAATATCCCGAAGAAAGTCCATCCTTATTAGTATGTCTCCTCCCATTACTGTTTTGCCGTCTGTCTGTCCGTCCGTCCGTCTGTTTGCTTTAGCTTGTCTGCATTTCATAAACCCTTGTTGGATTTTTGCCAAACTTGGCAGGAAGCATTGGTATGATGTCTAGTTGTACATATTGTAAACCCGTTGCGGTTGGAGGAATTTACGTTGCGGATTTACAGCCATTTGGACATTTTTATAAAGCACAGATTGTCTGCACTTCACCTCCCCTTGTTGGATTTTCGCCAAACATCAATCAATACAAAAGGGGTTTTGGTAAAATGTATGTCATTTCGTCGCCTTCGAATGTGTTTGCCTTTGCTGTCTGTCTCTCTGTCCGTCCTTCCGCACTTAATAACCCCGTGCTGGATGTTTGCCTAACTTGATGCATGTCTAGTTGTGCATATTGTGACCACGTTCCAGTTGGATGATATTTTGTGGATTTACGGACATTTGAACATTATTATAGCACAACGCGTGTCTGTGCTTCATCTCCAATACAGTGTCGGATTTTCACCATTCTTTAATACATACAAAAGAGATTGGTTGCTAGGAACATATATGTCCTTTCGTCACCTTATTGAACATTCGAATGAAATAGTATGCGATATTATCCCACGGTGGAACCACATTATGTAATGTTATATTACACAATAGCGCAGCTGTATTATAAAGTTGAACTGGGAAGCCATATATGTACACCATATATTTATTGTTTCCTTAATTACATTGTGTCCAAATTGTGCATTGGTAATCTTAAAACTGGCTGCGTAATACAGGTAGGCTGCTTTAAAGATTTAAAAATAATTTACGACCTATGTACAAATCTGGTGAATCGAACATAATGACTTCATATTTTTATTACTCTACTGAAGCAACAGTGAGTTGGGAGACATACCGTTTTTCATACGCAATATTTAGTATATAACGTAATGAATAGGTATCCTGGTGTGAGTTGGAGAGATCTTGCTCCAGAACAGCCTAGGCGATGTCGCAACTATGTCATCGAAGAGGAGGATATGTCTTTATGTACCTCTATATCCAACAAGCTCACAAATTATCTATGCCATTCGTGTCTGGAGAATTACTAGGCTAATTACTTCTTTAGGAAACTTTGCCTACTCATCCGGGTACTCTACACCAACATGCCCAAACACAATAGAATTGTAAACTATAGTGGGATTTCATGATTTATTTGTGCGTAAATAAACATTATTACTTCACAAAGATTGCGTTGAAACGTTGCATACATATTCGAGAACTACTTATCTACAACACAGTTGCCTCCACCCTACATACCAATGACATTGAAGTTGAAATTTTGTCAAAAATAGTAAGATTTCAGGTTTTATGGTTTTCAGATCTGAAATTTCAGGTTTTATGTATGGGTGATCTGAAATCCAATATTGACATCATTGCAGCCATATTGTGACCATCATTGTAGCCATCTTGTAAATCTATTTGCAAAATCATTGTGCGGTTTGATTCAAACTGTTAACTGTGGCATCGGGATGACTAGTAGATGCAAATATGATCACGTTCGATGTTTGCTCAATGCTTCCATTAACATAACTACCCAGGGGTTTATCTCGGTCCAACCATTGTTATTTCACATTGAATGTAGAGTGATATGTTTTGACATTGTCCGTTCGTCTATCTGGCTGCTATGAATGGATCCTTGTGTTTGTAATTAACTCAAAGTATAATGATATATTGTAATTTCTAATACCAGATGGACCTGATGGATGTGACATCAGTCTTGAATCTCCATATACAGTGAGAGAAGGAAACAGCATTCCTACAATCACGTGTCAATCTGTCTGTTATCCTGCATGTTCACAACGATGGAGCAATGTCAGCATTAACAGTCCAGTTGGTTCTGATGGTGATCTCTCTCTTGAACTGGTGACAAGATCAAAGGCCGGATATTACTCGTGTACTTGCAGAAACATAGTTCAAGGGCATTATGAAAAATCACTCGTCAACATCGTCCACGTAGTTGTTCAGTGTAAGTTGTATTGTTATTATTGGACGCACTATCAGTAATACGTATTAACCAGGTTTATACTGTTTAGTACATCCAACGTGCTTTCGAACCAATATGCCTACAGTTCATGCAATGTATGTATCCTGATTAACTCTATGATCAATGATAACATAATTATGTTAGCCCTGAATGACAATATCACATGTTATCCTCCAATGAACAGTTGAATAGTAAATGCATGCAGCTGATTAGGTGTGGGTGACCATCGTCGGAAAGTTTCACTCTTGAGAGTTTGTAGATCACAAGCCACAAATATTCAACATCGTATAGAAGAATATAGTTATATAAAGAAAACAATACCACATCATGTTCTCATGATCCACTGATGTTAATTATTGTACAACTCCTTCTGTCGCCACATATTAAATTTGTATATTATTTATGATTAAAATAATATTCCTCTACACATGTATAATTGCGTATATCCAGAAGAGCCAACTGTACTGCCATTCATCGACCATATAGTTTCAATGTACTGCCATTCATCGAGCATATAGTTGAAATGTACTGCCATTCCTCTGCCATATAGTTTAAATGTACTGCCATTCCTCCACCATATAGATGACATATACTGCCATTCCTCTACCATATAGTTGAAATGTACTGCCATTCCTCTACCATATATATGACATATACTGCCATTCCTCTACCATATAGTTGACCACGTCTTCCCATCATCTACGATATATATGACTGTACTACATACCTGGCCTATAGTGAAATTTATTGCAATTCCTTACCATTAGTTGAAATGTACGCCATTCCTCTACCAGATAGTTTCAATGTACGCCATTCCCTACCATATAGATGAAATATTACTGCCATTCAAAACAAAAAACACCCACCCACCAAAACAAACCCACCCACCAAAAAACAACCCACTCTACCATATAGATGAAATGTACATCCATTCCTCTACCATATAGTTGAAATGTACTGCCATTCCTCTACCATATAGTTGAAATGTACTGCCATTCATCTACCATATAGATTAAATGTACTTCCATTCCTCTACCATATAGATGAAATGTACTGCCATTCCTCTACCATATAGATGAAATGTACTGCCATTCCTCTACCATATAGTTGAAATGTACTGCCATTCCTCTACCATATAGATGAAATATACTGCCATTCCACTACCATATATATGACATGTACCGCCATTCATCTACCATATAGTTGAAATGTACTGCCATTCCTCTACCATATAGTTTAAATGTACTGCCATTCCTCTACCAAAAAAACCCACACACCAAACAAACCCACCCACATATAGATGAAATATACTGCCATTCCACTACCATATAGATGAAATGTACTGCCATTCCTCTACCATATAGTTGAAATGTACTGCCATTCCTCTACCATATAGATGAAATATACTGCCATTCCACTACCATATATATGAAATGTACCGCCATTCATCTACCATATAGTTTAAATGTACTGCCATTCCTCTAACATATATATGAACATATACGTGCCTTCCTCTACCAGTATAGTTTGACAGATACTCCATTCCTCTACCATATAATGAAATGTACTACAATTCCCTGTTGCCTGATAGTGAAATGTATTGCACGTAATCTACCATAAAGTTGAAAGTACTGACATTCCTCTACAATATAGTTTAAATGTAATGACATTCCTTACCACATGTTGACATAACGGCCATTCCAATCCAATATATGACATATACTGCCATTCCTCTACCATATAGATGCTATATACTGCCATTCCTCTACCATATATATGACATATACTGCCATTCCTCTACCATATAGATGATATATACTGCCATTCCTCTACCATGTAGATAACATACACTGCCATTCCTCTACCATATATATGACATATACTGCCATTCCTCTACCATATATATGACATATACTGCCATTCCTCTACCACATAGATGACATATACTGCCATTCCTCTACCACATAGATGATATATACTGCCATACATCTCCCATATAGCTGAAATTTACAGCCAATTTAAAAAATTAAAAACAAACGCAAGTAAGAATGTGCTAGACACGAGATATCGTTGAACCATTTTAAAACATAACTCTGTTTTTGTATTAGGTTAATGTTTCTCATACAGACTGAATTGCGTCTTCAGATATAGCCCTGACAACGATGACATCATCGTGTATACACAATTAGCAGTATAACATCGCAAGTTACAATACACACGACACGGAATATCGTTGAACTAAGTTTTAAAACATCAATCAATGTTTGTTTTAGGTTAATGTTTCACATACAGTCTAAATATAGCCCTGACAACGATGGCATCATCATGTATGCACAATTAGCAGTATAATGTGTTCTGGTTTTACACAATGATCTGATCCGTCTCCATTGTCAAGTGGTTACGGTAGCTGACTTGTAAAACATTGTAGCCATCGCGGATGGTCACTGGTTCAAGCTGCGACCAGGCCGTGTCTCTTTGATGGAATACGTTGGCAGTTCATTACGGAGGTTGGATAACCAAGTACTGGTTAACCACTGGAGTCTGTCCAAAAAGGTGTACATCCCGAACACACAAAAAAAATACTTCTTGATTACATTTTGTAATGATAGTTATCTTACCAACAGATCCACCTGATGTTAACGTGGTACTTTCAACTACTGATATATCTGAAGGAAAGGAACTTATATTGACATGTGATGCGAACGGCGTCCCATCGTTGTACACATACAACTCTTTATCCCAGACGTGGGGTCGTTCTGTTATACATAGTACACACTCTGCTGTAAGTGGTACTCCAATATACAGTTCTCTACGTATTCCATCTCTACAGCTACAGGACTCGGGAACATATACTTGTCGTGTTAACAATGGGATCACAAATACACGGGGAGTTTTGGAGGACTCTGTTGATTCAGTCTTCATTAAAGTTAAAGGTAATTACTTGCAACAAATTAGTTTACATGTATATCGATACCCATCAAATTAATACTACTTGTGAACTGTTAAACCTATATTACTTATCGAAAATAAATATAAGATAGAGTGCACATATATGTCACATATATTTTGTGATCATTGATAAGCCGAAGTGTTTCAGGAGTTTAATTTCTTTGAGCTAAGAATGGCCGGACTTGTGGTTATTAATAGATTGCTCTTAGCAGTTTATGTGTGTGGATTAATTACATCTAATATTGTTATACATGTGATCATGAAACTTTGCTATGTCACAATGCACTGCAATACAGAATGTAGTGTTACGGTACAATATGTCCGAATTATGGCTTTAAATATCCTTAGTTAACAGTGTTTACTGCTAAATCAATATGTTTTTGTTTGATGCACTATGGAAATTATCCAACTTTCTATTATGAATAGTATGTATTTATTAGTTTGCACATGCGTAATCAGCCGCTTCAAATTAGCTGTATACAATTCCTCAGGCTATTATGTGCTGCTAAGTTACTGATTATTGCAATAACATGTGTCGGCATATGCGTCCAATAAACGCGGGTCTTGCTGTGTCTCTGTTTGCATCTCAGAAACATGTAATACTAATACAAGCTGTAACATAATGCTTTTAAATCTGTTCTTACGTACATTATAGTGTCTCCAAAGATAATTACACAGGGTTTAACATTTACCGGTGTAACGGGTGGAACAGCCAATATCCGTGTGGAATTCTACAGTTATCCGGACATACTGACTGTTACATTTAAACGATATGATGGGTCGGTTATAACAAATGGCGGCAAGCACAATGTATCACATTATGGAACTGAAGTAACAGATAAGTTCCATGGCACAGATGTCACTTTGGATGGAAGTCAGGCTAACTTGGTTATATCAGATTTGAAGGCAGAGCATTTCGGAGTGTACACACTGACACTTTCTAATCAACTTAGTACAACAGTCACAAAAGTGATATTAGTTGCTAAAAGTAAGTAAAGTATTTCTGTAGAAAAGGCTGTATGTTACTGACTGCCCACTTCTATTAATCTAATGACATATGTGTATGGGTGTGGGTGCACTAAGCTTAGAACTTACAACATGGAAGCATCAATTTCAAACAGGCCTATTGTAAAATTACCCATACGTCACAGGACAGAATTAAGTAAATTTAAATGTGGCGGTGCTCCAGTACGCATATAAACCGGACGGTTTGAGAATTTACAACTATTAGAACTCATTCTGCCATTTATTAGAAGGAGAAAGTCATGTATTATTAGTGCATTGTCTGATGATTATTTTGAGAGCTGTTCCATTTGAGAAAGATTTATTATATGAGAATGACTTCCAACACATCTGAATCGGACCAGGTTATAATTCGTATCACTACTGTAACTCTGACAGGCATGGCTACCAGCACTTGTTTTCATATACTTCAAAGACGTTCGGTTTATTTGTGCAAATAATGTATGCATTAATTTTATAAATAGTGTGACTCTTATACATTCCAGGATTAAACCATCCTCGATCTGATCGAATTTGATAACTAATGGTTAAAACATTTCTATATTGCGCAGTATTGCTGTAATTCCATTTCAGTATTTTAAACATGTTGATTTTAATTAGTATTTAATTTGCAATGAACCGCTGTTCCTCGATTTTACTATGTAAATACATTAACATATCAGTAACATGTGATAGGTTGATTAACTGTGCATGTAGTCATATTATTCTCTATTAAATCTTTATAATTAATTGCTGTGGACATTACTATGTTAATATGTTTTGTATATGATACAGTCTACCTAGATGAAACTAATATAAATATTAAAACAAACCAAGATGTCTACCAGTTATCAA
>CM026386.1:2117700-2137338 GCA_014843695.1 Archivesica marissinica | reverse complement strand
TACTGTATGGTTATAGTGCCAGTATATACTGTATGGGTGTAGTGCCAGTATATACTGTATGGTTGTAGTGTAGTATATACTGTATGGTTATAGTGCCAGTATATACTGTACGGTTGTAGTGCCAGTATATACTGTATGGTTGTAATGTAATATATACTGTATGGGTGTAGTATCAGTATATACTGTATGGTTGTAGTGCCAGAATATACTGTATGGGTGTAGTGTCAGTATATACTGTATGGTTGTAGAGCCAGTATATACTGTATGGTTGTAGTGCCAGTATATACTGTATGGTTGTAGTGCCAGTATATACTGTATGGTTGTAGTGTCAGAATATACTGTTTGGTTGTAGTGTCAGTATATACTGTATGGTTGTAGTGTCAGTATATACTGTATGGTTGTATTACCAGTATATACTGTATGGTTGTAATGCCAGCATATACTGTATGGTTGTAGTACCAGTATATACTGTATGGTTGTAGTGCCAGTATATACTGTACGGTTGTAGTGTCAGTATATACTGTATGGTTGTAGTGCCAGTATATACTGTATGGTTGTAGTGCCAGTATATACTGTATGGTTGTAGTGTCAGTATATACTGTATGGGTGTAGTGCCATTATATACTGTATGGTTGTTGTGTCAGTATATACTGTATGGTTGTAGTGCCAGTATATACTGTACGGTTGTAGTGTCAGTATATACTGTATGGTTGTATTGCCAGTATATACTGTATGGTTACTGTATGGTAGTAGTGCCAGTATATACTGTTTGGTTACTGTATGGTTGTAGTGCCAGTATATACTGTATGGTTACTGTATGGGTGTAGTGCCAGTATATACTGTATGGTTGTAGTGTCAGTATATACTGTATGGTTGTAGTGCCAGTATATACTGTATGGTTACTGTATGGTTGTAGTGCCAGTATATACTGTATGGATACTGTATGGGTGTAGTGCCAGTATATACTGTATGGTTGTAGTGCCAGTATATACTGTATGGTTGCTGTATGGGTGTAGTGCCAGTATATACTGTATGGGTGTAGTGTCAGTATATACTGTATGGGTGTAGTGTCAGTATATACTGTATGGTTGTAGTGCTAGTATATACTATATGGTTGTAGTGCCAGTATATACTGTATGGTTGTAGTGTCAGTATATACTGTATGGTTGTAGTGCCAGTATATACTGTATGGGTGTAGTGTAGTATATACTGTATGGTTGTAGTGCCAGTATATACTGTATGGTTGTAGTACCAGTATATATTGTATGGTTGTAGTGTCAGTATATACTGTATGGTTGTAGTGCTAGCATATACTGTATGGTTGTAGTGCTAGCATATACTGTATGGTTGTAGTGCCAGTATATACTGTATGGTTGTAGTGCCAGTATATACTGTATGGTTGTAGTGTCAGCATATACTGTATGGTTGTAGTGCTAGCATATACTGTATGGTTGTAGTGTCAGTATATACTGTATGGTTAATGTATGGGTGTAGTGCCATTATATACTGTATGGTTGTAGTGCCAGTATATACTGTATGGTTGTAGTGTCAGTATATACTGTATGGTTGTAGTGCCAGTACATACTGTATGGTTGTAGTGTCAGTATATACAGTATGGGTGTAGTGTAGTATATACTGTATGGTTGTAGTGCCAGTATATACTGTACTGTTGTAGTGTCAGCATATACCGTATGGTTGTAGTGCTAGTATATATACTGTATGGTTGTAGTGCCAGTATATACTGTATGGTTGTAGTACCAGTATATACTGTATGGTTGTATTACCAGTATATACTGTATGGTTGTAGTGCCAGTATATACTGTATGGTTGTAGTGCTAGCATATACTGTATGGTTGTAGTGTAGTATATACTGTATGGTTGTAGTGCCAGTATATACTGTATGGTTGTAGTGCAGTATATACTGTATGGTTGTAGTGTAGTATATACTGTATGGTGTAGTGCCAGTATATACTGTATGGTTGTAGTGCCAGTATATACTGTATGGTTATAGTGCCAGTATATACTGTATGGTTGTAGTGCCAGTATATACTGTATGGTTGTAGTCCAGTATATACTGTATGGTTGTATAGTGACAGTATACTGTATGGTTACTGTATGGTTGTAGTGCAGTTATACTGTATGGTTACTGTATGGTTGTAGTGCCAGTATATACTGTATGGTTGTAGTGCCAGTATATACTGTATGGTTGTAGTGTCAGTATATACTGTATGGTTGTAGTGCCAGTATATACTGTATGGTTGTAGTGCCAGTATATACTGTATGGTTGTAGTGTAGTATATACTGTATGGTTGTAGTGCCAGTATATACTGTATGGTTGTAGTGCCAGTATATACTGTATGGTTGTAGTGCCAGTATATACTGTATGGTTGTAGTACCAGTATATACTGTATGGTTGTAGTGCCAGTATATACTGTATGGTTGTAGTGCCAGTATATACTGTATGGTTGTAGTGCCAGTATATACTGTATGGTTGTAGTGCCAGTATATACTGTATGGTTGTAGTGTCAGTATATACTGTATGGTTGTAGTGCCGTATATACTGTATGGTTGTAGTGCCAGTATATACTGTATGGTTGTAGTGCCAGTATATACTGTATGGTTGTAGTGCCAGTATATACTGTATGGTTGTAGTGCAGTATATACTGTATGGTTGTAGTGCCAGTATATACTGTATGGTTGTAGTGCCAGTATATACTGTATGGTTGTAGTGCCAGTATATACTGTATGGTTGTAGTGCCAGTATATACTGTATGGTTGTTCCAGTATATACTGTATGGTGTATGAGTATATACTGTATGGTTGTAGTGCCAGTATATACTGTATGGTTGTAGTGCCAGTATATACTGTATCGTTGTAGTGTAGTATATACTGTATGGTTGTAGTGCCAGTATATACTGTATGGTTGTAGTGCCAGTGTATACCGTATAGTTATAGTGCCAGTATATACTGTACGGTTGTAGTGCCAGTATATAATGTATGGTTGTAGTACCAGTATATACTGTATGGTTACTGTATGGATGTAGTGACAGTATATACTGTATGGTTACTGTATGGTTGTAGTGCCAGTTTATACTGTATGGTTACTGTATGGTTGTAGTGCCAGTATATACTGTATGGTTGTAGTACCAGTATATATTGTATGGTTGCAGTGTCAGTATATACTGTATGGTTGTAGTGCTAGCATATACTGTATGGTTGTAGTGCTAGCATATACTGTATGGTTGTAGTGCCAGTATATACTGTACGGTTGTAGTGCCAGTATATACTGTATGGTTGTTGTGTCAGCATATACTGTATGGTTGTAGTGCTAGCATATACTGTATGGTTGTAGTGTCAGTATATACTGTATGGTTACTGTATGGGTGTAGTGCCATTATATACTGTATGGTTGTAGTGCCAGTATATACTGTATGGTTGTAGTGTCAGTATATACTGTACGGTTGTACTGCCAGTATATACTGTATGGTTGTAGTGCCAGTATATACTGTATGGTTGTAGTGCCAGTATATACTGTATGGTTGTAGTGCCAGTATATACTGTATGGTTGTAGTGCCAGTATATACTGTATGGTTGTAGTGCCAGTATATACTGTATGGTTGTAGTGCTAGTATATACTGTATGGTTGTAGTGCCAGTATATACTGTATGGTTGTAGTGCCAGTATATACTGTATGGTTGTAGTGTCAGTATATACTGTATGGTTGTAGTGTCAGTATATACTGTATGGTTGTAGTGTCAGTATATACTGTATGGTTGTATTACCAGTATATACTGTATGGTTGTAATGCCAGCATATACTGTATGGTTGTAGTACCAGTATATACTGTATGTTTGTAGTGCCAGTATATACTGTATGGTTGTAGTGTCAGTATATACTGTATGGTTGTAGTGCCAGTATATACTGTATGGTTGTAGTGCCAGTATATACTGTATGGTTGTAGTGTCAGTATATACTGTATGGGTGTAGTGCCATTATATACTGTATGGTTGTTGTGTCAGTATATACTGTATGGTTGTAGTGCCAGTATATACTGTACGGTTGTAGTGTCAGTATATACTGTATGGTTGTATTGCCGGTATATACTGTATGGTTACTGTATGGTAGTAGTGCCAGTATATACTGTTTGGTTACTGTATGGTTGTAGTGCCAGTATATACTGTATGGTTACTGTATGGTAGTAGTGCCAGTATATACTGTTTGGTTACTGTATGGTTGTAGTGCCAGTATATACTGTATGGTTGTAGTGTCAGTATATACTGTATGGTTGTAGTGCCAGTATATACTGTATGGTTACTGTATGGTTGTAGTGCCAGTATATACTCTATGGATACTGTATGGGTGTAGTGCCAGTATATACTGTATGGTTGTAGTGCCAGTATATACTGTATGGTTGCTGTATGGGTGTAGTGCCAGTATATACTGTATGGGTGTAGTGTCAGTATATACTGTATGGGTGTAGTGTCAGTATATACTGTATGGTTGTAGTGCTAGTATATACTCTATGGTTGTAGTGCCAGTATATACTGTATGGTTGTAGTGTCAGTATATACTGTATGGTTGTAGTGCCAGTATATACTGTATGGGTGTAGTGTAGTATATACTGTATGGTTGTAGTGCCAGTATATACTGTATGGTTGTAGTACCAGTATATATTGTATGGTTGTAGTGTCAGTATATACTGTATGGTTGTAGTGCTAGCATATACTGTATGGTTGTAGTGCTAGCATATACTGTATGGTTGTAGTGCCAGTATATACTGTATGGTTGTAGTGCCAGTATATACTGTATGGTTGTAGTGTCAGCATATACTGTATGGTTGTAGTGCTATCATATACTGTATGGTTGTAGTGTCAGTATATACTGTATGGTTACTGTATGGGTGTAGTGCCATTATATACTGTATGGTTGTAGTGCCAGTATATACTGTATGGTTGTAGTGTCAGTATATACTGTATTGTTGTAGTGCCAGTATATACTGTATGGTTGTAGTGTCAGTATATACTGTATGGGTGTAGTGTAGTATATACTGTATGGTTGTAGTGCCAGTATATATACTGTATGGTTGTAGTGTCAGTATATACTGTATGGTTGTAGTGTCAGCATATACCGTATGGTTGTAGTGCTAGTATATATACTGTATGGTTGTAGTGCCAGTATATACTGTATGGTTGTAGTACCAGTATATACTGTATGGTTGTATTACCAGTATATACTGTATGGTTGTAGTGCCAGTATATACTGTATGGTTGTAGTGCTAGCATATACTGTATGGTTGTAGTGCCAGTATATACTGTATGGTTGTAGTGCCAGTATATACTGTATGGTTGTAGTGCCAGTATATACTGTATGGGTGTAACGTAGTATATACTGTATGGTTGTAGTGCCAGTATATACTGTATGGGTGTAGTGTCAGTATATACTGTATGGTTATAGTTCCAGTATATACTGTATGGTTGTAGTGCCAGTATATACTGTATGGTTGTAGTGTCAGTATATACTGTATGGGTGTAGTGCTAGTATATACTGTATGGTTGTAGTGCTAGCATATACTGTATGGTTGTAGTTCCAGTATATACTGTATGGTTGTAGTGCCCGGATATACTGTATGGTTGTAGTGCCAGTATATAATGTATGGTTGTAGTTCCAGTATATACTGTATGGTTGTAGTGTCAGTATATACTGTATGGGTGTAGTGCTAGTATATACTGTATGGTTGTAGTGCCAGTATATACTGTATGGGTGTAGTGTAGTATATATTGTATGGTTGTAGTGCCAGTATATACTGTATAGGTGTAGTGTCAGTATATACTGTATGGTTGTAGTGCTAGTATATACTGTATGGTTGTAGTTCCAGTATATACTGTATGGTTGTAGTGTCAGTATATACTGTATGGGTGTAGTGTCAGTATATACTGTATGATTGTAGTGCCAGTATATACTGTATGGGTGTAATGTAGTATATACTGTATGGTTGTAGTGCCAGTATATACTGTATGGTTGTAGTGTAGTATATACTGTATGGTTATAGTGCCAGTATATACTGTATGGTTATAGTGCCAGTATATACTGTATGGGTGTAGTGCCAGTATATACTGTATGGTTGTAGTGTAGTATATACTGTATGGTTATAGTGCCAGTATATACTGTACGGTTGTAGTGCCAGTATATACTGTATGGTTGTAATGTAATATATACTGTATGGGTGTAGTATCAGTATATACTGTATGGTTGTAGTGCCAGAATATACTGTATGGGTGTAGTGTCAGTATATACTGTATGGTTGTAGAGCCAGTATATACTGTATGGTTGTAGTGCCAGTATATACTGTATGGTTGTAGTGCCAGTATATACTGTATGGTTGTAGTGTCAGAATATACTGTATGGTTGTAGTGTCAGTATATACTGTATGGTTGTAGTGTCAGTATATACTGTATGGTTGTATTACCAGTATATACTGTATGGTTGTAATGCCAGCATATACTGTATGGTTGTAGTACCAGTATATACTGTATGGTTGTAGTGCCAGTATATACTGTACGGTTGTAGTGTCAGTATATACTGTATGGTTGTAGTGCCAGTATATACTGTATGGTTGTAGTGCCAGTATATACTGTATGGTTGTAGTGTCAGTATATACTGTATGGGTGTAGTGCCATTATATACTGTATGGTTGTTGTGTCAGTATATACTGTATGGTTGTAGTGCCAGTATATACTGTATGGTTGTAGTGCCAGTATATACTGTATGGTTGTAGTGCCAGTATATACTGTATGGTTGTAGTGTCAGTATATACTGTATGGTTGTAGTGCCAGTATATACTGTATGGTTGTGTGTCAGTATATACTGTATGGTTGTAGTGCCAGTATATACTGTATGGTTGTAGTGTCAGTATATACTGTATGGTTGTATTGCCAGTATATACTGTATGGTTACTGTATGGTAGTAGTGCCAGTATATACTGTATGGTTACTGTATGGTTGTAGTGCCAGTATATACTGTATGGTTACTGTATGGGTGTAGTGCCAGTATATACTGTATGGTTGTAGTGTCAGTATATACTGTATGGTTGTAGTGCCAGTATATACTGTATGGGTGTAGTGTCAGTATATACTGTATGGTTGTAGTGCCAGTATATACTGTATGGTTGTAGTGCCAGTATATACTGTATGGTTGTAGTGCCAGTATATACTGTATGGTTGTAGTGTCAGTATATACTGTATGGTTGTAGTGTCAGTATATACTGTATGGTTGTAGTGTCAGTATATACTGTATGGTTGTAGTGCCAGTATATACTGTATGGTTGTAGTGCCAGTATA
Source organism: Archivesica marissinica (assembly GCA_014843695.1). NCBI lineage: Eukaryota > Metazoa > Mollusca > Bivalvia > Venerida > Vesicomyidae > Archivesica > Archivesica marissinica. The sequence goes on along the minus strand of CM026386.1, from coordinate 2,130,001 downwards.
TACTGTATGGTTGTAGTGCCAGTATATACTGTATGGTTGTAGTGCCAGTATATACTGTATGGTTGTAGTGTCAGTATATACTGTATGGTTGTAGTGCCAGTATATACTGTATGGTTGTAGTGCCAGTATATACTGTATGGTTGTAGTGTCAGTATATACTGTATGGTTGTAGTGCCAGTATATACTGTATGGTTGTAGTGTCAGTATATACTGTATGGTTGTAGTGCCAGTATATACTGTATGGTTGTAGTGCCAGTATATACTGTATGGTTGTAGTGCCAGTATATACTGTATGGTTGTAGTGCCAGTATATACTGTATGGTTGTAGTGCCAGTATATACGTATGGTTTACTGTATGGTTGTAGTGCCAGTATATACTGTAGGTTGTTGGTTGGAGTTACTGTATGGTTGTAGTGCCAGTATATACTGTATGGTTGTAGTGCCAGTATATACTGTATGGTTGTAGTACCAGTATATACTGTATGGTTGTAGTGCCAGTATATACTGTATGGTTGTAGTGCCAGTATATACTGTATGGTTGTAGTGCCAGTATATACTGTATGGTTGTAGTGTAGTATATACTGTATGGTTGTAGTGCCAGTATATACTGTATGGTTGTAGTGCCAGTATATACTGTATGGTTGTAGTGTAGTATATACTGTATGGTTGTAGTGCCAGTATATACTGTATGGTTGTAGTGCCAGTATATACTGTATGGTTATAGTGCCAGTATATACTGTACGGTTGTAGTGCCAGTATATATGTATGGTTGTAGTCCAGTATATACTGTATGGTTCTGTATGTGTAGTGCAGTATATACTGTATGGTTAGTAGTGCCAGTTATACTGTATGGTTACTGTATGGTTGTAGTGCCAGTATATACTGTATGGTTGTAGTACCAGTATATATTGTATGGTTGTAGTGTCAGTATATACTGTATGGTTGTAGTGCTAGCATATACTGTATGGTTGTAGTGCTAGTATATACTGTATGGTTGTAGTGCCAGTATATACTGTATGGTTGTAGTGTCAGCATATACTGTATGGTTGTAGTGCTAGCATATACTGTATGGTTGTAGTGTCAGTATATACTGTATGGTTGGTAGTGCCATTATATACTGTATGGTTGTAGTGCCAGTATATACTGTATGGTTGTAGTGTCAGTATATACTGTATGGTTGTAGTGCCAGTATATACTGTATGGTTGTAGTGTCAGTATATACTGTATGGGTGTAGTGTAGTATATACTGTATGGTTGTAGTGCCAGTATATACTGTATGTTGTAGTGTCAGCATATACCGTATGGTTGTAGTGCTAGTATATACTGTATGGTTGTAGTGCCAGTATATACTGTATGGTTGTAGTACCAGTATATACTGTATGGTTGTAGTACCAGTATATACTGTATGGTTGTAGTGCCAGTATATACTGTATGGTTGTAGTGCCAGTATATACTGTATGGTTGTAGTGCCAGTATATACTGTATGGGTGTAGTGTAGTATATACTGTATGGTTGTAGTGCCAGTATATACTGTATGGGTGTAGTGTCAGTATATACTGTATCGTTGTAGTGTAGTATATACTGTATGGTTGTAGTGCCAGTATATACTGTATGGTTGTAGTGCCAGTGTATACCGTATAGTTATAGTGCCAGTATATACTGTACGGTTGTAGTGCCAGTATATAATGTATGGTTGTAGTACCAGTATATACTGTATGGTTACTGTATGGATGTAGTGACAGTATATACTGTATGGTTACTGTATGGTTGTAGTGCCAGTTTATACTGTATGGTTACTGTATGGTTGTAGTGCCAGTATATACTGTATGGTTGTAGTACCAGTATATATTGTATGGTTGCAGTGTCAGTATATACTGTATGGTTGTAGTGCTAGCATATACTGTATGGTTGTAGTGCTAGCATATACTGTATGGTTGTAGTGCCAGTATATACTGTACGGTTGTAGTGCCAGTATATACTGTATGGTTGTTGTGTCAGCATATACTGTATGGTTGTAGTGCTAGCATATACTGTATGGTTGTAGTGTCAGTATATACTGTATGGTTACTGTATGGGTGTAGTGCCATTATATACTGTATGGTTGTAGTGCCAGTATATACTGTATGGTTGTAGTGTCAGTATATACTGTACGGTTGTACTGCCAGTATATACTGTATGGTTGTAGTGCCAGTATATACTGTATGGTTGTAGTGCCAGTATATACTGTATGGTTGTAGTGCCAGTATATACTGTATGGTTGTAGTGCCAGTATATACTGTATGGTTGTAGTGCCAGTATATACTGTATGGTTGTAGTGCCAGTATATACTGTATGGTTGTAGTGCCAGTATATACTGTATGGTTGTAGTGCCAGTATATACTGTATGGTTGTAGTGTCAGAATATACTGTATGGTTGTAGTGTCAGTATATACTGTATGGTTGTAGTGTCAGTATATACTGTATGGTTGTATTACCAGTATATACTGTATGGTTGTAATGCCAGCATATACTGTATGGTTGTAGTACCAGTATATACTGTATGGTTGTAGTGCCAGTATATACTGTACGGTTGTAGTGTCAGTATATACTGTATGGTTGTAGTGCCAGTATATACTGTATGGTTGTAGTGCCAGTATATACTGTATGGTTGTAGTGTCAGTATATACTGTATGGGTGTAGTGCCATTATATACTGTATGGTTGTTGTGTCAGTATATACTGTATGGTTGTAGTGCCAGTATATACTGTACGGTTGTAGTGTCAGTATATACTGTATGGTTGTATTGCCGGTATATACTGTATGGTTACTGTATGGTAGTAGTGCCAGTATATACTGTTTGGTTACTGTATGGTTGTAGTGCCAGTATATACTGTATGGTTACTGTATGGTAGTAGTGCCAGTATATACTGTTTGGTTACTGTATGGTTGTAGTGCCAGTATATACTGTATGGTTGTAGTGTCAGTATATACTGTATGGTTGTAGTGCCAGTATATACTGTATGGTTACTGTATGGTTGTAGTGCCAGTATATACTCTATGGATACTGTATGGGTGTAGTGCCAGTATATACTGTATGGTTGTAGTGCCAGTATATACTGTATGGTTGCTGTATGGGTGTAGTGCCAGTATATACTGTATGGGTGTAGTGTCAGTATATACTGTATGGGTGTAGTGTCAGTATATACTGTATGGTTGTAGTGCTAGTATATACTCTATGGTTGTAGTGCCAGTATATACTGTATGGTTGTAGTGTCAGTATATACTGTATGGTTGTAGTGCCAGTATATACTGTATGGGTGTAGTGTAGTATATACTGTATGGTTGTAGTGCCAGTATATACTGTATGGTTGTAGTACCAGTATATATTGTATGGTTGTAGTGTCAGTATATACTGTATGGTTGTAGTGCTAGCATATACTGTATGGTTGTAGTGCTAGCATATACTGTATGGTTGTAGTGCCAGTATATACTGTATGGTTGTAGTGCCAGTATATACTGTATGGTTGTAGTGTCAGCATATACTGTATGGTTGTAGTGCTAGCATATACTGTATGGTTGTAGTGTCAGTATATACTGTATGGTTACTGTATGGGTGTAGTGCCATTATATACTGTATGGTTGTAGTGCCAGTATATACTGTATGGTTGTAGTGTCAGTATATACTGTATTGTTGTAGTGCCAGTATATACTGTATGGTTGTAGTGTCAGTATATACTGTATGGGTGTAGTGTAGTATATACTGTATGGTTGTAGTGCCAGTATATATACTGTATGGTTGTAGTGTCAGTATATACTGTATGGTTGTAGTGTCAGCATATACCGTATGGTTGTAGTGCTAGTATATATACTGTATGGTTGTAGTGCCAGTATATACTGTATGGTTGTAGTACCAGTATATACTGTATGGTTGTATTACCAGTATATACTGTATGGTTGTAGTGCCAGTATATACTGTATGGTTGTAGTGCTAGCATATACTGTATGGTTGTAGTGCCAGTATATACTGTATGGTTGTAGTGCCAGTATATACTGTATGGTTGTAGTGCCAGTATATACTGTATGGGTGTAACGTAGTATATACTGTATGGTTGTAGTGCCAGTATATACTGTATGGGTGTAGTGTCAGTATATACTGTATGGTTATAGTTCCAGTATATACTGTATGGTTGTAGTGCCAGTATATACTGTATGGTTGTAGTGTCAGTATATACTGTATGGGTGTAGTGCTAGTATATACTGTATGGTTGTAGTGCTAGCATATACTGTATGGTTGTAGTTCCAGTATATACTGTATGGTTGTAGTGCCCGGATATACTGTATGGTTGTAGTGCCAGTATATACTGTATGGTTGTAGTTCCAGTATATACTGTATGGTTGTAGTGTCAGTATATACTGTATGGGTGTAGTGCTAGTATATACTGTATGGTTGTAGTGCCAGTATATACTGTATGGGTGTAGTGTAGTATATATTGTATGGTTGTAGTGCCAGTATATACTGTATAGGTGTAGTGTCAGTATATACTGTATGGTTGTAGTGCTAGTATATACTGTATGGTTGTAGTTCCAGTATATACTGTATGGTTGTAGTGTCAGTATATACTGTATGGGTGTAGTGTCAGTATATACTGTATGATTGTAGTGCCAGTATATACTGTATGGGTGTAGTGTAGTATATACTGTATGGTTGTAGTGCCAGTATATACTGTATGGTTGTAGTGTAGTATATACTGTATGGTTATAGTGCCAGTATATACTGTATGGTTATAGTGCCAGTATATACTGTATGGGTGTAGTGCCAGTATATACTGTATGGTTGTAGTGTAGTATATACTGTATGGTTATAGTGCCAGTATATACTGTACGGTTGTAGTGCCAGTATATACTGTATGGTTGTAATGTAATATATACTGTATGGGTGTAGTATCAGTATATACTGTATGGTTGTAGTGCCAGAATATACTGTATGGGTGTAGTGTCAGTATATACTGTATGGTTGTAGAGCCAGTATATACTGTATGGTTGTAGTGCCAGTATATACTGTATGGTTGTAGTGCCAGTATATACTGTATGGTTGTAGTGTCAGAATATACTGTATGGTTGTAGTGTCAGTATATACTGTATGGTTGTAGTGTCAGTATATACTGTATGGTTGTATTACCAGTATATACTGTATGGTTGTAATGCCAGCATATACTGTATGGTTGTAGTACCAGTATATACTGTATGGTTGTAGTGCCAGTATATACTGTACGGTTGTAGTGTCAGTATATACTGTATGGTTGTAGTGCCAGTATATACTGTATGGTTGTAGTGCCAGTATATACTGTATGGTTGTAGTGTCAGTATATACTGTATGGGTGTAGTGCCATTATATACTGTATTTTTGTTGTGTCAGTATATACTGTATGGTTGTAGTGCCAGTATATACTGTATGGTTGTAGTGCCAGTATATACTGTATGGTTGTAGTGCCAGTATATACTGTATGGTTGTAGTGTCAGTATATACTGTATGGGTGTAGTGCCATTATATACGGTATGGTTGTTGTGTCAGTATATACTGTATGGTTGTAGTGCCAGTATATACTGTACGGTTGTAGTGTCAGTATATACTGTATGGTTGTATTGCCGGTATATACTGTATGGTTACTGTATGGTAGTAGTGCCAGTATATACTGTTTGGTTACTGTATGGTTGTAGTGCCAGTATATACTGTATGGTTACTGTATGGGTGTAGTGCCAGTATATACTGTATGGTTGTAGTGTCAGTATATACTGTATGGTTGTAGTGCCAGAATATACTGTATGGGTGTAGTGTCAGTATATACTGTATGGTTGTAGAGCCAGTATATACTGTATGGTTGTAGTGCCAGTATATACTGTATGGTTGTAGTGCCAGTATATACTGTATGGTTGTAGTGTCAGAATATACTGTATGGTTGTAGTGTCAGTATATACTGTATGGTTGTAGTGTCAGTATATACTGTATGGTTGTATTACCAGTATATACTGTATGGTTGTAATGCCAGCATATACTGTATGGTTGTAGTACCAGTATATACTGTATGGTTGTAGTGCCAGTATATACTGTACGGTTGTAGTGTCAGTATATACTGTATGGTTGTAGTGCCAGTATATACTGTATGGTTGTAGTGCCAGTATATACTGTATGGTTGTAGTGTCAGTATATACTGTATGGGTGTAGTGCCATTATATACTGTATGGTTGTTGTGTCAGTATATACTGTATGGTTGTAGTGCCAGTATATACTGTATGGTTGTAGTGCCAGTATATACTGTACGGTTGTAGTGTCAGTATATACTGTATGGTTGTAGTGCCAGTATATACTGTATGGTTACTGTATGGTAGTAGTGCCAGTATATACTGTTTGGTTACTGTATGGTTGTAGTGCCAGTATATACTGTATGGTTACTGTATGGGTGTAGTGCCAGTATATACTGTATGGTTGTAGTGTCAGTATATACTGTATGGTTGTAGTGCCAGTATATACTGTATGGTTACTGTATGGTTGTAGTGCCAGTATATACTCTATGGATACTGTATGGTTGTAGTGCCAGTATATACTGTATGGTTGTAGTGCCAGTATATACTGTATGGTTGCTGTATGGGTGTAGTGCCAGTATATACTGTATGGGTGTAGTGTCAGTATATACTGTATGGGTGTAGTGTCAGTATATACTGTATGGTTGTAGTGCTAGTATATACTCTATGGTTGTAGTGCCAGTATATACTGTATGGTTGTAGTGTCAGTATATACTGTATGGTTGTAGTGCCAGTATATACTGTATGGGTGTAGTGTAGTATATACTGTATGGTTGTAGTGCCAGTATATACTGTATGGTTGTAGTACCAGTATATATTGTATGGTTGTAGTGTCAGTATATACTGTATGGTTGTAGTGCTAGTATATACTGTATGGTTGTAGTGCTAGATATACTGTATGGTTGTAGTGCCAGTATATACTGTATGGTTGTAGTGCCAGTATATACTGTATGGTTGTAGTGCAGATATACTGTATGGTTGTAGTGCCAGTATATACTGTATGGTTGTAGTGTCAGTATATACTGTATGGTTGTAGTGTAGTATATACTGTATGGTTGTAGTGCCAGTATATACTGTATGGTTGTAGTGCCAGTATATACTGTATGGTTGTAGTGCCAGTATATACTGTATGGTTGTAGTGCCAGTATATACTGTATGGTTGTAGTGTAGTATATACTGTATGGTTGTAGTGCCAGTATATACTGTATGGTTGTAGTGTCAGTATATACTGTATGGTTGTAGTGCTAGTATATATACTGTATGGTTGTAGTGCCAGTATATACTGTATGGTTGTAGTACCAGTATATACTGTATGGTTGTAGTGCCAGTATATACTGTATGGTTGTAGTACCAGTATATACTGTATGGTTGTAGTACCAGTATATACTGTATGGGTGTAGTGCAGTATATACTGTATGGTTGTAGTGCCAGTATATACTGTATGGTTGTAGTGCCAGCATATACTGTATGGTTGTAGTGCCAGTATATACTGTATGGTTGTAGTGCCAGTATATACTGTATGGTTGTAGTGCCAGTATATACTGTATGGTTGTAGTGTAGTATATACTGTATGGTTGTAGTGCGAGTATATACTGTATGGTTGTAGTGTCAGTATATACTGTATGGTTGTAGTTCCGGTATATACTGTATGGTTGTAGTGTCAGCATATACTGTATGGTTGTAGTGTCAGTATATACTGTATGGTTGTAGTGCCAGTATATACTGTATGGTTGTAGTGCCAGTATATACTGTATGGTTGTAGTACCAGTATATACTGTATGGTTGTAGTGCCAGTATATACTGTATGGTTGTAGTGCCAGTATATACTGTATGGTTGTAGTCCAGTATATACTGTATGGTTGTAGTGTCAGTATATACTGTATGGTGTGTGCTAGTATATACTGTATGGTTGTAGTGCCAGTATATACTGTATGGTGTAGTGTAGTATATACTGTATGGTTGTAGTGTCAGTATATACTGTATGGTTGTAGTGTCAGTATATACTGTATGGTTGTAGTGCCAGTATATACTGTATGGTTGTAGTGTCAGTATATACTGTATGGTTGTAGTGTCAGTATATACTGTATGGTTGTAGTGTCAGTATATACTGTATGGTTGTAGTGCCAGTATATACTGTATGGTTGTAGTGTCAGTATATACTGTATGGTTGTAGTGCCAGTATATACTGTATGGTTGTAGTGCCAGTATATACTGTATGGTTGTAGTGCCAGTATATACTGTATGGTTGTAGTGCCAGTATATACTGTATGGTTGTAGTGCCAGTATATACTGTATGGTTGTAGTGCCAGTATATACTGTATGGTTGTAGTGCCAGTATATACTGTATGGTTGTAGTGCCAGTATATACTGTATGGTTGTAGTACCAGTATATACTGTATGGTGTAGTGTCAGTATATACTGTATGGTTGTAGTGCCAGTATATACTGTATGGTTGTAGTGTCAGTATATACTGTATGGTTGTAGTGCCAGTATATACTGTATGGTTGTAGTGCCAGTATATACTGTATGGTTGTAGTGCCAGTATATACTGTATGGTTGTAGTGTAGTATATACTGTATGGTTGTAGTGCAGTATATACTGTATGGTTGTAGTGCCAGTATATACTGTATGGTTGTAGTGCCAGTATATACTGTATGGTTGTAGTGCCAGTATATACTGTATGGTTGTAGTGCCAGTATATACTGTATGGTTGTAGTGCCAGTATATACTGTATGGTTGTAGTGCCAGTATATACTGTATGGTTGTAGTGTTTACTGTATGGTTGTAGTGCCAGTATATACTGTATGGGTGTAGTGTCAGTATATACTGTATGGTTGTAGTGCCAGTATATACTGTATGGTTGTAGTGCCAGTATATACTGTATGGTTGTAGTGTCAGTATATACTGTATGGTTGTAGTGCTAGTATATACTGTATGGTTGTAGTGCTAGTATATACTGTATGGTTGTAGTGCCAGTATATACTGTATGGTTGTAGTGCCAGATATACTGTATGGTTGTAGTGCCAGTATATATGTATGGTTGTAGTACCAGTATATACTGTATGGTTGTAGTGTCAGTATATACTGTATGGTTGTAGTGCCAGTATATACTGTATGGTTGTAGTGCCAGTATATACTGTATGGGTGTAGTGTTGTAGTGCCAGTATATACTGTATGGTTGTAGTGTAGTATATACTGTATGGTTGTAGTGTAGTATATAATGTATGGTTGTAGTGCCAGTATATACTGTATGGTTGTAGTGTAGTATATACTGTATGGTTGTAGTGCCAGTATATACTGTATGGCGTATGGTTGTAGTGTAGTATATACTGTATGGTTGTAGTGCCAGTATATACTGTATGGTTGTAGTGCCAGTATATACTGTATGGTTGTAGTGCCAGTATATACTGTATGGTTGTAGTGTCAGTATATACTGTATGGTTGTAGTGCCAGTATATACTGTATGGTTACTGTATGGGTGTAGTGCCAGTAAATACTGTATGGTTGTATTGTCAGTATATACTGTATAGTTGTAGTGCCTGTATATACTGTACGGTTGTAGTGCCAGTATATGCTGTATGGTTGTAGTGTCAGTATATACTGTATGGTTGTAGTGTAGTATATACTGTATGGTTGTAGTGCCAGTATATACTGTATGGTTTGTTGGTTGTGTGGTTTTGTGGTTGTAATGTCAGTATATACTGTATGGTTGTAGTGCCAGTATATACTGTACGGTTGTAGTGTCAGTATATACGGTATGGTTGTAGTGCCAGTATATACTGTATGGTTGTAGTGCCAGCATATACTGTATGGTTGTAGTGCCAGTATATACTGTATGGTTGTAGTGCAGTATATACTGTATGGTTGTAGTGTCAGTATATACTGTATGGTTGTAGTGCCAGTATATACTGTATGGTTGTAGTGCCAGTATATACTGTATGGTTGTAGTGCCAGTATATACTGTATGGTTGTAGTGCCAGTATATACTGTATGGTTGTAGTGTAGTATATACTGTATGGTTGTAGTGCCAGTATATACTGTATGGTTGTAGTGCCAGTATATACTGTATGGTTGTAGTGCCAGTATATACTGTATGGTTGTAGTGTCAGTATATACTGTATGGTTGTAGTGCCAGTATATACTGTATGGTTGTAGTGTCAGTATATACTGTATGGTTGTAGTGTCAGTATATACTGTATGGTTGTAGTGTAGTATATACTGTATGGTTGTGTGTAGTGCCAGTATATACTGTTGGTTACTGTATGGTTGTAGTGCCAGTATATACTGTATGGTTTGTAGTGCCAGTATATACTGTATGGTTGTAGTGCCAGTATATACTGTATGGTTGTAGTGCCAGTATATACTGTATGGTTGTAGTGCCAGTATATACTGTATGGTTGTAGTGCCAGTATATACTGTATGGTTGTAGTGCCAGTATATACTGTATGGTTGTAGTGCCAGTATATACTGTATGGTTGTAGTGTCAGTATATACTGTATGGTTGTAGTGTAGTATATACTGTATGGTTGTAGTGTCAGTATATACTGTATGGTTGTAGTACCAGTATATACTGTATGGTTGTAATGCCAGCATATACTGTATGGTTGTAGTACCAGTATATACTGTATGGTTGTAGTGCTAGTATATACTGTATGGTTGTAGTGTCAGTATATACTGTATGGTTGTAGTGCCAGTATATACTGTATGGTTGTAGTGCCAGTATATACTGTATGGTTGTAGTGTCAGTATATACTGTATGGGTGTAGTGTCATTATATACTGTATGGTTGTTGTGTCAGTGTATACTGTATGGTTGTAGTGCCAGTATATACTGTACGGTTGTAGTGTCAGGATATACTGTATGGTTGTAGTGCCAGTATATACTGTATGGTTACTGTATGGTAGTAGTGCCAGTATATACTGTATGGTTACTGTATGGTTGTAGTGCCAGTATATACTGTATGGTTACTGTATGGGTGTAGTGCCAGTATATACTGTATGGTTGTATTGTCAGTATATACTGTATGGTTGTAGTGCCAGTATATACTGTGTGGTTACTGTATGGTTGTAGTGCCAGTATATACTGTATGGTTACTCTATGGTTGTAGTGCCAGTATATACTGTATGGTTGTAGTGCCAGTATATACTGTATGGTTGCTGTATGGGTGTAGTGCCAGTATATACTGTATGTGTGTAGTGTCAGTATAAACTGTATGGGTGTAGTGTCAGTATATACTGTATGGTTGTAGTGCCAGTATATACTGTATGGTTGTAGTGCCAGTATATACTGTATGGTTGTAGTGCCAGTATATACTGTATGGGTGTAGTGCCAGTATATACTGTATGGTTGTAGTGCAGTATATACTGTATGGTTGTAGTGCCAGTATATACTGTATGGTTGTAGTGCTAGTATATACTGTATGGGTGTAGTGTCAGTATATACTGTATGGTTGTAGTGCCAGTATATACTGTATGTTGTAGTGTCAGTATATACTGTATGGTTGTAGTGCCAGTATATACTGTATGGTTGTAGTGCCAGTATATACTGTATGGTTGTAGTGCCAGTATATACTGTATGGTTGTAGTGCCAGTATATACTGTATGGTTGTAGTGCCAGTATATACTGTATGGTTGTAGTGCCAGTATATACTGTATGGTTGTAGTGCTAGTATATACTGTATGGTTGTAGTGTCAGTATATACTGTATGGTTGTAGTGCCAGTATATACTGTATGGTTGTAGTGCCAGTATATACTGTATGGTTGTAGTGTCAGTATATACTGTATGGGTGTAGTGTCAGTATATACTGTATGGTTGTTGTGTCAGTATATACTGTATGGTTGTAGTGCCAGTATATACTGTATGGTTGTAGTGTCAGTATATACTGTATGGTTGTAGTGCCAGTATATACTGTATGGTTACTGTATGGTAGTAGTGCCAGTATATACTGTATGGTTACTGTATGGTTGTAGTGCCAGTATATACTGTATGGTTACTGTATGGGTGTAGTGCCAGTATATACTGTATGGTTGTATTGTCAGTATATACTGTATGGTTGTAGTGCCAGTATATACTGTATGGTTACTGTATGGTTGTAGTGCCAGTATATACTGTATGGTTACTGTATGGTTGTAGTGCCAGTATATACTGTATGGTTGTAGTGCCAGTATATACTGTATGGGTGTAGTGCCAGTATATACTGTATGTTTGTAGTGTAGTATATACTGTATGGTTGTAGTGTCA
>CM026386.1:2096964-2116700 GCA_014843695.1 Archivesica marissinica | reverse complement strand
AACCAGTGTAGGGGACATTCTCCAACAACCAGTGTATGGGACATTCTCCAGCAACCAATGTAGGGGACATTCTCCAACAACCAGTGTAGGGGACATTCTCCCACAACCAGTGTATGGGACATTCTCCAACAACCAGAGTAGGGAACATTCTCCAACAACCATGGTAGGGGACATTCTCCATCAACCAGGGTAGGGGACATTCTCCAGCAACCAGTGTATGGGACATTCTCCAACAACCAGTGTAGGGGACATTCTCCAACAACCAGTGTAGGGGACATTCTCCAACAACCAGGGTAGGGTACATTCTCCAGCAACCAGTGTAGGTGACATTCTCCCAACAACCAGGGTAGGGGACATTCTCCAGCAACCAGTGTAGAGGACATAACAACCAGGGTATGGGACATTCTCCAGCAACCAGTGTAGGGGACATTCTCCAGCAACCAGGGTAGGGGTCATTCTCCAGCAACCAGTGTAGGGGACATTCTCCAAAAACCAGGGTAGGGGACATTCTCCAGCAACCAGGGTAGGGGACATTCTCCAACAACCAGGGTAGGGGACATTCTCCAACAACCGGTAGGGGACATTCTCCAGCAACCAGGGTAGGGGACATTCTCCAACAACCAGGGTAGGGGACATTCTCCAACAACCAGGGTAGGGGACATTCTCCAACAACCAGTGTAGGGGACATTCTCCAACAACCAGGGTAGGGGACATTCTCCAACAACCAGGGTAGGGGACATTCTCCAGCAACCAGGGTAGGGGACATTCTCCAACAACCAGTGTAGGGGACATTCTCCAACAACCAGGGTAGGGGACATTCTCCAGCAACCAGTGTAGGGGACATTCTCCAACAACCAGTGTAGGGGACATTCTCCAACAACCAGGGTAGGGGACATCACAACCAGGGTAGGGTACATTCTCCAACAACCAGGGTAGGGTACATTCTCCAACAACCAGGGTAGGGGACATTCTCCAACAACCAGGGTAGGGGACATTCTCCAGCAACCAGGGTAGGGGACATTCTCCAGCAACCAGGGTAGGGGACATTTCCAGCAACCAGGGTACAACCAGGGTAGGGGACATTCTCCAGCAACCAGGGTAGGGGACATTGTCCAGCAACCAGGGTAGGGGACATTCTCCAACAACCAGGGTAGGGGACATTCTCCAACAACCAGGGTAGGGGACATTCTCCAACAACCAGGGTATGGGACATTCTCCAACAACCAGTGTAGGGTACATTCTCCAGCAACCAGGGTAGGGGACATTCTCCAACAACCAGGGTAGGGGACATTCTCCAGCAACCAGTGTAGGGGACATTCTCCAGCAACCAGGGTAGGGGACATTCTCCAGCAACCAGGGTAGGGGACATTCTCCAACAACCAGGGTAGGGGACATTCTCCAGCAACCAGGGTAGGGTACATTCTCCAGCAACCAGTGTAGGGTACATTCTCCAGCAACCAGGGTAGGGGACATTCTCCCACAACCAGTGTAGGGGACATTCTCCAACAACCAGTGTAGGGTACATTCTCCAGCAACCAGGGTAGGGGACATTCTCCAACAACCAGTGTAGGGGACATTCTCCAACAACCAGGGTAGGGGACATTCTCCACAACCAGGGTAGGGGACATTCTCCAACAACCAGGTAGGGGACATTCTCCAACAACCAGGGTAGGGGACATTCTCCAACAACCAGGGTAGGACATAACAACCAGGGTAGGGTACATTCTCCAACAACCAGGGTAGGGGACATACAACCAGGGTAGGGGACATTCTCCAACAACCAGGGTAGGGGACATTCTCCAGCAACCAGTGTAGGGGACATTCTCCAACAACCAGTGTAGGGGACATTCTCCAACAACCAGTGTATGGGACATTCTCCAACAACCAGTGTAGGGTACATTCTCCAACAACCAGTGTAGGGGACATTCTCCAACAACCAGGGTAGGGGACATTCTCCAGCAACCAGGGTAGGGGACATTCTCCAGCAACCAGAGTAGGGGACATTCTCCAGCAACCAGGGTAGGGGACATTCTCCAGCAACCAGGGTAGGGGACATTCTCCAGCAACCAGGGTAGGGGACATTCTCCAGCAACCAGGGTAGGGGACATTCTCCAGCAACCAGGGTAGGGGACATTCTCCAGCAACCAGGGTAGGGGACATTCTCCAACAACCAGGGTATGGGACATTCTCCAACAACCAGGGTAGGGGACATTCTCCAACAACCAGGGTATGGGACATTCTCCAACAACCAGTGTAGGGTACATTCTCCAGCAACCAGGGTAGGGGACATTCTCCAGCAACCAGGGTAGGGGACATTCTCCAGCAACCAGGGTAGGGGACATTCTCCAACAACCAGTGTAGGGGACATTCTCCAGCAACCAGTGTAGGGGACATTCTCCAACAACCAGTGTAGGGGACATTCTCCAGCAACCAGTGTAGGGGACATTCTCCAGCAACCAGGGTAGGGGACATTCTCCAGCAACCAGGGTAGGGGACATTCTCCAACAACCAGGGTAGGGGACATTCTCCAGCAACCAGGGTAGGGGACATTCTCCAGCAACCAGGGTAGGGGACATTCTCCAACAACCAGGTAGGGGACATTCAACCAGGGTAGGGGACATTCTCCAGCAACCAGGGTAGGGGACATTCTCCAACAACCAGGTAGGGGACATTCTCCAACAACCAGGGTAGGGGACATTCTCCAACAACCAGGGTAGGGACATTCTCCAACAACCAGGGTAGGGGACATTCTCCAACAACCAGGGTAGGGGACATTCTCCCAAACCAGTGTAGGGGACATTCTCCAACAACCAGGGTAGGGGACATTCTCCAGAACCAGGGTAGGGGACATTCCCAACAACCAGGGTAGGGGACATTCTCCAACAACCAGTGTAGGGACATTCTCCAAACCAGGGTAGGGGACATTCTCCAACAACCAGGGTAGGGGACATTCTCCACAACCAGGGTAGGGGACATTCTCCAGCAACCAGGGTAGGGTACATTCTCCAACAACCAGGGTAGGGGACATTCTCCAGCAACCAGTGTAGGGGACATTCTCCAACAACCAGGGTAGGGGACATTCTCCAGCAACCAGTGTAGGGGACATAACAACCAGTGTATGGGACATTCTCCAGCAACCAGGGTAGGGGACATTCTCCAGCAACCAGGGTAGGGGACATTCTCCAGCAACCAGTGTAGGGGACATTCTCCAGCAACCAGGGTAGGGGACATTCTCCAGCAACCAGGGTAGGGGACATTCTCCAACAACCAGTGTAGGGGACATTCTCCAACAACCAGTGTATGGGACAT
Source organism: Archivesica marissinica (assembly GCA_014843695.1). Lineage (NCBI taxonomy): Eukaryota > Metazoa > Mollusca > Bivalvia > Venerida > Vesicomyidae > Archivesica > Archivesica marissinica. Next base: position 2,113,391 of record CM026386.1, on the reverse strand, counting down.
TCTCCAACAACCAGTGTAGGGGACATTCTCCAACAACCAGGGTAGGGGACATTCTCCAGCAACCAGGGTAGGGGACATTCTCCAACAACCAGTGTAGGGGACATTCTCCAACAACCAGTGTAGGGGACATTCTCCAACAACCAGTGTAGGGGACATTCTCCAACAACCAGTGTAGGGGACATTCTCCAACAACCAGGGTAGGGTACATTCTCCAACAACCAGTGTAGGGGACATTCTCCAACAACCAGGGTAGGGGACATTCTCCAACAACCAGGTAGGGATTCTCCAGCAACCAGGTAGGGACATAACAACCAGGGTAGGGGACATTCTCCAACAACCAGGGTAGGGGACATTCTCCAACAACCAGTGTAGGGGACATTCTCCAACAACCAGTGTAGGGGACATTCTCCAGCAACCAGGGTAGGGTACATTCTCCAACAACCAGGGTAGGGGACATTCTCCAACAACCAGTGTAGGGGACATTCTCCAACACAGGGTAGGGACATTCTCCAACAACAAGGGTATGGGACATTCTCCAGCAACCAGTGTAGGGAACATTGTCCAGCAACCAGGGTAGGGGACATTCTCCAACAACCAGGGTAGGGGACATTCTCCAGCAACCAGGGTAGGGGACATTCTCCCACAACCAGGGTAGGGGACATTCTCCACAACCAGTGTATGGGACATTCTCCAACAACCAGTGTAGGGTACATTCTCCAACAACCAGTGTATGGGACATTCTCCAACAACCAGTGTAGGGTACATTCTCCAACAACCAGGGTAGGGGACATTCTCCAGCAACCAGTGTAGGGGACATAATAACCAGGGTAGGGGACATTCTCCAACAACCAGGGTAGGGGACATTCTCCAACAACCAGTGTAGGGGACATTCTCCAACAACCAGTGTAGGGGACATTCTCCAACAACCAGGGTAGGGGACATTCTCCAGCAACCAGTGTAGGGGACATTCTCCAACAACCAGGGTAGGGGACATTCTCCAGCAACCAGTGTAGGGGACATTCTCCAACAACCAGTGTAGGGGACATTCTCCAACAACCAGTGTATGGGACATTCTCCAACAACCAGTGTAGGGTACATTCTCCAACAACCAGTGTAGGGGACATTCTCCAACAACCAGGGTAGGGGACATTCTCCAGCAACCAGGGTAGGGGACATTCTCCAGCAACCAGAGTAGGGGACATTCTCCAGCAACCAGGGTAGGGGACATTCTCCAGCAACCAGGGTAGGGGACATTTCCAGCAACCAGGGTAGGGGACATCCCAACCAGAGGGACATTCTCCAGCAACCAGCGTAGGGGACATTCTCCAACAACCAGGGTATGGGACATTCTCCAACAACCAGGGTAGGGGACATTCTCCAACAACCAGGGTATGGGACATTCTCCAACAACCAGTGTAGGGTACATTCTCCAGCAACCAGGGTAGGGTACATTCTCCAGCAACCAGGGTAGGGGACATTCTCCAGCAACCAGGGTAGGGGACATTCTCCAACAACCAGTGTAGGGGACATTCTCCAGCAACCAGTGTAGGGGACATTCTCCAACAACCAGTGTAGGGGACATTCTCCAGCAACCAGTGTAGGGGACATTCTCCAGCAACCAGGGTAGGGGACATTCTCCAGCAACCAGGGTAGGGGACATTCTCCAACAACCAGGGTAGGGGACATTCTCCAACAACCAGGGTATGGGACATTCTCCAGCAACCAGGGTAGGGGACATTCCCCAACAACCAGGGTAGGGGACATTGCAACCAGGGTAGGGGACATTCTCCAGCAACCAGGGTAGGGGACATTCTCCAGCAACCAGGGTAGGGGACATTCCCCAACAACCAGGGTAGGGGACATTCTCCATCAACCAGGGTAGGGTACATTCTCCATGAACCAGTGTAGGGTACATTCTCCAGAACCAGGATAGGGGACATTCTCCCACAACCAGTGTAGGGGACATTCTCCAACAATCAGTGTAGGGTACATTCTCCAGCAACCAGGGTAGGGTACATTCCCAACAACCAGGGTATGGGACATTCTCCAACAACCAGTGTAGGGGACTTCTCCAACACAGGTAGGGAATTCTCCAACAACAAGGGTATGGGACATTCTCCAGCAACCAGTGTAGGACATTTCCAGCAACCAGGGTAGGGGACATTCTCCAACAACCAGGGTAGGGGACATTCTCCAGCAACCAGGGTAGGGGACATTCTCCCACAACCAGGGTAGGGGACATTCTCCAACAACCAGTGTAGGGTACATTCTCCAGCAACCAGGGTAGGGTACATTCTCCAACAACCAGGGTATGGGACATTCTCCAACAACCAGTGTAGGGGACATTCTCCAACTACAAGGGTATGGGACATTCTCCAACAACAAGGGTATGGGACATTCTCCAGCAACCAGTGTAGGGAACATTGTCCAGCAACCAGGGTAGGGGACATTCTCCAACAACCAGGGTAGGGGACATTCTCCAGCAACCAGGGTAGGGGACATTCTCCCACAACCAGGGTAGGGGACATTCTCCAACAACCAGTGTAGGGGACATTCTCCAACAACCAGTGTAGGGGACATTCTCCAACAACCATGATAGGGGACATTCTCCAGCAACCAGGGTAGAGGACATTCTCCCACAACCATGGTAGAGGACATTCTCCAACAACCATGGTAGGGAACATTCTCCAGCAACCATGGTAGGGTACATTCTCCCACAAACAGTGTAGGGGACATTCTCCAACAACCATGGTAGGGGACATTCTCCAACAACCATGGTAGGGGACATTCTCCAACAACCATGGTAGGGGACATAACAACCAGGTAGGGTACATTCTCCAACAACCATGGTAGGGGACATAACAACCAGGGTAGGGGACATTCTCCAACAACCAGGGTAGGGGACATTCTCCAGCAGCCAGTGTAGGGTACATTCTCCAACAACCAGGGTATGGGACATTCTCCAACAACCAGTGTATGGGACATTCTCCAACAACCAGTGTAGGGTACATTCTCCAACAACCAGTGTATGGGACATTCACCAACAACCAGTGTAGGGTACATTCTCCAACAACCAGGGTAGGGGACATTCTCCAGCAACCAGTGTAGGGGACATAATAACCAGGGTAGGGGACATTCTCCAACAACCAGGGTAGGGGACATTCTCCAACAACCAGTGTAGGGGACATTCTCCAACAACCAGGGTAGGGGACATTCTCCAACAACCAGGGTATGGGACATTCTACAACAACCAGTGTAGGGTACATTCTCCAGCAACCAGAGTAGGGTACATTCTCCAACAACCAGGGTAGGGGACATTCTCCTGCAACCAGTGTAGGGTACATTCTCCAGCAACCAGGGTAGGGGACATTCTCCAGCAACCAGGGTAGGGGACATTCCCCAACAACCAGGGTAGGGGACATTCTCCATCAACCAGGGTAGGGTACATTCTCCATGAACCAGTGTAGGGTACATTCTCCAGCAACCAGGGTAGGGGACATTCTCCCATAACCAGTGTAGTGGACATTCTCCAACAATCAGTGTAGGGTACATTCTCCAGCAACCAGGGTAGGGTACATTCTCCAACAACCAGTGTAGGGGACATTCTCCAACTACAAGGGTATGGGACATTCTCCAACAACACGGGTATGGGACATTCTCCAGCAACCAGTGTAGGGAACATTGTCCAGCAACCAGGGTAGGGGACATTCTCCAACAACCAGGGTAGGGGACATTCTCCAGCATCCAGTGTAGGGTACATAACAACCAGGGTAGGGTACATAACAACCAGTGTAGGGGACATTCTCCAGCAACCAGTGTAGGGGACATTCTCCAGCAACCAGGGTAGGGGGCATTCTCCAACAACCAGTGTAGGGGACATTCTCCAACAACCAGTGTAGGGGACATTCTCCAGCAACCAGGGTAGTGGACATTCTCCAACAACCATGGTAGGGGACATTCCCCAACAACCAGGGTAGGGGACATAGCAACCAGGGTAGGGGACATTCTCCAGCAACCAGGGTAGGGGACATTCTCCAGCAACCAGGGTAGGGGACATTCCCCAACAACCAGGGTAGGGGACATTCTCCATCAACCAGGGTAGGGTACATTCTCCATGAAACAGTGTAGGATACATTCTCCAGCAACCAGGGTAGGGGACATTCTCCCACAACCAATGTAGGGGACATTCTCCAACAACCAGGGTATGGGACATTCTCCAACAACCAGTGTAGGGGACATTCTCCAACTACAAGGGTATGGGACATTCTCCAACAACAAGGGTATGGGACATTCTCCAGCAACCAGTGTGGGGAACATTGTCCAGCAACCAGGGTAGGGGACATTCTCCAACAACCAGGGTAGGGGACATTCTCCAGCAACCAGGGTACGAGACATTCTCCAGCAACCAGGGTAGGGGGCATTCTCCAACAACCAGGGTAGGGGACATTCTCCAACAACCAGGGTATGGGACATTCTCCAGCAACCAGGGTAGGGGACATTCTCCAACAACCAGGGTAGGGGACATTCCCCAACAACCAGGGTAGGGGACATAGCAACCAGGGTAGGGGACATTCTCCAGCAACCAGGGTAGGGGACATTCTCCAGCAACCAGGGTAGGGGACATTCCCCAACAACCAGGGTAGGGGACATTCTCCATCAACCAGGGTAGGGTACATTCTCCATGAACCAGTGTAGGGTACATTCTCCAGCAACCAGGGTAGGGGACATTCTCCCACAACCAGTGTAGGGGACATTCTCCAACAATCAGTGTAGGGTACATTCTCCAGCAACCAGGGTAGGGTACATTCTCCAACAACCAGGGTATGGGACATTCTCCAACAACCAGTGTAGGGGACATTCTCCAACTACAAGGGTATGGGACATTCTCCAACAACAAGGGTATGGGACATTCTCCAGCAACCAGTGTAGGGAACATTGTCCAGCAACCAGGGTAGGGGACATTCTCCAACAACCAGGGTAGGGGACATTCTCCAGCAACCAGGGTAGGGGACATTCTCCCACAACCAGGGTAGGGGACATTCTCCAACAACCAGTGTAGGGGACATTCTCCAACAACCAGTGTAGGGGACATTCTCCAACAACCATGATAGGGGACATTCTCCAGCAACCAGGGTAGAGGACATTCTCCCACAACCATGGTATAGGACATTCTCCAACAACCAGTGTAGGGGACATTCTCCAAACAACCATGGTAGGGGACATTCTCCAACAACCATTGTAGGGGACATTCTCCAACAACCATGGTAGGGGACATAACAACCAGGGTAGGGTACATTCTCCAATAACCATGCTAGGGGACATAACAACCAGGGTAGGGGACATTCTCCAACACTCAGGGTAGGGGACATTCTCCAACAACCAGTGTAGGGTACATTCTCCAACAACCAGTGTATGGGACATTCACCAACAACCAGTGTAGGGTACATTCTCCAACAACCAGGGTAGGGGACATTCTCCAGCAACCAGTGTAGGGGACATAATAACCAGGGTAGGGGACATTCTCCAACAACCAGGGTAGGGGACATTCTCTAACAACCAGTGTAGGGGACATTCTCCAACAACCAGGGTAGGGGAAATTCTCCAACAACCAGAGTATGGGACATTCCCCAACAACCAGTGTAGGGTACATGCTCCAGCAACCAGGGTAGGGTACATTCTCCAACAACCAGGGTAGGGGACATTCTCCTGCAACCAGTGTAGGGTACATTCTCCAGCAACCAGGGTAGGGTACATTCTCCAGCAACCAGGGTAGGGTACATTCTCCAGCAACCAGGATATGGGACATTCTCCAGTAACCAGGATAGGGGACATTCTCCAGCAACCAGAGTAGGGTACATTACAAGCAGGGTAGGGTACATAGCAACCAGGGTAGGGGACATTCTCCAACAACCAGTGTAGTGGACATTCTCCAGCAACCAGTGTAGGGGACATTCTCCAGCAACCAGGGTAGGGGACATTCTCCAGCAACCAGGGTAGGGGACATTCTCCCACAACCAGGGTAGGGGACATTCTCCAACAACCAGTGTAGGGTACATTCTCCAACAACCAGTGTAGGGGACATTCTCCAACAGCCATGGTAGAGGACATTCTCCAACAACCATGGTAGGGAACATTCTCCAGCAACCATGGTAGAGTACATTCTCCCACAAACAGTGTAGGGGACATTCTCCAACAACCATGGTAGGGGACATTCTCCAACAACTATGGTAGGGGACATTCTCCAACAACCATGGTAGGGGACATAACAACCAGGGTAGTGTACATTCTCCAACAACCATGGTAGGGGACATAAAAACCAGGGTAGGGGACATTCTCCAACACCCAGGGTAGGGGACATTCTCCAGCAGCCAGTGTAGGGTACATTCTCCAACAACCAGGGTATGGGACATTCTCCAACAACCAGTGTACGGGACATTCTCCAACAACCAGTGTAGGGTACATTCTCCAACAACCAGTGTATGGGACATTCACCAACAACCAGTGTAGTGTACATTCTCCAATAACCAGGGTAGGGGACATTCTCCAGCAACCAGTGTAGGGGACATAATAACCAGGGTAGGGGACATTATCCAACAACCAGGGTAGGGGACATTCTCCAACAACCAGTGTAGGGGACATTCTCCAACAACCAGTGTAGGGGACATTCTCCAACAACCAGGGTATGGGACATTCTCCAACAACCAGTGTAGGGTACATTCTCCAGCAACCAGGGTAGGGTACATTCTCCAACAACCAGGGTAGGGGACATTCTCCTGCAACCAGTGTAGGGTACATTCTCCAGCAACCAGGGTAGGGGACATTCTCCAGCAACCAGGGTAGGGGACATTCCCCAACAACCAGGGTAGGGGACATTCTCCATCAACCAGGGTAGGGTACATTCTCCATGAACCAGTGTAGGGTACATTCTCCAGCAACCAGGGTAGGGGACATTCTCCCACAACCAGTGTAGGGGACATTCTCCAACAACCAGTGTAGGGGACATTCTCCAACAACCAGTGTAGGGGACATTCTCCAACAACCATGTAGGGGACATTCTCCAGCAACCAGGGTAGGGGACATTCTCCACAACCAGGGTAGGGGACATTCTCCAACAACCAGGGTAGGGACATTCTCCAGCAACCAGGGTAGGGGACATTCTCCAACAACCAGTGTAGGGGACATTCTCCAACAACCAGGGTAGGGGACATTCTCCAACAACCAGGGTAGGGGACATTCTCCAACAACCAGGTAGGGGACATAACAACCAGGGTAGGGACATTCTCCAACAACCAGGTAGGGGACATAACAACCAGGGTAGGGGACATTCTCCAACAACCAGGGTAGGGGACATTCTCCAACAACCAGGGTAGGGGACATTCTCCAACAACCAGTGTAGGGGACATTCTCCAACAACCAGTGTAGGGTACATTCTCCAGCAACCAGGGTAGGGTACATTCTCCAACAACCAGGGTAGGGAACATTGTCCAGCAACAGGGTAGGGGACATTCTCCAACAACCAGGGTAGGGGACATTCTCCAGCAACCAGGGTAGGGGACATTCTCCCACAACCAGGGTAGGGGACATTCTCCAACAACCAGTGTAGGGGACATTCTCCAACAACCAGTGTAGGGGACATTCTCCAACAACCATGATAGGGGACATTCTCCAGCAACCAGGGTAGAGGACATTCTCCCACAACCATGGTAGAGGACATTCTCCAACAACCATGGTAGGGAACATTCTCCAGCAACCATGGTAGGGGACATTCTCCCACAAACAGTGTAGGGGACATTCTCCAACAACCATGGTAGGGGAAATTCTCCAACAACCATGGTAGGGGACATAACAACCAGGGTAGGGTACATTCTCCAACAACCATGGTAGGGGACATAACAACCAGGGTAGGGGACATTCTCCAACAACCAGGGTAGGGGACATTCTCCAGCAGCCAGTGTAGGGTACATTCTCCAACAACCAGGGTATGGGACATTCTCCAACAACCAGTGTATGGGACATTCTCCAACAACCAGTGTATGGGACATTCTCCACCAACCAGAGTAGGGGACATTCTCCAGCAACCAGTGTAGGGGACATAATAACCAGGGTAGGGGACATTCTCCAGCAACCAGGGTAGGGGACATTCTCCAACAACCAGTGTAGGGGACATTCTCCAACAACCAGTGTAGGGGACATTCTCCAACAACCAGGGTAGGGGACATTCTCCAGCAGCCAGTGTAGGGGACATTCTCCAACAACCAGGGTAGGGGACATTCTCCAGCAACCAGTGTAGGGGACATTCTCCAACAACCAGTGTAGGGGACATTCTCCAACAACCAGTGTATGGGACATTCTCCAACAACCAGTGTAGGGTACATTCTCCAACAACCAGTGTAGGGGACATTCTCCAACAACCAGGGTAGGGGACATTCTCCAGCAACCAGGGTAGGGGACATTCTCCAACAACCAGGGTATGGGACATTCTCCAGCAACCAGGGTAGGGGACATTCTCCAACACCCAGGGTAGGGGACATTCCCCAACAACCAGGGTAGGGGACATTCTCCAGCAACCAGGGTAGGGGACATTCTCCAGCAACCAGGGTAGGGGACATTCCCCAACAACCAGGGTAGGGGACATTCTCCATCAACCAGGGTAGGGTACATTCTCCATGAACCAGTGTAGGGTACATTCTCCAGCAACCAGGGTAGGGGACATTCTCCCACAACCAGTGTAGGGGACATTTTCCAACAATCAGTGTAGGGTACATTCTCCAGCAACCAGGGTAGGGTACATTCTCCAACAACCAGGGTATGGGACATTCTCCAACAACCAGTGTAGGGGACATTCTCCAACTACAAGGGTATGGGACATTCTCCAACAACAAGGGTATGGGACATTCTCCAGCAACCAGTGTAGGGAACATTGTCCAGCAACCAGGGTAGGGGACATTCTCCAACAACCAGGGTAGGGGACATTCTCCAGCAACCAGGGTAGGGGACATTCTCCCACAACCAGGGTAGGGGACATTCTCCAACAACCAGTGTAGGGGACATTCTCCAACAACCAGTGTAGGGGACATTCTCCAACAACCATGATAGGGGACATTCTCCAGCAACCAGGGTAGGGGACATTCTCCCACAACCATGGTAGAGGACATTCTCCAACAACCATTGTAGGGAACATTCTCCAGCAACCAGGGTAGGGGACATTCTCCCACAACCAGTGTAGGGGACATTCTCCAACAACCAGGGTAGGGGACATTCTCCAACAACCAGGGTAGGGGACATTCTCCAACAACCAGGGTAGGGGACATTCTCCAACAACCAGGGTAGGGGACATAACAACCAGGGTAGGGGACATTCTCCAACAACCAGGGTAGGGGACATTCTCCAACAACCAGGGTAGGGGACATTCTCCAACAACCAGGGTAGGGGACATTCTCCAACAACCAGTGTAGGGGACATTCTCCAACAACCAGTGTAGGGGACATTCTCCAACAACCAGTGTAGGGTACATTCTCCAACAACCAGTGTATGGGACATTCTCCAACAACCAGTGTAGGGTACATTCTCCAACAACCAGGGTAGGGGACATTCTCCAGCAACCAGTGTAGGGGACATAATAACCAGGGTAGGGGACATTCTCCAACAACCAGGGTAGGGGACATTCTCCAACAACCAGTGTAGGGGACATTCTCCAGCAACCAGGGTAGGGGACATTCTCCAGCAACCAGGGTAGGGGACATTCTCCAGCAACCAGGGTAGGGGACATTCTCCAGCAACCAGGGTAGGGGACATTCTCCAGCAACCAGGGTAGGGGACATTCTCCAGCAACCAGGGTAGGGGACATTCTCCAACAACCAGGGTAGGGGACATTCTCCAACAACCAGGGTAGGGGACATTCTCCAACAACCAGGGTAGGGGACATTCTCCAACAACCAGTGTAGGGTACATTCTCCAGCAACCAGGGTAGGGTACATTCTCCAGCAACCAGGGTAGGGGACATTCTCCAGTAACCAGGGTAGGGGACATTCTCCAGCAACCAGTGTAGGGTACATAACAACCAGGGTAGGGTACATAACAACCAGGGTAGGGGACATTCTCCAACAACCAGTGTAGGGGACATTCTCCAGCAACCAGTGTAGGGGACATTCTCCAGCAACCAGTGTAGGGGACATTCTCCAGCAACCAGGGTAGGGGACATTCTCCAACAACCAGGGTAGGGGACATTCTCCAACAACCAGGGTATGGGACATTCTCCAGCAACCAGGGTAGGGGACATTCTCCAACAACCAGAGTAGGGGACATTCCCCAACAACCAGGGTAGGGGACATAGCAACCAGGGTAGGGGACATTCTCCAGCAACCAGGGTAGGGGACATTCTCCAGCAACCAGGGTAGGGGACATTCTCCAGCAGCCAGTGTAGGGGACATTCTCCAACAACCAGGGTAGGGGACATTCTCCAGCAACCAGTGTAGTGTAGGGGACATTCTCCAACAACCAGTGTAGGGGACATTCTCCAACAACCAGTGTATGGGACATTCTCCAACAACCAGTGTAGGGTACATTCTCCAACAACCAGTGTAGGGGACATTCTCCAACAACCAGGGTAGGGGACATTCTCCAGCAACCAGGGTAGGGGACATTCTCCAACAACCAGGGTATGGGACATTCTCCAGCAACCAGGGTAGGGGACATTCTCCAACACCCATGTAGGTGACATTCCCCAACAACCAGGGTAGGGGACATAGCAACCAGGGTAGGGGACATTCTCCATCAACCAGGGTAGGGTACATTCTCCATGAACCAGTGTAGGGTACATTCTCCAGCAACCAGGGTAGGGGACATTCTCCCACAACCAGTGTAGGGGACATTCTCCAACAATCAGTGTAGGGTACATTCTCCAGCAACCAGGGTAGGGTACATTCTCCAACAACCAGGGTATGGGACATTCTCCAACAACCAGTGTAGGGGACATTCTCCAACTACAAGGGTATGGGACATTCTCCAACAACAAGGGTATGGGACATTCTCCAGCAACCAGTGTAGGGAACATTGTCCAGCAACCAGGGTAGGGGACATTCTCCAACAACCAGGGTAGGGGACATTCTCCAGCAACCAGGGTAGGGGACATTCTCCCACAACCAGGGTAGGGGACATTCTCCAACAACCAGTGTAGGGGACATTCTCCAACAACCAGTGTAGGGGACATTCTCCAACAACCATGGTAGGGGACATTCTCCAGCAACCAGGGTAGGGGACATTCTCCCACAACCATGGTAGAGGACATTCTCCAACAACCATGGTAGGGGACATTCTCCAGCAACCATGGTAGGGGACATTCTCCCACAACCAGTGTAGGGGACATTCTCCAACAACCATGGTAGGGGACATTCTCCAACAACCAGGGTAGGGGACATTCTCCAACAACCAGGGTAGGGGACATAACAACCAGGGTAGGGGACATTCTCCAACAACCAGGGTAGGGGACATTCTCCAACAACCAGGGTAGGGGACATTCTCCAACAACCAGTGTATGGGACATTCTCCAACAACCAGTGTAGGGGACATTCTCCAACAACCAGTGTATGGGACATTCTCCAGCAACCAGTGTAGGGGACATTCTCCAACAACCAGTGTATGGGACATTCTCCAACAACCAGTGTAGGGTACATTCTCCAACAACCAGGGTAGGGGACATTCTCCAGCAACCAGTGTAGGGGACATAAAACCAGGGTAGGGGACATTCTCCAACAACCAGGGTAGGGGACATTCTCCAACAACCAGTGTAGGGGACATTCTCCAGCAACCAGGGTAGGGGACATTCTCCAGCAACCAGGGTAGGGGACATTCTCCAGCAACCAGGGTAGGGGACATTCTCCAGCAACCAGGGTAGGGGACATTCTCCAGCAACCAGGGTAGGGGACATTCTCCAGCAACCAGGGTAGGGGACATTCTCCAACAACCAGGGTAGGGGACATTCTCCAACAACCAGGGTAGGGGACATTCTCCAACAACCAGGGTAGGGGACATTCTCCAACAACCAGGTACCACCAGTGGCATTCCACAACAGTAGGGACTCCAACCAGGTAGGGACTTCTCCAACAACCATGTAGGGGACATTCTCCAGCAACCAGTGTAGGGACATTCTCCAGCAACCAGGGTAGGGACATTCTCCAGCAACCAGGTAGGGGCATTTCCACCGGGTAGGGGACATTCTCCAACAACCAGGGTAGGGGACATTCTCCAGCAACCAGGGTAGGGGACATTCTCCAACAACCAGGGTAGGGGACATTCTCCAACAACCAAACAGGTAGGACATTCTCCACAACCAGGGTAGGGGACATCAACAACCAGGTAGGGGACATTCTCCAACAACCAGGGTAGGGGACATTCTCCATCAACCAGTGTAGGGTACATTCTCCAGCAACCAGGGTAGGGGACATTCTCCCACAACCAGTGTAGGGGACATTCTCCAACAACCAGTGTAGGGGACATTCTCCATCAACCAGGGTAGGGTACATTCTCCATCAACCAGTGTAGGGTACATTCTCCAGCAACCAGGGTAGGGGACATTCTCCCACAACCAGTGTAGGGGACATTCTCCAACAATCAGTGTAGGGTACATTCTCCAGCAACCAGGGTAGGGTACATTCTCCAACAACCAGGGTATGGGACATTCTCCAACAACCAGTGTAGGGGACATGCTCCAACTACAAGGGTATGGGACATTCTCCAACAACAAGGGTATGGGACATTCTCCAGCAACCAGTGTAGGGAACATTGTCCAGCAACCAGGGTAGGGGACATTCTCCAACAACCAGGGTAGGGGACATTCTCCAGCAACCAGGGTAGGGGACATTCTCCCACAACCAGGGTAGGGGATATTCTCCAACAACCAGTGTAGGGGACATTCTCCAACAACCAGTGTAGGGGACATTCTCCAACAACCATGATAGGGGACATTCTCCAGCAACCAGGGTAGAGGACATTCTCCCACAACCATGGTAGAGGACATTCTCCAACAACCATGGTAGGGAACATTCTCCAGCAACCATGGTAGTGTACATTCTCCCACAAACAGTGTAGGGGACATTCTCCAACAACCATGGTAGGGGACATTCTCCAACAACCATGGTAGGGGACATTCTCCAACAACCATGGTAGGGGACATAACACCCAGGGTAGGGGACATTCTCCAACACCCAGGGTAGGATACATTCTCCAACAACCAGGGTATGGGACATTCTCCAACAACCAGTGTATGGGACATTCTCCAACAACCAGTGTAGGGGACATTCTCCAACAACCAGTGTATGGGACATTCTCCAGCAACCAGTGTATGGGACATTCTCCAACAACCAGTGTATGGGACATTCACCAACAACCAGTGTAGGGTACATTCTCCAACAACCAGTGTATGGGACATTCACCAACAACCAGTGTAGGGTACATTCTCCAACAACCAGGGTAGGGGACATTCTCCAGCAACTAGTGTAGGGGACATAATAACCAGGGTAGGGGAAATTCTCCAACAACCAGGGTAGGGGACATTCTCCAACAACCAGTGTAGGGGACATTCTCCAACAACCAGTGTAGGGGACATTCTCCAACAACCAGGGTAGGGGACATTCTCCAACAACCAGGGTATGGGACATTCTCCAACAACCAGTGTAGGGGACATTCTCCAACAACCAGTGTAGGGGACATTCTCCAACAACCAGTGTATGGGACATTCTCCAGCAACCAGTGTAGGGGACATTCTCCAACAACCAGTGTATGGGACATTCTCCAACAACCAGTGTAGGGTACATTCTCCAGCAACCAGTGTATGGGACATTCACCAACAACCAGTGTAGGGTACATTCTCCAACAACCAGGGTAGGGGACATTCTCCAGCAACAGTGTAGGGGACATAATAACCAGGGTAGGGGACATTCTCCAACAACCAGGGTAGGGGACATTCTCCAACAACCAGTGTAGGGGACATTCTCCAACAACCAGTGTAGGGGACATTCTCCAACAACCAGGGTAGGGGACATTCTCCAACAACCAGTGTAGGGGACATTCTCCAACAACCAGGGTAGGGGACATTCTCCAGCAACCAGTGTAGGGGACATTCTCCAACAACCAGGGTAGGGGACATTCTCCAGCAACCAGTGTAGGGGACATTCTCCAACAACCAGTGTAGGGGACATTCTCCAACAACCAGTGTAGGGGACATTCTCCAACAACCAGTGTAGGGGACATTCTCCAACAACCAGTGTAGGGGACATTCTCCAACAACCAGGGTAGGGGACATTCTCCAACAACCAGGGTAGGGGACATTCTCCAGCAACCAGGGTAGGGGACATTCTCCAGCAACCAGGGTAGGGGACATTCTCCAGCAACCAGGGTAGGGGACATTCTCCAACAACCAGGGTAGGGGACATTCTCCAGCAACCAGGGTAGGGGACATTCTCCAGCAACCAGGGTAGGGTACATTCTCCAACAACCAGGGTAGGGGACATTCTCCAGCAACCAGTGTAGGGTACATTCTCCAGCAACCAGGGTAGGGTACATTCTCCAGCAACCAGGGTAGGGTACATTCTCCAGCAACCAGGGTAGGGGACATTCTCCAGTAACCAGGGTAGGGGACATTCTCCAGCAACCAGGGTAGGGAACATAACAAGCAGGGTAGGGTACATAACAACCAGGGTAGGGGACATTCTCCAACAACCAGTGTAGGGGACATTCTCCAGCAACCAGTGTAGGGGACATTCTCCAGCAACCAGGGTAGGGACATTCTCCAGCAACCAGGGTAGGGGACATACAACTGACATAACAACCAGGGTAGGGGACATTCTCCAACAACCAGGGTAGGGGACATTCTCCAGCAACCGTGTAGGGGACATTCTCCGCAACAGGGTAGGGGACATTCTCCAGCAACCAGGTAGGGGACATTCTCCAGCAACCAGGGTAGGGACATTCTCCAACAACCAGGGTAGGGGACATTCTCCAACAACCAGGGTAGGGGATTCTCCACAACCAGGGTAGGGGACATTCTCCAGCAACCAGTGTAGGGGACATTCTCCAACAACCAGGGTAGGGGACATTCTCCAACAACCAGGGTAGGGGACATTCTCCAACAACCAGGGTAGGGGACATTCTCCAGCAACCAGGGTAGGGGACATTCTCCAACAACCAGGGTAGGGGACATAACAACCAGGGTAGGGGACATTCTCCAACAACCAGGGTAGGGGACATTCTCCAGCAACCAGTGTAGGGGACATTCTCCAGCAACCAGGGTAGGGGACATTCTCCAACAACCAGGGTAGGGGACATTCTCCAACAACCAGTGTAGGGGACATTCTCCAGCAACCAGTGTAGGGGACATTCTCCAACAACCAGTGTAGGGGACATTCTCCAACAACCAGGGTAGGGGACATTCTCCAGCAACCAGGGTAGGGGACATTCTCCAACAACCAGGGTAGGGGACATTCTCCAACAACCAGTGTAGGGGACATTCTCCAACAACCAGGGTAGGGGACATTCTCCAGCAACCAGGGTAGGGGACATTCTCCAGCAACCAGGGTAGGGGACATTCTCCAGCAACCAGGGTAGGGGACATTCTCCAGCAACCAGTGTAGGGGACATTCTCCAACAACCAGGGTAGGGGACATTCTCCAACAACCAGGGTAGGGGACATAACAACCAGGGTAGGGGACATTCTCCAACAACCAGGGTAGGGGACATTCTCCAACAACCAGTGTAGGGGACATTCTCCACAACCGTGTAGGGGACATTCTCCACAACCAGGTAGGGACATTCTCCAACAACCAGGTAGGGACATTCTCCAACAACCAGTGTAGGGACATTCTCCAAACAGGTAGGGACATTCTCCACAACCAGGGTAGGGGACATTCTCCACAACCAGTGTAGGGGACATTCTCCAACAACCAGGTAGGGACATTCTCCAGCAACCAGGTAGGGACATTCTCCACAACCAGGGTAGGGGACATTCTCCAGCAACCAGGGTAGGGGACATTCTCCAACAACCAGGGTAGGGGACATTCTCCAACAACCAGTGTAGGGGACATTCTCCAACAACCAGTGTAGGGGACATTCTCCAGCAACCAGGGTAGGGGACATTCTCCAGCAACCAGGGTAGGGGACATTCTCCAGCAACCAGGGTAGGGGACATTCTCCAGCAACCAGGGTATGGGACATTCTCCAACAACCAGTGTATGGGACATTCTCCAACAACCAGTGTAGGGGACATTCTCCAACAACCAGGGTAGGGGACATTCTCCAACAACCAGGGTAGGGTACATTCTCCAACAACCAGTGTAGGGGACATTCTCCAACAACCAGTGTAGGGGACATTCTCCAACAACCAGTGTAGGGGACATTCTCCAACAACCAGGGTAGGGGACATTCTCCAACAACCA
>CM026386.1:2078169-2095964 GCA_014843695.1 Archivesica marissinica | reverse complement strand
GGGGGGGGGGGGGGGGGGGGGGGGGGGGGGGGGGGGGGGGGGGGGGTGGGGGGGGGGGGGGGGGGGGGGGGGGGGGGGGGGGGGGGGGGGGGGGGGGGGGGGGGGGGGGGGGGGGGGGGGGGGGGGGGGGGGGGGGGGGGGGGGGTGGGGGGGGGGGGGGGGGGGGGGGGGGGGGGGGGGGGGGGGGGGGGGGGGGGGGGTGGGGGGGGGGGGGGGGGGGGGGGGGGGGGGGGGGGGGGGGGGGGGGGGGGGGGGGGGGGGGGGGGGGGGGGGGGGGGGGGGGGGGGGGGGGGGGGGGGGGGGGGGGGGGGGGGGGGGGGGGGGGGGGGGGGGGGGGGGGGGGGGGGGGGGGGGGGGGGGGGGGGGGGTGGGGGGGGGGGGGGGACATTCTCAACAACCAGTGTAGGTAGGGTACATTCTCCAGCATACAGGGTAGGGTATATTTCCAGCAACAGGGTAGGGTAACTTGTCTCAGGCAAACAGGGTAGGGGGGAAATCTCCAGTAACAAGTGTAGGGGACATTATAACAACAACAATGGGTAGGGTACCTAGCAACCAGGGTAGGGACATTCTCCAACAACCAGGGTAGGGGACATTCTCCAACAACCAGGGTAGGGACATTCTCCAACAACCAGGGTAGGGGACATTCTCCAGCAACCAGGGTAGGGGACATTCTCCAACAACCAGGGTAGGGGACATTCTCCAACAACCAGTGTAGGGGACATTCTCCAACAACCAGGGTAGGGGACATTCTCCAGCAACCAGGGTAGGGGACATTCTCCAACAACCAGGGTAGGGGACATTCTCCAACAACCAGTGTAGGGGACATTCTCCAGCAACCAGGGTAGGGGACATTCTCCAGCAACCAGGGTAGGGGACATAACAACCAGTGTAGGGGACATTCTCCAACAACCATGGTAGGGGACATAACAACCAGGGTAGGGGACATTCTCCAACAACCAGTGTATGGGACATTCTCCAACAACCAGTGTAGGGGACATTCTCCAACAACCAGTGTAGGGGACATTCTCCAACAACCAGGGTAGGGGACATAACAACCAGTGTAGGGTACATTCTCCAACAACCAGGTAGGACATACAACCAGGGTAGGGGACATTCTCCAACAACCAGGTAGGGGACATAACAACCAGGGTAGGGGACATTCTCCAACAACCAGTGTAGGGGACATAATAACCAGGGTAGGGGACATTCTCCAACAACCAGGGTAGGGGACATTCTCCAACAACCAGTGTAGGGGACATTCTCCAACAACCAGTGTAGGGGACATTCTCCAACAACCAGGGTAGGGGACATTCTCCAGCAACCAGTGTAGGGGACATTCTCCAACAACCAGGGTAGGGGACATTCTCCAGCAACCAGTGTAGGGGACATTCTCCAACAACCAGTGTAGGGGACATTCTCCAACAACCAGGGTAGGGGACATTGTCCAGCAACCAGGGTAGGGGACATTCTCCAGCAACCAGGGTAGGGGACATTCTCCAGAAACCAGGGTAGGGGACATTCTCCAGCAACCAGGGTAGGGGACATTGTCCAGCAACCAGGGTAGGGGACATTCTCCAACAACCAGGGTAGGGGACATTCTCCAGCAACCAGGGTAGGGGACATTCTCCAACAACCAGGGTAGGGGACATTCTCCAACAACCAGTGTAGGGGACATTCTCCAACAACCAGTGTAGGGGACATTCTCCAACAACCATGGTAGGGGACATTCTCCAGCAACCAGGGTAGGGGACATTCTCCCACAACCATGGTAGGGGACATTCTTCAACAACCATGGTAGGGGACATTCTCCAGCAACCATGGTAGGGGACATTCTCCCACAACCAGTGTAGGGTACATTCTCCAACAACCAGTGTAGGGGACATTCTCCAACAACCAGGGTAGGGGACATTCTCCAGCAACCAGGGTAGGGGACATTCTCCAGCAACCAGGGTAGGGGACATTCTCCAGCAACCAGGGTAGGGGACATTGTCCAGCAACCAGGGTAGGGGACATTGTCCAGCAACCAGGGTAGGGGACATTCTCCAGCAACCAGGGTAGGGGACATTGTCCAGCAACCAGGGTAGGGGACATTCTCCAGCAACCAGGGTATGGGACATTCTCCAGCAACCAGGGTAGGGGACATTCTCCAGCAACCAGTGTAGGGGACATTGTCCAGCAACCAGCGTAGGGGACATTCTCCAACAACCAGGGTATGGGACATTCTCCAACAACCAGTGTAGGGGACATTCTCCAACAACCAGGGTAGGGGACATTCTCCAACAACCAGGGTAGGGTACATTCTCCAACAACCAGTGTAGGGTACATTCTCCCACAACCAGTGTATGGGACATTCTCCAACAACCAGTGTAGGGGACATTCTCCAACAACCAGGGTAGGGGACATTCTCCAACAACCAGGGTAGGGGACATTCTCCAACAACCAGGGTATGGGACATTCTCCAACAACCAGGGTAGGGGACATTCTCCAACAACCAGTGTAGGGTACATTCTCCAGCAACCAGGGTAGGGTACATTCTCCAACAACCAGGGTAGGGGACATTCTCCAGCAACCAGTGTAGGGTACATTCTCCAGCAACCAGGGTAGGGTACATTCTCCAGCAACCAGGGTAGGGTACATTCTCCAGCAAACCGGGTAGGGGACATTCTCCAGTAACCAGGGTAGGGGACATAACAAGCAGGGTAGGGTACATAACAACCAGGGTAGGGGACATTCCCCAACAACCAGGGTAGGGGACTTAACAACCAGGGTAGGGGACATTCTCCAACAACCAGGGTAGGGTACATTCTCCAGCAACCAGTGTAGGGTACATTCTCCAGCAACCAGGGTAGGGGACATTCTCCCACAACCAGTGTAGGGGACATTCTCCAACAATCAATGTAGGGTACATTCTCCAGCAACCAGGGTAGGGTACATTCTCCAACAACCAGGGTATGGGACATTCTCCAACAACCAGTGTAGGGGACATTCTCCAACAACCAGGGTAGGGGACATTCTCCAGCAACCAGGGTAGGGGACATAACAACCAGTGTAGGGTACATTCTCCAACAACCATGGTAGGGGACATACACCAGGGTAGGGGACATTCTCCAAACAGGGTAGGGACATCTCCAACAACAGTGTAGGGTACATTCTCAACAACCAGGTAGGGGACATTCTCCAACAACAGGTAGGGGGGCATTCTCCACAACCAGTGTAGGGGACATTCTCCAACAACCAGCGTAGACGACATTTTCCAGCAACCAGGGTAGGGTACATTCTCCAGCAATCAGTGTAGGGGACATTGTCCAGCAACCAGGGTAGGGGACATTCTCCAACAACCAAGTTAGGAGACATTGTCCAGAAACCAGGGTAGGGGACATTCTCCAGCAACCAGGGTAGGGGACTTTCTCCAACAACAAATGTATGGGACATTCTCCAACAACCAGGGTAGTGGACATTCTCCAACAACCAGGGTAGGGGACATTCTCCAGCAATCAGTGTAGGGGACATTGTCCAGCAACCAGGGTAGGGGACATTCTCCAACAACCAGAGTAGGGGACATTGTCCAGCAACCAGGATAGGGTACATTATCCAGCAGCCAGGGTAGGGGACATTCTCCAGCAACTAGGGTAGGGGACATAACAACCAGGGTAGGGTACATTCTTCAACAACCAGTGTAGGGGATATAACAACCAGTGTTGGGGACATTCTCCAGCAACCAGGGTAGGGGACATTCTCCAACAACCAATGTAGGGGACATAACAACCAATGTAGAGTACATTCTCCAACAACCAGGGTAGGGGACATTGTCCAGCAACCAGGGGACATTGTCCAGCAACCAGGGTAGGGGACATTTTCCAGCAACCAGGGTAGGGGACATTGTTCAGCAACCAGTGTAGGGGACATTCTCCAGTAACCAGTGTAGGGGACATTGTCCAGCAACCAGGGTAGGGGACATTCTCCAAAAACCAGGGTAGGGGACATTCTCCAGCAACCAGGGTAGGGGACATTCTCCCACAACCAGGGTAGGGGACATTCTCCAACAACCAGTGTAGGGGACATTCTCCAACAACCAGTGTAGGGGACATTCTCCAACAACCATGGTAGGTGACATTCTCCAGCAACCAGGGTAGGGGATATTCTCCCACAACCATGGTAGGGGACATTCTCCAACAACCATGGTAGGGGATATTCTCCAGCAACCATGGTAGGGGACATTCTTCCACAAGCAGTGTAGGTGACATTCTCCAACAACCATGGTAGAGGACATAACAACCAGGGTAGGGGACATTCTCCAACAACCAGGGTAGGGGACATTCTCCAGCAGCCAGTGTAGG
Source organism: Archivesica marissinica (assembly GCA_014843695.1). NCBI lineage: Eukaryota > Metazoa > Mollusca > Bivalvia > Venerida > Vesicomyidae > Archivesica > Archivesica marissinica. The sequence continues at coordinate 2,091,624 of CM026386.1, read as the reverse complement.
GTACATTCTCCAACAACCAGGGTAGGGGACATTCTCCAAAAATCAGTGTAGGGGACATTCTCCAGCAACCATGGTAGGGGACATTCTCTCACAACCAGTGTAGGGGAAATTCTCCAAAAATCATAGTAGGGGACATTCTCCAAAAACCATGGTAGGGGACATTCTCCAACAACCATGGTAGGGGACATAACAACCAGGGTAGGGGACATTCTCCAACAACCAGTGTAGGGGACATTCTCCAGTAGCCAGTGAAGGGTACATTCTCCAACAACCAGGGTAGGGGACATTCTCCAACAACCAGAGTATGGGTCATTCTCCAACAACCAGTGTAGGTTACATTCTCCAACAACAAGTGTATGGGACATTCTCCAACAAACAGTGTACGGTACATTCTCCAACAACCAGGGTAGGGGACATTCTCCAGCAACCAGAGTAGAGGACATAATAACCAGGGTAGGGGACATTCTCCAACAACCAGGGTAGGGGACATTCTCCAACAACCAGTGTAGGGGACATTCTCCAACAACCAGTGTAGGGGACATTCTCCAACAACCAGGGTAGGGGACATTCTCCAGCAGCCAGTGCAGGGGACATTCTCCAACAACCAGGGTAGGTAACATTCTCCAGCAACCAGTGTAGGGGCCATTCTCCAACAACCAGTGTAGGGGACATTCTCCAACAACCAGTATATGGGACATTCTCCAACAACCAGTGTAGGGTACATTCTCCAACAACCAGGGTAGGGGACATTCTCCAACAACCATGGTAGGGGACATTCTCCAACAACCAGTGTATGGGACATTCTCCAATAAATAGTGTAGGGTACATTCTCCAACAACCAGTGTAGGGGACATTCTCCAACAACCAGGGTAGGGGACATAACAACCAGTGTAGGTACATTCTCCAACAACCATGGTAGGGGACATAACAACCAGGGTAGGGGACATTCTCCAACAACCATGGTAGGGGACATTCTCCAACAACCAGTGTAGGGGACATTCTCCAACAACCAGTGTAGGGGACATTCTCCAACAACCAGGGTAGGGGACATTCTCCAGCAGCCAGTTAGGGGACATTCTCCAACCCAGGTAGGGACATTCTCCAGCAACCATGTAGGGCATTCTCCAACAACCAGGTAGGGACATTCTCCAACAACCAGTGTAGGGGACATTCTCCAACAACCAGGGCGTGTAGGGGACATTCTCCAACAACCAGGGTAGGGGACATTCTCCAACAACCAGGGTAGGGGACATTCTCCAACAACCAGTGTAGGGTACATTCTCCAACAACCAGGGTAGGGGACATTCTCCAACAACCAGGGTAGGGGACATAACAACCAGGGTAGGGGACATTCTCCAACAACCAGGGTAGGGGACATTCTCCAGCAACCAGTGTAGGGGACATTCTCCAACAACCAGGGTAGGGGACATTCTCCAACAACCAGTGTAGGGGACATTCTCCAACAACCAGTGTAGGGGACATTCTCCAACAACCAGTGTATGGGACATTCTCCAACAACCAGTGTAGGGGACATTCTCCAACAACCAGGGTAGGGGACATTCTCCAACAACCAGTGTATGGGACATTCTCCAACAACCAGTGTAGGGGACATTCTCCAACAACCAGTGTAGGGGACATTCTCCAACAACCAGGGTAGGGTACATTCTCCAGCAACCAGGGTAGGGGACATTCTCCAGCAACCAGGGTAGGGGACATTCTCCAACAACCAGGGTAGGGGACATTCTCCAACAACCAGTGTAGGGTACATTGTCCAGCAACCAGTGTAGGGGACATTCTCCAGCAACCAGGGTAGGGGACATTCCCCAACATCCAGGGTAGGGTACATTGTCCAGCAACCAGTGTAGGGGACATTCTCCAGCAACCAGGGTAGGGGACATTCTCCAACAACCAGGGTAGGGGACATTATCCAGCAACCCGGGTAGCGTACATTCTCCATCAGCCAGGGTAGGGGACATTCTCCAGCAACCAGGGTAGGGGACATTCTCCAACAACCAGGGTAGAAGACATTGTCCAGCAACCAGGGAAGGGGACATTCTCCAGCAACAAGGGTAGGGGACATTGTCCAACAACCAGTGTAGGGGACATTCTCCAACAACCAGCGTAGGGGACATTTTCCAGCAACCAGTGTTGGGGACATTCTCCAACAACCAGGGTAGGGTACATTCTCCAGCAACCAGTGTAGGGGACATTGTCCAGCAACCAGGGTAGGGGACATTATCCAGCAACCCGGGTAGGTTACATTCTCCAGCAGCCAGGGTAGGGGACATTCTCCAACAACCATGGTAGAGGACATAACAACCAGGTTAGGGTACATTCTCCAACAACCATGGTAGGGGACATAACAACCAGGGTAGGGGACATTCTCCAACAACCAGGGTAGGAGACATTCTCCAGCAACCAGTGTAGGGGACATTCTCCAACAACCAGTGTAGGGGACATACTCCAACAACCAGTATATGGGACATTCTCCAACAACCAGTGTAGGGTACATTCTCCAACAACCAGGGTAGGGGACATTCTCCAACAACCATTGTAGGGGACATTCTCCAACAACCAGTGTATGGGACATTCTCCAACAACCAGTGTAGGGTACATTCTCCAACAACCAGTGTAGGGGACATTGTCCAGCAACCAGAGTAGGAGACATTGTCCAGCAACCAGGGTAAGGGACATTCTCCAACAACCAGTGTAGGGGACATTCTCCAACAACCAGTGTAGGGGACATTCTCCAACAACCATGGTAAGTGACATTCTCCAGCAACCAGGGTAGGGGACATTCTCCCACAACCATCGTAGGGAACATTCTCCAACAACCATGGTAGGGGATATTCTCCAGCAACAATGGTAGGGGACATTCTTCCACAACCAGTGTAGGGGACATTCTCCAACAACCATGGTAGAGGACATAACAACCAGGGTTTGGTACATTCTCCAACAACAATGGTAGGGGACATAACAACCAGGGTAGGGGACATTCTCCAACAACCAGGGTAGGGGACATTCTCCAGCAACCAGTGTAGCGGACATTCTCCAACAACCAGTGTAGGGGACATTCTCCAACAACCAGTATATGGGACATTCTCCAACAACCAGTGTAGGGTACATTCTCCAACAACCAGGGTAGGGGACATTCTCCAACAACCATGGTAGGGGACATTCTCCAACAACCAGTGTATGGGACATTCTCCAACAACCAGTGTAGGGTACATTCTCCAACAACCAGTGTAGGGGACATTCTCCAACAACCAGTGTAGGGGACATTTTCCAGCAACCAGTGTTGGGGACATCCTCCAACAACCAGTGTAGGGGACATTGTCCAGCAACCAGGGTAGCGGACATTCTCCAACAACCAGGGTAGGAGACATTGTCCAGCAACCAGGGTAGGGGACATTCTCCAGCAACCAGGGTAGAGGACTTTCTCCAACAACCAATGTAGGGGACATTCTCCAACAACCATGGTAGGTGACATTCTCCAACAACCATGGTAGGGGACATTCTCCAATTACCATGGTAGGGGACATAACAACCAGGGTAGGGTACATTCTCCAACAACCAGGGTAGGGTACATTGTCCAGCAATCAGTGTAGGGGACATTGTCCAGCAACCAGGGTAGGGGACATTCTCCAACAACCAGTGTACGGGACAGTCTCCAACAACCAGTGTAGGGGACATTCTCCAACAACCAGGGTAGGGTACATTGTCCAGCAACTAGTGTAGGGGACATTGTCCAGCAACCAGGGTAGGGGACATTCTCCAACAACCAGTGTAGGGGACATTCTCCAACAACCAGTGTAGGGGACATTCTCCAACAACCAGGGTAGGGGACATTCTCCAACAACCATGGTAGGGGACATAACAACCAGTGTAGGGTACATTCTCCAACAACCATGGAAGGGGACATAACAACCAGGGTAGGGGACATTCTCCAACAACCATGGTAGGGGACATAACAACCAGGGTAGGGGACATTCTCCAACAACCAGGGTAGGGGACATTCTCCAGCAGCCAGTGTAGGGTACATTCTCCAACAACCAGGGTAGGGGACATTCTCCAACAACCAGTGTATGGGACATTCTCCAACAACCAGTGTTGGGTACATTCTCCAACAACCAGTGTATGGGACATTCTCCAACAACCAGTGTAGGGTACATTCTCCAAAAATCAGGGTAGGGGCCATTCTCCAGCAACCAGTGTAGGGGACATAATAACCAGGGTAGGGGCCATTCTCCAACAACCAGTGTATGGGACATTCTCCAACAACCAGTGTAGGGGACATACTCCCACAACCAGTGTAGGGGATATTCTCCAACAACCAGGGTAGGGTACATTCTCCAGCAACCAGGGTAGGGGACATTCTCCAACAACCAATGTAGGGGACATTCTCCAACAACCATGGTAGGTGACATTCTCCAACAACCATGGTAGGGGACATTCTCCAATTACCATGGTAGGGGACATAACAACCAGGGTAGGGTACATTCTCCAACAACCAGGGTAGGGTACATTGTCCAGCAATCAGTGTAGGGGACATTGTCCAGCAACCAGGGTAGGGGACAGTCTCCAACAACCAGTGTACGGGACAGTCTCCAACAACCAGTGTTGGGGACATTCTCCAACAACCAGGGTAGGGTACATTGTCCAGCAACTAGTGTAGGGGACATTGTCCAGCAATCAGGGTAGGGGACATTCTCCAACAACCAGTGTAGGGGACAGTCTCCAACAACCAGTGTAGGGGACATTCTCCAACAACCAGGGTAGGGGACATTCTCCAACAACCATGGTAGGGGACATAACAACCAGTGTAGGGTACATTCTCCAACAACCATGGAAGGGGACATAACAACCAGGGTAGGGGACATTCTCCAACAACCATGGTAGGGGACATAACAACCAGGGTAGGGGACATTCTCCAACAACCAGGGTAGGGGACATTCTCCAGCAGCCAGTGTAGGGTACATTCTCCAACAACCAGGGTAGGGGACATTCTCCAACAACCAGTGTATGGGACATTCTCCAACAACCAGTGTTGGGTACATTCCCCAACAACCAGTGTATGGGACATTCTCCAACAACCAGTGTAGGGTACATTCTCCAGCAACCAGTGTAGGGGCCATTCTCCAGCAACCAGTGTAGGGGACATAATAACCAGGGTAGGGGACATTCTCCAACAACCAGTGTATGGGACATTCTCCAACAACCAGTGTAGGGGACATACTCCCACAACCAGTGTAGGGGATATTCTCCAACAACCAGGGTAGGGTACATTCTCCAGCAACCAGGGTAGGGGACATTCTCCAACAACCAATGTAGGGGATATTCTCCAACAACCAGGGTAGGGGACACTCTCCAGCAACCAGGGTAGGGGACATAACAACCAGGGTAGGGGACATTCTCCAACAACCAGGGTAGGGTACATTGTCCAGCAACAAGTGTTGTGGACATTCTCCAGCAACCAGGGTAGGGGACATTCTCCAACAACCAGGGTAGGGTACATTGTCCAGCAACCAGTGTAGGGGACATTGTCCAGCAACCAGGGTAGGGGACATTCTCCAACAACCAGGGTATGGGACATTGTCCAGCAACCCGGGTAGGATACATTCTCCAGCAGCCAGGGTAGGGGACATTCTCCAGCAACCAGGGTAGGGGACATTCTCCAGCAACCAGGGTAGGGGACATTGTCCAACAACCAGTGTAGGGGACATTCTCCAACAACCAGCGTAGGGGACATTTTCCAGCAACCAGTGTTGGGGACATTCTCCAACAACCAGGGTAGGGTACATTCTCCAGCAATCAGTGTAGGGGACATTTTCCAGCAACCAGGGTAGGATACATTGTCCAGCAACCAGGGTAGGGGACATTCTCCAGCAACCAGGGTAGGGGACTTTCTCCTACAACCAATGTAGGGGACATTCTCCAACAACCAGGGTAGTGGACATTCTCCAACAACCAGGGTAGGGGACATTCTCCAGCAATCAGTGTAGGGGACATTGTCCAGCAACCAGGGTAGGGGACATTCTCCAACAACCAGAGTAGGGGACATTGTCCAGCAAACAGGGTAGGGTACATTCTCCAGCAGCCAGGGTAGGGGACATTCTCCAGCAACCAGGGTAGGTGACATAACAACCAGGGTAGGGTAGATTCTCCAACAACCAGTGTAGGGGACATAACAACCAGTGATGGGGACATTCTCCAGCAACCAGAGTAGGGGACATTCTCCAACAACCAATGTAGGGGACATAACAATCAGGGTAGGGTACATTCTCCAACAACCAGTGTAGGGGACATAACAACCAGGGTAGGGTACATTCTCCAACAACCAGGGTAGGGGACATTGTCCAGCAACCAGTGTAGGGGACATTGTCCAGCAACCAGGGTAGGGGACATTGTCCAGCAACCAGTGTAGGGGACATTCTCCAGCAACCAGGGTAGGGGACATTGTCCAGCAACAAGGGTAGGGGACATTCTCCAACAACCAGGGTAGGGGACATTCTGCAGCAACCAGGGTAGGGGACATTCTCCCACAACCAGGGTAGGGGACATTCTCCAACAACCAGTGTAAGGGACATTCTCCAACAACCAGTGTAGGGGACATTCTCCAACAACCATGGTAGGGGACATAACAACCAGGGTAGGGGACATTCTCCAACAACCAGGGTAGGGGACATTCTCCAGCAGCCAGTGTAGGGTACATTCTCAAACAACCAGGGTAGGGGACATTCTCCAACAACCAGTGTAGGGGACATTCTCCAGCAACCATTGTAGGGGACATTCTCCCACAACCAGTGTAGGGGACATTCTCCAACAACCATGGTAGGGGACATTCTCCAACAACCATGGTAGGGGACATTCTCCAATTACCATGGTAGGGGACATAACAACCAGGGTAGGGTACATTCTCCAACAACCATGGTAGGGGACATAACAACCAGGGTAGGGGACATTCTCCAACAACCAGTGTATGGGACATTCTCCAGTAGCCAGTGTAGGGTACACTCTCCAACAACCAGTGTATGGGTCATTCTCAAACAACCAGTGTAGGGTACATTCTCCAACAACCAGTGTATGGGACATTCTCCAACAACCAGTGTAGGGTACATTCTCCAACAACCAGGGTAGGGGACATTCTCCAGCAACCAGTGTAGGGGACATAATAACCAGGGTAGGGGAAATTCTCCAACAACCAGGGTAGGGGACATTCTCCAACAACCAGTGTAGGGGACATTCTCCAACAACCAGGGTAGGGGACATTCTCCAGCAGCCAGTGCAGGGGACATTCTCCAACAACCAGGGTAGGGGACATTCTCCAGCAACCAGTGTAGGGGACATTCTCCAACAACCAGTGTAGGGGACATTCTCCAACAACCAGTATATGGGACATTCTCCAACAACCAGTGTAGGGTACATTCTCCAACAACCAGGGTAGGGGACATTCTCCAACAACCATGGTAGGGGACATTCTCCAACAACCAGTGTATGGGACATTCTCCAACAACCAGTGTAGGGTACATTCTCCAACACGCAGTGTAGGGGACATTCTCCAACAACCAGGGTAGGGGACATAACAACCAGGGTAGGGGACATTCTCCAACAACCATGGTAGGGGATATAACAACCAGGGTAGGTGACATTCTCCAACAACCAGGGTAGGGGACATTCTCCAGCAGCCAGTGTAGGGTACATTCTCCAACAACCAGGGTAGGGGACATTCTCCAACAACCAGTGTATGGGACATTCTCCAACAACCAGTGTAGGGTACATTCTCCAACAACCAGTGTATGGGACATTCTCCAACAACCAGTGTAGGGGACATTCTCCAGCAACCATTGTAGGGGACATTCTCCCACAACCAGTGTAGGGGACATTCTCCAACAACCATGGTAGGGGACATTCTCCAACAACCATGGTAGGGGACATTCTCCAATTACCATGGTAGGGGACATAACAACCAGGGTAGGGTACATTCTCCAACAACCATGGTAGGGGACATATCAACCAGGGTAGGGGACATTCTCCAACAACCAGTGTATGGGACATTCTCCAGTAGCCAGTGTAGGGTACACTCTCCAACAACCAGTGTATGGGTCATTCTCAAACAACCAGTGTAGGGTACATTCTCCAACAACCAGTGTATGGGACATTCTCCAACAACCAGTGTAGGGTACATTCTCCAACAACCAGGGTAGGGGACATTCTCCAGCAACCAGTGTAGGGGACATAATAACCAGGGTAGGGGAAATTCTCCAACAACCAGGGTAGGGGACATTCTCCAACAACCAGTGTAGGGGACATTCTCCAACAACCAGGGTAGGGGACATTCTCCAGCAGCCAGTGCAGGGGACATTCTCCAACAACCAGGGTAGGGGACATTCTCCAGCAACCAGTGTAGGGGACATTCTCCAACAACCAGTGTAGGGGACATTCTCCAACAACCAGTATATGGGACATTCTCCAACAACCAGTGTAGGGTACATTCTCCAACAACCAGGGTAGGGGACATTCTCCAACAACCATGGTAGGGGACATTCTCCAACAACCAGTGTATGGGACATTCTCCAACAACCAGTGTAGGGTACATTCTCCAACACGCAGTGTAGGGGACATTCTCCAACAACCAGGGTAGGGGACATAACAACCAGTGTAGGGTACATTCTCCAACAACCATGGTAGGGGACATAACAACCAGGGTAGGGGACATTCTCCAACAACCATGGTAGGGGACATAACAACCAGGGTAGGTGACATTCTCCAACAACCAGGGTAGGGGACATTCTCCAGCAGCCAGTGTAGGGTACATTCTCCAACAACCAGGGTAGGGGACATTCTCCAACAACCAGTGTATGGGACATTCTCCAACAACCAGTGTAGGGTACATTCTCCAACAACCAGTGTATGGGACATTCTCCAACAACCAGTGTAGGGTACATTCTCCAACAACCAGGGTAGGGGACATTCTCCAGCAACCAGTGTAGGGGACATAATAACCAGGGTAGGGGACATTCTCCAACAACCAGGGTAGGGGACATTCTCCAACAACCAGTGTAGGGGACATTCTCCAACAACCAGTGTAGGGGACATTCTCCAACAACCAGGGTAGGGGACATTCTCCAGCAGCCAGTGTAGGGGACATTCTCCAACAACCAGGGTAGGGGACATTCTCCAGCAACCAGTGTAGGGGACATTCTCCAACAACCAGTGTAGGGGACATTCTCCAACAACCAGTGTATGGGACATTCTCCAACAACCAGTGTAGGGTACATTCTCCAACAACCAGTGTAGGGGACATTCTCCAACAACCAGGGTAGGGGACATTCTCCAACAACCAGTGTATGGGACATTCTCCAACAACCAGTGTAGGGTACATTCTCCAACACGCAGTGTAGGGGACATTCTCCAACAACCAGTGTAGGGGAAATAACAACCAGTGTAGGGGTACATTCTCCAACAACCATGGTAGGGGACATAACAACCAGGGTAGGGGACATTCTCCAACAACCATCGTAGGGGACATAACACCCAGGGTAGGGGACAATCTCCAACAACCAGGGTAGGGGACATTCTCCAGCAGCCAGTTTAGGGTACATTCTCCAACAACCAGGGTAGGGGACATTCTCCAACAACCAGTGTATGGGACATTCTCCAACAACCAGTGTAGGGTACATTCTCCAACAACCAGTGTATGGGACATTCTCCAACAACCAGTGTAGGGTACATTCTCCAACAACCAGGGTAGGGGACATTCTCCAGCAACCAGTGTAGGGGACATAATAACCAGGGTAGGGGACATTCTCCAACAACCAGTGTATGGGACATTCTCCAACAACCAGTGTAGGAGGCATTCTCTCACAACCAGTGTAGGGGACATTCTCCAACAACCAATGTATGGGACATTCTCCAACTACCAGTGTAGGGTACATTCTCCAACAACCAGTGCATGGGACATTCTCCAACAACCAGTGTAGGGTACATTCTCAAACAACCAGGGTAGGGGACATTCTCCAGCAACCAGTGTAGGGGACATAATAACCAGGGTAGTGGACATTCTCCAACAACCAGTGTATGGGACATTCTCCAGCAACCAGGGTAGGGGACATTCTCCAACAACCAGGTTAGAGTACATTGTCCAGCAACAAGTGTAGGGGACATTGTCCAGCAACCAGGGTAGGGGACATTCTCCATCAACCAGGGTAGGGGACATTGTCCAGCAACCCGGGTAGCGTACATTCTCCAGCAGCCAGGGTAGGGGACATTCTCCAGCAACCAGTGTTGGGGACATTCTCCAACAACCAGGGTAGGGTACATTCTCCAGCAATCTGTGTAGGGGACATTGTCTAGCAACCAGGGTAGGGGACATTCTCCAACAACCAGGGTAGGAGACATTGCCCAGCAACCAGGGTAGGGGACATTCTCCAGCAACCAGGGTAGGGGACTTTCTCCAACAAACAATGTACGGGACATTCTCCAACAACCACGGTAGTGGACATTCTCCAACAACCAGGGTAGGGGACATTCTCCAACAACCAGGGTAGGGTACATTCTCCAGCAATCAGTGTAGGGGATATTGTCCAGCAACCAGGGTAGGGGACATTTTCCAACTACCAGAGTACGGGACATTGTCCAGCAACCAGGGTAGGGTACATTCTCCAGCAGCCAGGGTAGGGGACATTCTCCAGCAACCAGGGTAGGGGACATAACAACCAGGGTAGGGTACATTCTCCAACAACCAGCGTAGGGGACATAACAACCAGGGTAGGGTACATTCTCCAACAACCAGGGTAGGGGACATTGTCCATAAACCAGGGTAGGGGACATTGTCCAGCAACCAGGGTAGGGGACATTTTCCAACAACCAGAGTAGGGGACATTGTCCAGCAACCAGGGTAGGGTACATTCTCCAGCAGCCAGGGTAGGGGACATTCTCCAGCAACCAGGGTAGGGGACATAACAACCAGGGTAGGGTACATTCTCCAACAACCAGCGTAGGGGACATAACAACCAGGGTAGGGTACATTCTCCAACAACCAGGGTAGGGGACATTGTCCATAAACCAGGGTAGGGGACATTGTCCAGCAACCAGGGTAGGGGACATTGTCCAGCAACCAGTGTAGGGGACATTCTCCAGCAACCAGTGTAGGAGACATAACAATCAGCGTAGGGGACATTATCCAGCAGGCAGTGTAGGGGACATAACAATCAGGGTAGGGTACATTCTCCAACAACCAGTGTAGGGGACATAACAACCAGGGTAGGTTACATTCTCCAACAACCAGGGTAGGGGACATTCTCCAACAGCCAGGGTAGGAGACATAACAACCAGGGTAGGGGACATTCTCCAACAATCAGTGTAGGAGACATAACAACCAGGGTAGGGGACATTCTCCAACAACCAGGGTAGGGGACATTCTCCAACAACCAGTGTAGGGGACATAACAATCAGGGTAGGGGACATTCTCCAGCAGGCAGTGTAGGAGACATAACAAACAGGGTAGGGGACATTCTCCAACAACCAGTGTAGGCTTATACTAAAAAATAGTTTGGAGTTTGTGTTCTTCTTTCCGAAGTTGGGAACATGTGTGTGTTGGTGGTGAATGTAATAGTGTTGTAGTTTGATGCTATTGTAACATTCACTCACAACGTAACACATGTTCTTGAGCTATCGGAGGTGGTGGGCATAAGGGAAGCTTATTACTACGTGTAATATGATTCTGCTTCAAACAAACCCAACAAAAGTTCAGTTGTAGATTCAAGGTTAGATGGCTAACCACTTCACCACGGGGGATGGATCATCAGAGAAACGGAGCATGTATTGTTTAGCCACTCATGGGATGGTTGTATCACAGGGATATGGATCTATGTTGTTTAGCCACTGGAGGGATGGTTGTATCACGGGGATATGGATCTATGTTGCTTAGCCACTCGATGGATGGTTGTATCACGGGGATATGGGTCTATGTTGTTTAGCCACTCATGGGATGGTTGTATCACAGGGATATGTATCTATGTTGTTTAGCCACTCGATGGATGGTTGTATCACAGGGATATGGATCTATGTTGTTTATCCACAAGGTCACGATGGCTGGTTGAAACACAGAGATATGGATCTATGTTGCTTAGCCACTCGAGGGATGGTTGTATCACATGGATATGGATCTATGTTGTTTAGCCACTCGAGGGATGGTTGCATCACAGGGATATGTATCTATGTTGCTTAGCCACTCGAGGGATGGTTGTATCACAGGGATATGGCTCTATGTTGGTTAGCCACTCGAGGGATGGTTGTATCACAGGGGTATGGATATATGTTGTTTAACCACTCGAGGGATGGTTGTATCACAGGGATATGGATCTATGTTGTTTAGCCACTCGAGGGATGGTTGTATCACATGGATATGGATCTATGTTGTTTAACCACTCGAGGGATGGTTATATCACAGGGATATGGATCTATGTTGTTTAGCCACTCGAGGGATGGTTGTATCACAGGGATATGGATCTATGTTGCTTAGCCACTCGAGGGATGGTTGTATCACAGGGACATGGATTTATGTTGTTTAACCACTCGAGGGATGGTTGTATCACAGGGACATGGATCTATGTTGTTTATCCACTATGTCACGATGGATGTTTGTAACACAGGGATATGGATATATGTTGTTTAGCCACTCGAGGGATGGTTGTAACACAGGGATATGGATCTATGTTGCTTAGCCACTCGAGGGATGGTTGTAACACAGGGATATGGATCTATGTTGTTTAGCCACTCGAGGGATGGTTGTATCACAGGGATATGGATCTATGTTGTTTAGCCTCTCGATGGATGGTTGTAACACAGGGATATGGATCTATGTTGTTTAGCCACCCGAGGGATGGTTGTATCACAGGGATATGGATCTATGTTGTTTAGCCACTCGAGGGATGGTTGTAACACAGGGATATGGATATATGTTGTTTAGCCACACGAGGGATGGTTGTAACACAGGGATATGGATATATGTTGTTTATCCACTAGGTCACGAGGGATGGTTGTATCACAGGGATATGGATCTATGTTGTTTATCCACTAGGTCACGAGGGATGGTTGTATCACAGGGATATGGATCTATGTTGTTTAGCCACTCGAGGGATGGTTGTAACACAGGGATATGGATCTATGTTGTTTATCCACTAGGTCACGATGGATGGTTGTAACACAGGGATATGGATCTATGTTGTTTAGCCACTCTTGGATGGTTGTATCACAGGGATATGGATCTATTTGTTTAGCCACTCGAGGGATGGTTGTATCACAGGGATATGGATCTATGTTGTTTAGCCACTCGAGGGATGGTTGTAACACAGGGATATGGATATATGTTGTTTATCCACTAGGTCACGAGGGATGGTTGTATCACAGGGATATGGATCTATGTTGTTTATCCACTAGGTCACGAGGGATGGT
>CM026386.1:2057275-2077169 GCA_014843695.1 Archivesica marissinica | reverse complement strand
GACGTCCATCGTTTTATCGACCATTAGATTGACAAGTGAGACGTCCATCGTTCAATCGACCATTATCTGTCGAGCTATTAGAATAAAGAGATTGATAGTCAGGCTCCCAATCTATATAATCAAGGTACTCCAAATACACTATGTTATGCACTATATGGTACACTATATTAGTCACTATGTTATACACTATATTGTTCATCATATGTTACACTATATTGCACAATTTGTTATGCACTATATGATACACAATAGTATACGCTATGTTATACACTACATTGTACAATATTTTATGCACTATATGATACACTATGGAATACACCATGTTATACACTATATTGTACACCATATTTTACAATATATTGCACACTATGTTATGCACTGTGCGATACACTATAGTATACACTATGCTATGCACTATGTACTACACTATGTAATACACTATGTTATACACTATGTTATGCATTATGTAATACACGATGTAATACACTATGCTATGCACTATGTAATACACTATGTAATACACTATGTTATGCACTATGTTATACACTATATTATGCACTATGTGATACACTATGTCATACACTATGTTATATACTATGTTATGCACTATGTTATACACTATATTATACAATAAATTAAATATTATACTATACACTACCCAATACTATATTATACACTATAATATATTATACACAATCTTATTCACTATATTATACAATATATTATACACTATCATATGCACTATATTGTACACTATATTATCCACTATGTTTTACACTATATTACACACTATATGTTACACTATTGTATGCACTTTATTATGCACAATACTATGCACTATATTATACACTATGTTATACAAAATATTATACACTATATTAAAACTATGATATGCACTATGCAAGGAACTATAGTATGCACTATGTTATGTACTATACTGTACACTATATCATACATTATAGTAAGCAGTATGCTATCCACTATTATATGCACTATGCTATCCACTATGTTATGCACTATATTATACACTATACTATCCACTATGCTATGCAATATTATACACTTTGATATACACTATGTCATGCACTATACTATGAACCATATTATACGCTATATTTTACAGGATTTTATACACACTAGTATGAACTATATTATACACTATCCTATGTACTGTATTATACACTATGTTATACACTATATTATACACTATGTTATACACTATATTATACACTATGTTATACACTATGTTATACACTATGCTATACACTATGTTATACACTATGTTATACACTATGCTATACACTATGTTATACACTATGTTATACACTATAATATACACTATGTTATACACTATATTATACACTATGTTATAAACTATGTTATACACTATATTATACACTATGTTATACACTATATTATACACTATGTTATACACTATGTTATACACTATGTTATACACTATGTTATACACTATGTTATACATTATATTATACACTATGTTATACACTATATTATACACTATGTTATAAACTATGTTATACCCTATATTATGCACTATGTTATACACTATGTTATACACTATGTTATACACTATGTTATACACTATGTTATACACTATGTTATACACTATATTATACACTATGTTATACACTATGCTATGCACTATGTTATACACTATGTTATACATTATGCTATGCACTATATTATACACTATGTTATACACTATATTATACACTATGTTATACATTATGTTATACACTATGTTATACACTATGTTATACACTATGCTATACACTATGTTATACACTATGTTATACACTATATTATGCATTATGTTATACACTATGTTATACATTATGTTATACACTATATTATACACTATGTTATACACTATGTTATACACTATGTTATACACTATGTTATACACTATGCTATACACTATGTTATACACTATGTTATACACTATATTATACATTATGTTATACACTATGTTATACACTATGTTATACACTATGTTATACACTATGTTATACATTATTCACTATGTTATGCATTATGCACTATGTTATACACTATGTTATACACTATGCTATACACTATGTTACACACTATGTTATACACTATGTTATACACTATATTATACACTATGTTACACACTATGTTATACACTATGTTATACATTATGTTATACATTATGTTATACATTATATTATATACTATGTTATATAATATACAGTTCACACTCTATTATACACTATATTATGCACTATATTATACAGTATATTATGCAAATCTAAAGAATATAATGATAATAACGTGTATATAATTATGTACACTCGCCTCATGAACAGTGTGTCAATTATTTCACATTTTTGCAGTGGCTACCAATCTCTTCTCACCAATGCAACTCGGATTCAATACTCGGATGGGGAAGTATATGAGATGGGAGAGTAGTCGCCAGATCGGACAGGCGGGATTTCTCCGAGTACACCCGTTCCCACCCAAACAAAGGACGCTATATATATATATATATATATATATATATATATATATATATATATATATACATACGCTTTCATCCGCGCCAACGAGAGTTGTTACTAAAACTTGTTTAGCAATCGTAGTAAAATAAAGTTTATACTTTATTTTAGGTCTATTTGAGTATTCCCATATGCAGTATGAACTGGAACGGAAAGATCCTAACCACGAAGTGGCGGGAGAACCATCACTAGCAGAGATGACAGAAAAGGCCATTCAAATTCTCAACAAGAACCCAAAGGGATTTTTCTTGTTCGTAGAAGGTACAGAATAAAGCACACAATTTGTCTATTCACCAAATAAACACGTGTCACCTATATATGCATACTATTCACCATATATACAGGTATCATCTATGTATACATTCTATTCACCATATAAAATACTTGTCACCCATGTATACATACTATTCACTATAGAAACACCTGTCATTTCTGTATACATACTAGTCACATTATATAAAACACGTATTACCTATGTAAACATACTATTCACCATATAAACAGGTATCACTTATTTATACATACTATTCACCATATAAACACGTGTCACCTATGTATACATACACTCATCATATAAACACGTGTCACATATGTTTACATACTATTCACCATATAGACACGTGTCACTTATGTATACATACTATCCACCCATACAAACACGTGTCACATATGCATACATAATATCACCATATAAACAAGTGTCACATATGTATACATACTATTCACGATATAAACACGTGTCACCTATGTATACATACTATCACCATATAAACACGTGTCACATATGTATACATACTATCACCATATAAACATGTGTCACATATGTATATATACTATTCACCATATAAACACGTGTCACCTAAGTATACATACTATTCACCATATAAACATGTATCACCTATATTTACATTCTATTCACTATATAAATACGTTTCACATATTTATACATACTATTCAACATATAAACACGTGTCACCCATGTATGCATAATATGCACCATATAAACACGTGTCACTTATTTATATATAATATTCACAATATACACAGGTATCACCTATGTATATATACTATTCAACATATACACACGTATCACCTATGTATACATACTATTCACCATATAAACATGTATCACCTATGTATACATACTATTCACCATTTAAGCACGTGTCACCTGTATATAATACTATTCGCCATATAAACACGTGTCACATATGTTTGCATACTATTCACAAAATAAGCACGTGTCATCTGTATATACATACTATTCACCATATAAACACGTGCCAAATATGTATACTATTCACCATAGAAACTCGTGTCACTAATGTCTCCATACGATTTGACCATATAAACACGTGTCACCTATGTATATACATACCATTCACAAGATAAACACGTGTACCTATGTATATACATACTATTCATCATAGAAACACATGTCACCTATGTATATTCATACTTTATACCATATAAACACGTGTTTCCTATGTATATACAAACTTTTCACCATATAAACACGTGTACCTATGTATATACATACTATGCACCATATAAACACGTGTCACTTATATATACATAATATTCACAATGTACACAGGTATCACCTATGTATATATACTATTCACCTTATAAACACGTATCACCTATGTATACATACTATTCACGATCTAAGCACGTGTCTCCTATATATAATACTATTTGCCATATAAACACGTGTCACATATGTATACTATTCACCATAGAAACCCGTGTCACTAATGTCTCCATACGATTTGACCATATAAATACGTGTCACCTATGTATATACATACTATTCATCATAGAAACACATGTCACCTATGTATATTCATACTTTTTAACATATAAACACGTGTTTCCTATGTATATACATACTTTTCACCATATAAACACGTGTACCTATGTATATAAATACTATTCACCAAATAAACATGTGTCAACTATGTATATACATACTTTTCACCAGATAAACACATGTACCTATGTATATACATAATATTCACCATATAAACACGTGTCAACTATGTATACATATTATTCACTATAGAAACACGTGTCACTAATGTATACATACGATTTGACCATATAAACACGTGTCACTTATGTATATACATAATATTCAATATATAAACACGAGTCAGCAAACACGCGTCACCATATAAACACGCGTCACCTATATATATATATATATGTATATACATACTATTTACCATATAAACACATTTTACCGATGTATATACATACTATTCACCATATAAACACGCGTCACCTATATATATATATACATACATACTATTCACCATATAAAAACGTGTCACCTAGGTATACATACTATTCACAATAGAAACACGTGTCACCTGTGTATGCATACTATTCACCACATAAACACGTGCCACCTATATTTACATTCAGTTCACTAAATAAATACGTTTCACATATATATACATACTATTCACCATATAAACACGTGTCACATATGTATGCATACTATGCACCATATAAACACGTGTCACCTGTGTATACATACTATTTACCATATAAACACGTGTCACCTATGTATCCATTCTATTCACCATATATACACGTGACACTTATTTATACATACTATTCACCATATTATCACGTGTCTCCTATGTATACATACTATTCACCATATAAACATGTATCACCTATGTATACATACTATTCACCATTTAAACACGTGTCACTTATATATAATACTATTCGCCATATAAACAAGTGTCACATATGCATACATACTATGCAGCATATGAACACGTGTCACATATGCATACATACTATTCATCATATAAACACGTGTCACATATGTATACATACTATTCACAATATAAGCACGTGTCATCTATGTATACATACTATTCACCATAGAAACACGTGTCACTAATTTATGCATACGATTTGACCATATAAACACGTGTCACCTATGTATATACATATTATTCACAATACAAACACGGGTACCTATGTATATACATAATATTCAATATATGCACACGCGTCACCTATGTATATACATACGTTTTACCATATAAACACGTGCACCTATGTATATACATACTTTTCACCATATAAACACGTGTCACCTATGTATATACATATTATTCACAATATAAACACGGGTACCTATGTATATACATAATATTCAATATATACACACGCGTCACCTATGTATATACATACGTTTTACCATATAAACACGTGCACCTATGTATATACATACTTTTCACCATATAAACACGTGTCACCTATGTATATACATATTATTCACAATATAAACACGGGTACCTATGTATATACATAATATTCAATATATACACACGCGTCACCTATGTATATACATACGTTTTACCATATAAACACGTGCACCTATGTATATACATACTTTTCACCATATAAACACGCGTCACCTATGTATATACATACTATTTACCATAAAACACATTTTACCTACGTATATACTTACTTTTCACTATATAAACACGTGTCACCTTTGTATATACATACTATTCAACATATAAACACGTGTCACATGTGTATGCATACTATTGACCACATAGACTCGTGTCACCTATGTATACATACTATTCACCATATAAACACGTGTCTCCTATGTATACATACTATTCACAATATAATCACGTGTCATCTATGTATACATACTATTCACCATATAAACACATGGCATATATGTATGCATACTATTCACCATAGAAACACGTGTCACCAATGTATACATACGATTTTACCAAATAAACACGTGTCACTTATGTATATGCATACTATTCAATATATAAACACGCGTCGGCTATATATATATACACATACTATTTACCATATAATCACATTTTACCGATGTATATACATACTATTCACCATATAAACACGCGTCACCTATATATATATATATATACATACTATTCACCATATAAACTCGTGTCACCTAGGTATACATACTATTCACCATATAAACTCGTGTCACCTAGGTATACATAAACACGCGTCACCTATATATATATATATACATATTATTTACCATATAAACACATTTTACCGATGTATATACATACTATTCACAATATAAACACGCGTCACCTATATATATATACATACTATTCACCATATAAACTCGTGTCACCTAATGTATACATACTATTCACCGTATAAACTCTTGTCACTTATATATGCATACTATTCACAATAGAAACACGTGCCACCTGTGTATACATATTATTCACCATATAAACACGTGTCACCTATGTATCCATTCTATTCACCATATATACACGTGACACTTATTTATACATACTATTTACCATATTATCACGTGTCTCCTACGTATACATACTATTCACCATATAAACACGTGTCTCCTATGTATATACATACTTTTCACCATATAAACACGTGTCACCTATGTATACATACTATTCACCATATAAACACGTGCCACCTGTGTATGCACACTATTCAACATATTATCACGTGTCTCCTATGTATACATACTATTCACCATATAAACATGTATCACCTATGTATACACACTATTCACCATATAAACATGTATCACCTATGTATACACACTATTCACCATATAAACATGTATCACCTATGTATACATACTATTCACCATATAAACATGTATCACCTATGTATACATACTATTCACCATATAAACACGTGCCACCTGTGTATACACACTATTCAACATATAAACACGTGTCACCTATGTATCCATTCTATTCACCATATATACACGTGACACTTATTTATACATACTATTCACCATATTATCACGTGTCTCCTATGTATACATATTATTCACCATATTATCACGTGTCTCCTATGTATACATACTATTCACCATATTATCACGTGTCTTCTATGTATACATACTATTCACCATATTATCACGTGTCTCCTATGTATACATAATATTCACCATATAAACATGTATCAACTATGTATACATACTATTCACCATATAAACACGTGTCTCCTATGTATACATTCTATTCACCATATATACACGTGACACATATGTATACATACTATTCACACTATAAGCACGTGTCATCTATGTATACATACTATTCAACATAGAAACACGTGTCACTAATGTATGCATACGATTTGACCATATAAACACGTGTCACCTATGTATATACATAATGTTCACAATATAAACACGTGTACCTATGTATATACATAATATTCAATATGTAAACACGTGTCACCTATGTATATACATACTTTTACCATATAAACACGTGTTATCTATGTATATACATACTATTCGGCATATAAACAAGTGTCACATATGCATATATACTATGCAGCATATGAACACGTGT
Source organism: Archivesica marissinica (assembly GCA_014843695.1). Classification (NCBI taxonomy): domain Eukaryota; kingdom Metazoa; phylum Mollusca; class Bivalvia; order Venerida; family Vesicomyidae; genus Archivesica; species Archivesica marissinica. The sequence goes on along the minus strand of CM026386.1, from coordinate 2,069,239 downwards.
CACATATGCATACATTCTATTCACCATCTAAACACGTGCCACCTATGTATACAAACTATTCCCGTATAAACGCTCGTCACTTATATATACATACTATTCACAATAAAAACACGTGTCACGTATGTATACATACTATTTACCACATAAACACGTGTCACCTATATTTACATTCTATTCACTATATAAATACGTTTCACATATTTATACATACTTTTCAGCATATTAACACGTGTCACTCATGTATACATACTATTCACCATATTAGCACGTGTCACCTATGTATGCATACTATTAACCATAGAAACACGTGTCACCTATGTATACATACTATTCACTATAGAAACACGTATCACCAATGTATGCATACGATTTCACCATATAAACACGTGTTACCTATGTATATACATACTATTCGCCATATAAACAAGTGTCACATATGCATACATACTATATATGCAGCATATGAACACGTGTCACATATGTATACTAACTATTCACCATATCAACACATGTCAACTATGTATACATACTATTCACCATAGAAACACGTGTCACTAATGTATGCATACGATTTGACCAAATAAACACCTGTCACCTATGTATATACATACTATTCACAATATAAACACGTGTCACCTATGTATATACATACGTTTTACCATATAAACACGTGCACATATGTAGATACATACTATTTACCATATAAACACGCGTCACCTATGTATATACATACTATTCAACATATAAACACGTGTCACCTTTGTATGCATACTATTCACCACATAGACACGTGTCACCTATATTTACATAGTATTCACCATATAAATACGTTTCATATATATATATATACATACTATTTACCATATAAACACGTGTCACCTATGCATCCATTCTATTCACCATATATAGACGTGTCACTTATTTATATATACCTTTTACCGAATAAACACGTCTCACCTATGTATACATAATATTCACCATATAAACACGTGGCACCTTTGTATACATACTAATCACCATAGAAACACGTGTGACCAATGTATACATACGATTTTACCATATAAACACGTGTCACCTATGTATATACATACTATTCACAATATAAACACGTGTAACCTATGCATATATATACTATTCACCATATAAACACGTCTCAACTATGTATACATACTATTCACTATAGAAACACGTGTCACTAATGTATACATACGATTTGACCATATAAACACGTGTCACTTATGTATATACATAATATTCAATATATAAACACGCGTCAGCTATGTATATACATACTATTTACCATATAAACACGCGTCAGCTATGTATATACATACTATTTACCATATAAACACATTTTACCGATGTATATACATACTATTCACCATATAAACACGCGTCACCTATATATATATACATACTATTCACCATATAAACTCGTGTCACCTAGGTATACATACTATTCACCATATATACACGTTACACTTATTTATTCATACTATTCACCATATTATCACGTGTCTCCTATGTATACATACTATTCACCATATAAACATGTATCACCTATGTATACATACTATTCACCATTTAAAGACGTGTCACCTATATATAATACTATTCATCATATAAACACGTGTCACATATGCATACATACTATTCACACTATAAGCACGTGTCATCTATGTATACATACTATTCACCATATACACACGTGGCACCTTTGTATACATACTATTCACCATAGAAACACGTGTCACTAATGTATGCATACGATTTGACCATATAAACACGTGTCACCTATGAATATACATACTATTTACAATATAAACACGTGTAACCTATGCATATACATACTATTCACCATATAAACACGTGTCACCTATGTATATACATACTATTTACTATATAAACACGTGTAACCTATGCATATACATACTATTCACCATATAAACACGTGTCAACTATGTATATATACTATTCACTATAGAAACACGTGTCACTAATGTATACATACGATTTGACCATATAAACACGTGTCACTTATGTATATACATAATATTCAATATATAAACACGCGTCAGCTATGTATATACATACTATTCACCATATAAACACGCGTCACCTATATATATATATATATGTATATACATACTATTTACCATATAAACACATTTTACCGATGTATATACATACTATTCACCATATAAACACGCGTCACCTATATATATATACATACTATTCACCATATAAACGTGTGTCACCTAGGTATACATACTATTCACCGTATAAACTCTTGTCACTTATATATACATACTATTCACAATAGAAACACGTGCCACCTGTGTATACATACTATTCACCATATAAACATGTATCACATATGTATACATACTATTCACCATATTATCACGTGTCTCCTATGTATACATACTATTCACCATATTATCACGTGTCTCCTATGTATACATACTATTCACCATATTATCACGTGTCTCCTATGTATACATACTATTCACCATATTATCACGTGTCACCTGTGTATACATACTATTCACCATATAAACACGTGCCACCTATGTATACATACTATTCACCATATAAACACGTGTCACCTGTGTATACATACTATTCACCATATAAACACGTGCCACCTATGTATACATACTATTCACCATATAAACACGTGTCACCTGTGTATACATACTATTCACCATATAAACACGTGCCACCTATGTATACATACTATTCACCATATACACATGTATCACCTATGTATACATACTATTCACCATATAAACACGTATCACCTATGTATACATACTATTCACCATATAAACATGTATCACCTATGTATACATACTATTCACCATATAAACATGTATCACCTATGTATACATACTATTCACCATTTAAACACGTGTCACTTATATATAATACTATTCGCCATATAAACAAGTGTCACATATGCATACATACTATGCAGCATATGAACACGTGTCACATATGCATACATACTATTCATCATATAAACACGTGTCACATATGTATACATACTATTCACACTATAAGCACGTGTCATCTATGTATACATAGTATTCACCATATAAACACGTGTCAACTATGTATACATACTATTCACTATAGAAACACGTGTCACTAATGTATGCATACGATTTGACCATATAAACACGTGTCACTTATGTATATACATAATATTCAATATATAAACACGTGCACCTATGTATATACATACTTTTTACCATATAAACACGCGTCACCTTTGTATGCATACTGTTCACCACATAGACACGTGTCACCTATATTTACATAGTGTTCACCTTATAAATACACTTCATATATATATATATATACATACTATTTACCATATAAACACGTGTCACCTATGTATCCATTCTATTCACCATATATAGACGTGTCACTTATTTATATATACCTTTTACCGAATAAACACGTGTCACATATGTATGCATACTATTCACCATATAAACACGTGTCTCCTATGTATACATACTATTCACCATCTAATCACGTGCCACCTATGTATACAAACTATTCCCGTATAAACGCTCGTCACTTATATATACATACTATTCACAATAGAAACACGTGTCACCTATATTTACATTCTATTCACTATATAAATACGCTTCACATATTTATACATACTATTCAGCATATAAACACGTGTCACTCATGTATACATACTATTCACCATATTAGCACGTGTCACCTATGTATACATACTATTCACCATATTAACACGTGTCACATATGCATACATACTATTCATGATATAAACACGTGTCACATATGTATACATACTATTAACCATAGAAACACGTGTCACCTATGTATACATACGATTTCACCATATAAACACGTGTTACCTATGTATATACATACTATACACAATATAAACACGTGCATCAGATTTCCAACATACCAGTCCGTCGATGTTCCAATTGAACTACCGGGATAATCTGCATCAGAGAACCGATATTTCCCCGTTCATACCGACGATGATACTTCTGTTTTGTCAAATGTCTAATATGCACTGTCAAGCTTGAATATCCCAACAGCACCAACGGTAAAACGCCATGCATGTTTGCAGTGCAACACAGAAAGGGCGATCTCGTAAGGGTCTAGTTCCTCCGACTTCACTTGCCAAATGGAATACCGAAAGCAAAACAAGTTGTTGATTTGAAATTTTGTATAACATGTAGAGTACGAGTGAAATATGTATGTCTTTGTGTTTTCTGAGGTGGTAATATAGACCACGGTCACCATGGCGGAAGGGCCACAATGGCGCTACACGACACTGTTGCCTTCCAAGACGCTGTCGCAAAAGGCAAGGAAATGACATCAGAAAATGACACGTTGATCATTGTCACAGCAGACCACTCTCACACGATGACAATGGCAGGATATGCGTCACGTGGCAACAACATACTTGGTAATTATGTTATTTTAGTAAGTTCATCTTAGTGATCTATGTCTGTCCGTCTGTTCATTGTCATTTCGTTCAAGCTGGGTTACATTTGATAATTGACCAAATCAATAAAGCAACTAGGTAAGTTGGATTTATTGTCCTCATTAACCTCATACTCAAACGTTATCTATATTATTGCAAATAAATAAACACGTTTGTCATATAAGTCATATAAGTCATATAAGTCATATAAGTCATATAAGTCATATAAGTCATATAAGTCATATAAGTCATATAAGGCGTAATCCTTCCTTTATCTCATGTTACTTTGGATTAACGTAATTTCTGTTTCGGCAGGCAAAGTTGATGATGGCAATGGTGGGTTGGCCCATGCCTCTGACCGACGGCCATACACTACCCTGCTATACGGAGATGGCCCAGGTTACAGCGTTACCTCTCATTCTCATAGACCAGATATCACTCATACTGATACAAGTAAGAATCAAAGTAGCACCACTACTATTTTTCGTCTCCGTTCTGTATGCCGGGACCTAGACATGTTTTCCTCGACAAGCTTAACCGACCTATGCTGATAACTAGTACGAAGACATATGTACGAGTTGCCTCGCTAAATGATACTATATACGTTCCCTGACCGAATATCGAACCAGGAACCTTTCAATTATAAAGCCGATGCTCTACCACTGGACCGCGGACACCACTATGTACTATTGATACTATAATTCGTTCACCACAAGATGTTGGTGTGAGTGTCATCACAGCCATACGTATATAGTATGCATTTTCTTAGTTTCTGCATACACTATTTCAAGTCTAAAGACGCTACTTATTTAGTGAAACGAAATAATTCCCAGAGTATTGCATGAATTAAATTATTCCATACATTTCTTTTATGTTACTTTATTAAGCCGATAAGCACTACCAACAACAGACGGCAGTGCATATGTCAGTAGAGACGCATGGCGGCGACGACGTCAGTATTTACTCAAGCGGGCCAATGTCTTATCTTCTCGGCGGTGTACATGAACAAAATGACATTGCACATGTTATGGCATACGCATCGTGTGTCGGAGAGTATGCCCAGCATAGCGAATGTGCAGCATCTATGGTGTCTGGATGAGTTGCTGCAGATCTCTGGTTGAGTATGTGTGTGTATACTGTGCTAATAAAAGGAGAACTATACCATACTGTATATGCTTCATTCAAATTCCATTTATACCCATAATGTTTTAATGGACACATATTGTCAGGCGTTGGACACTTGATTTGTTATTATTAGTTAGTTTCATTATTAAACAAAATTTGTCAACATTATCAGGTGTTTCTTATCTCACTGAAAATATGGCATTTTGCGTGACGTCAGTACAATGTTTTTCTTTGTACTACTTTCTACGTTCTTTCAGTGAGACGAAACTTTTTAACAGTTTCGTTTAATAATATTTTATTGGTTTTTAGATATAATACAATTACAAATATAAACATGATAAATGTATGAACAAAATGACATTCGCATTATTATAGCTATATACATTTACGTGAACATAATTTAAATGAGTTATAAAAATAGCGTACCATATGCAAATTAGTATCACCGCTAGTTTCTGAGCTTTACAGTGTGGCTTGTCAATGGTGTGGATTCAAAAGTTGACATTGTGTTGTATCCGCTTAGTAAATTTATTCACATGTATATGTTGTAAAACGAATAGAGCAATAAAGTATGATTAAACTAAACTAGTAAATTACAATAACGAATGATTGAATGGGCGTAATATATGCATTATATGTCTTATTCACATGGCAAGAGTGTAAAACGGGGACACTCGTATACAGGGCAACACATTTTAAAAATTGCCACCATAAACACATGTACACTAGCATATAGGGAACAGGACTTTGCCCGTCACCTCTAACAAAGGGCGTAGCTCGTGTGGGCAACTGGTTTCGGCGATAAAAATGAACAAAACACAATATTCTTTTGGATATTTTTCGATGACAATAATAGTATATAGTACTAATGTTATTAAGACTGCGGGTATAAGCAATGCTGTTATTAAGACTGCGGGTATAAGCAATGATGTTATTAAGACTGCGGGTATAAGCAATGATGTTATTAAGACTGCGGGTATAAACAATGGTGTTATTAAGACTGCGGGTATAAACAATGGTGTTATTAAGACTGCGGGTATAAGCAATGATGTTATTAAGACTGCGGGTATAAGCAATGATGTTATTAAGACTGCGGGTATAAGCAATGATGTTATTAAGACTGCGGGTATAAGCAATGATGTTATTAAGACTGCGGGTATAAGCAATGCTGTTATTAAGACTGCGGGTATAAGCAATGGTGTTATTAAGACTGCGGGTATAAGCAATGATGTTATTAAGACTGCGGGTATAAGCAATGATGTTATTAAGACTGCGGGTATAAACAATGGTGTTATTAAGATTGCTTAGAAAATAGTTATCCCAAGTGGAAATTAGCTGAAGATTATAGTGCGTGTAATACATATGGTAGAATACATCTTGTGACCAGGCTGGCAAACATCCCGGTCAAACATAGGCTAATCTGGTATATAGTTTCATGATTTATTTTTGAAATAACCGTTGTTAGTGACGACGTACATGAAACATAAATTATTCGGAATTATGTATTACACTTTAGTATTTAATAGATATTATGGATGTCAAATACCAACACAAATCTGCTTAACTATGCATTCCAAAACACAACTCTCAATATAGAGCACACAATTCCAGTTGAACTCTAGTTTCCTGACTTTTGCATGGGTGAATTAGGTAAATTTTGTTCAAAGTAAATATGGTCGTGTATGTAACTATGTATCGTGGCATTATGATGTTCTGGGTTTCCTCAGATAATTCATCACTCTACGCATGACACTGAACGATGTTGCCGCACTGGCCGTCGATACTGGCATTGTTGTAAGAACAGCCAGGCAGACGTGAATGTCTGGGTAGAGGGCCTTGCATGGTGATACTCGAGTTCGTGAATGTCTGGGTAGAGGGCCGTGCATGGTGATACTCGATCTCGTGAATGTCTGGGTAGAGGGCCTTGCATGGTGATACTCGATCTCGTGAATGTCTGGGTAGAGGGCCTTGCATGGTGATACTCGATCTCGTGAATGTCTGGGTAGAGGGCCTTGCATGGTGATACTCGATTTCGTGAATGTCTGGGTAGAGGGCCTTGCATGGTGATACTCGATTTCCAAAGATGAGTACCGAACACCACCATTCCTTTATTTATTTATTTGGACAATATTATGTGTGTGTGTGTGACACGACATATGTACTGAAACTAGTATTTTCTCAACAGCCGCAATCACATAAACGTTTCATTTTTGCGACACTAAACTTATACCCTTATAAAGTATGATTTTGTGTTGCTTGATAGCAGTTGTAAGTTGATGGAATATCATTGCTTGTCCTTTATACATATTTATCATTCATGACGATCAACACAATCATCGTGGTTGAAAGCGCAGATAGCAGGATGAGATGAGCTGCTAGAACCGTCTGCTTCACGCCCTTGCTCTACAATAAACAATGCAGTCACACTGTTCACTATGGCACTGTAATGCAGTATTATGCACAATTATTTTTCATACTTTTAGAATTTAGATATATTAGATAAATTACCTTTAAACAAACCCCAACCATACAATAACGAATACAGATTAATCAAATTTGACAATTACTTGTAAATTGTGTTTATAATACTTTGCCTACCGTGTGATTGAGGTCCAAATACGCAGCAATGCTGTTGTTTTTTCTCGAATTCCATGGACGTATTTGCATCTCGTATAGATATACTTTCTTCCTCTCTATCGCTGTGAAAACAATGCAGACGTACATATGGGTGTAGAAAACAATGTAGACGGACATTAAGTTGTAGAACACAATGCAGAAGGACAGATGGATGTAGAAAACAATGCAGACGGACACATGGATATAGTAAACAATGCAGATGGACATATTGATGTAGAACACAATGCAGCCGGACATATGGATATAGAACACAATGCAGACTGACACATTGATGTAGAAAACAATGCAGACGGACACATGGATGTAGAAAACAATACAGACGAACACATGGATGTAGACAACATTGCAGACGGACATAGGGATGTAGAAAACAATGCAGACGGACACATGGATGTAGAAAACAATACAGACGAACATATGGATGTAGACAACATTGCAGACGGACATAGGGATGTAGAACACAATGCACACGGACAGATGGATATAGAAAACAATGCAGACTGACAGTTGGATGTAGAACACAATGCAGACGGGCATATGGATGTAGAAAACAATGCAGACGGACATATGGGTGTAGAAAACAATACAGACGGACACATGGATGTAGAATACAATGCCCACGGACATATGGATGTAGAAAACAATGTAGATGGTTATATGGATGTAGAATACAATGTATGTGGATATATGGATGTAGAAAACAATGCAGACGGACACATGTATGTAGAATACAATGCAGACGGACATATGGATGTAGAAAACGATGCAGACGGACACATGTATGTAGAATACAATGCAGGCGGACATATGGATGTAGAAAACGATGCAGACGGACATATGGATGTAGAAAACAATGCAGACAGACATATGGATATAGAATACAATGCAGACGGATATATGGGTGTAGAAAACAATGCAGACGGACACATGGATGTAGAATACAATGCCCACGGACATATGAATGTAGAAAACAAGGCAGACGGTTATATGGATGTAGAAAACAATGCAGACGGACATATGGATGTAGAACACAATGCAGACGGGCATATGGATGTAGAAAACAATGTAGACGGTTATTTGGATGTAGAACACAATGCAGACGGACATATGGATGTAGAAAACAATGCAGACGGACATATGGGTGTAGAAAACAATGCAGACGGACACATGTATGTAGAACACAATGCAGATGGACATATGGATGTAGAAAACAATGCAGGTGGACATGTGGATGTAAAAAACAATGCAGACGGACATATGGATGTAGAAAACAATGCAGACGGACATATGGATGTAGAAAACAATGCAGATGGACATATGGATGTAGAAAACAATGCAGACGGACACATGCATGTAGAACACAATCCAGACGGACATATGGATATAGAAAACTATACAGACGGACTTATGGATGTAGAGAAACAATGCAGACAGACATATGGATGAAGAAAACAATGCAGACGGACATTAGAATGTAGAAAACACTGTAGACGGACATATGCACGTAGAACATACTGCATACGGATATATGTATATAGAATACAATGGAGACGGACATATGGGTGTAGAAAACAATACAGATGGACACATGGATGTAGAATACAATGCCCACGGACATATGGATGTAGAAAACAATACAGACGGACACATGGATGTAGAATACAATGCCCACGGACATATGGATGTAGAAAACAATGTAGATGGTTATATGGATGTAGAATACAATGTATGTGTACATATGGATGTAGAAAACAATGCAGACGGACACATGGATGTAGAAAACAATGCAGACGGACACATGTATGTAGAATACAATGCAGACGGACACATGGATGTAGAAAACAATGCAGACGGACACATGTATGTAGAATACAATGCAGACGGACATATGGATGTAGAAAACAATGCAGACGGACATATGGATGTAGAAAACAATGCAGACCGACATATGGATATAGAATACAATGCAGACGGATATATGGGTGTAGAAAACAATGCAGACGGACACATGGATGTAGAATACAATGCCCACGGACATATGGATGTAGAAAACAATGTAGACGGTTATATGGATCTAGAATACAATGTATGTGGACATATGCATATAGAAAACAATGCAGAAGGACATATGGGTGTAGAAAACAATGCAGACGGTTATATGGATGTAGAAAGCAATGCAGACGGACATATGGATGTAGAACACAATGCAGACGGGCATATGGATGTAGAAAACAATGTAGACGGTTATATGGATGTAGAAAACAATGCAGACAGACATAGAGATGTAGAACACAATGCAGACGGACATATGGATGTAGAACACAATACAGACGGACATATGAATGTAGAACACAATGCAGACGGACATATGGATGTAGAAAACAATGCAGACAGATATAGAGATGTAGAACACAATGCAGACGGACATATGGATTTAGAAAACAATGCAGACAGATATAGAGATGTAGAACACAATGCAGACGGACATATGGATGTAGAAAACAATGCAGACAGATATAGAGATGTAGAACACAATGCAGACAGATATAGAGATGTAGAACACAATACAGACGGACATATGAATGTAGAAAACAATGCAGACGGACATATGGATGTAGAACACAATGCAGACGGACATATGAATGTAGAAAACAATGCAGACGGACATATGGATGTAGAACACAATGCAGACGGACATATGAATGTAGAACACAATGCAGACGGACATATGGATGTAGAAAACAATGCAGACAGATATAGAGATGTAGAACACAATGCAGACGGACATATGGATGTAGAACACAATGCAGACGGACATATGGATGTAGAACACAATGCAGACGGGCATATGGATGTAGAAAACAATGTAGACGGTTATTTGGATGTAGAACACAATGCAGACGGACATATGGATGTAGAAAACAATGCAGACGGACATATGGGTGTAGAAAACAATGCAGACGGACACATGTATGTAGAACACAATGCAGATGGACATATGGATGTAGAAAACAATGCAGGTGGACATGTGGATGTAGAAAACAATGCAGACGGACATATGGATGTAGAAAACAATGCAGACGGACATATGGATGTAGAAAACAATGCAGATGGACATATGGATGTAGAAAACAATGCAGACGGACACATGCATGTAGAACACAATCCAGACGGACATATGGATATAGAAAACTATACAGACGGACTTATGGATGTAGAGAAACAATGCAGACAGACATATGGATGAAGAAAACAATGCAGACGGACATTAGAATGTAGAAAACACTGTAGACGGACATATGCACGTAGAACATACTGCATACGGATATATGTATATAGAATACAATGCAGACGGACATATGGGTGTAGAAAACAATACAGATGGACACATGGATGTAGAATACAATGCCCACGGACATATGGATGTAGAAAACAATACAGACGGACACATGGATGTAGAATACAATGCCCACGGACATATGGATGTAGAAAACAATGTAGATGGTTATATGGATGTAGAATACAATGTATGTGGATATATGGATGTAGAAAACAATGCAGACGGACACATGTATGTAGAATACAATGCAGACGGACATATGGATGTAGAAAACAATGCAGACGGACACATGGATGTAGAATACAATGCCCACGGACATATGGATGTAGAAAACAATGTAGATGGTTATATGGATGTAGAATACAATGTATGT
>CM026386.1:2035954-2056275 GCA_014843695.1 Archivesica marissinica | reverse complement strand
ATAGTAATATAGCTTACCATTGTCCTCTCATAGTAATATAGTTTACCAGTGTCCTCTTATAGCAATACATTTACCATTGTCCTTTCATAGTAATATAGTTTACCATTGTCCTCTCATAGTAATACAGTTTACCATTGTCCTCTCATAGTAATATAGCTTATCATTGTCCTCTCATAAAAATATAGCTTACCATTGTCCTCTCATAGTAATATATCTTATCATTGTCCTCTCATAGTAATATAGCTTATCATTGTCCTCTCATAGTAATACAGTTTACCATTGTCCTCTCATAGTAATATAGCTTACCATTGTCCTCTCATAGTAATATAGCTTACCATTGTCCTCTCATAGTAATATAGTTTACCAGTGTCCTCTTATAGCAATACATTTACCATTGTCCTTTCATAGTAATATAGTTTACCATTGTCCTCTCATAGTAATACAGTTTACCATTGTCCTCTCATAGTAATATAGCTTATCATTGTCCTCTCATAAAAATATAGCTTACCATTGTCCTCTCATAGTAATATATCTTATCATTGTCCTCTCATAGTAATATAGCTTATCATTGTCCTCTCATAGTAATACAGTTTACCATTGTCCTCTCATAGTAATATAGCTTACCATTGTCCTCTCATAGTAATATAGCTTACCATTGTCCTCTCATAGTAATATAGTTTACCAATGTCCTCTTATAGCAATACAGTTTACCATTGTCTTTTCATAGTAATACAGTTTACCATTGTCCTCTCATAGTAATATAGCTTACCATTGTCCTCTCATAGTAATATAGCTTACCATTGTCCTCTCATAGTAATATAGTTTACCAATGTCCTCTTATAGCAATACAGTTTACCATTGTCCTTTCATAGTAATATAGTTTACCATTGTCCTCTCATAGTAATACAGTTTACCATTGTCCTCTCATAGTAATACAGTTTACCATTGTCCTCTCATAGTAATACAGTTTTATCATTGTCCTCTCATACTAATACAGTTTACCATTGTCCTCTCCTTGTAATACATCGTATCATTGTCCTCTCATAGTAATACAGTTTACCATTGTCCTCACATAGTAATACAGTTTACCATTGTCCTCTTATAGTAATACAGTTTACCATTGTCCTCTCATATTAATACAGTTTACCATTGTCCTCTCATAATAATACAGTTTACCATTGTCCTCTCATATTAATGCAGTTTACCATTGTAATACAGTTTACCATTGTCCTCTCATATTAATGCAGTTTACCATTGTCCTCTCATAATAATACAGTTTACCATTGTCCTCTCCTTGTAATACATCGTATCATTGTCCTCTCATAGTAATACAGTTTACCATTTTCCTCTTATAGTAATACAGTTTACCATTGTCCTCTCATATTAATACAGTTTACCATTGTCCTTTCATAATAATACAGTTTACCATTGTCCTCTTATAGTAATACTGTTTACCATTGTCCTCTCATATTAATGCAGTTTACCATTGTCCTCTCATAATACTAGTTTACCATTGTCCTCTCCGTGTACTACATCGTATCATTGTCCTCTCATAGTAATACAGTTTACCATTGTCCTCTCATAGTAATACAGTTTACCATTGTCCTATCATAGTAATATAGTTTTACCATTGTCCTCTCCTTGTAATACATCGGATCATAGTCCTCTCATTTTTCTCGATATGTAATTGTAAATTGAGTGTGTTATCCTAATTGAGAAAAGGTTGCATTACAATATTATTAAATAAAATATTATTTTGTCCAGATAATAAAGTCATGATATTTCTAGTCTATTATTTAGGTTCGACAACTACACGACACATCTCGGTGTATTTAAGTATGTTACAGTAATATTGGGTGATTGTTTATTACATATAGGTTCGACAACTACACGACACATCTCGGTGTATTTAAGTATGTTACAGTAATAATAGATAATTGTTTATTACATATAGGTTCGACAACTACACGACAATCTCGGTGTATTTGAGTATGTTACAGTGATAATGGGTGATTGTTTATTACACATAGGTTCGACAACTACACGACACAGCTCGGTGTATTTAAGTATGTTACAGTAATAATGGGTGATTGTTTATTACATATAGGTTCGACAACTACACGACACATCTCGGTGTATTTAAGTATGTTACAGTAATAATGGGTGATTGTTTATTACATATAGGTTCGACAACTACACGACACATCTCGGTGTATTTAAGTATGTTACAGTAATAATAGATAATTGTTTATTACATTTAGGTTCGACAACTACACGACACATCTCGGTGTATTTGAGTATGTTACAGTGATAATGGGTGATTGTTTATTACATATAGGTTCGACAACTACACGACAATCTCGGTGTATTTGAGTATGTTACAGTGATAATGGGTGATTGTTTATTACACATAGGTTCGACAACTACACGACACAGCTCGGTGTATTTAAGTATGTTACAGTAATAATGGGTGATTGCTTATTACATATAGGTTCGACAACTACACGACACATCTCGGTGTATTTAAGTATGTTACAGTAATAATGGGTGATTGTTTATTACATATAGGTTCGACAACTACACGACACATCTCGGTGTATTTAAGTATGTTACAGTAATAATAGATAATTGTTTATTACATTTAGGTTCGACAACTACACGACACATCTCGGTGTATTTGAGTATGTTACAGTAATATTGGGTGATTGTTTATTACATATAGGTTCGACAACTACACGACACATCTCGGTGTATTTAAGTATGTTACAGTAATAATAGATAATTGTTTATTACATTTAGGTTCGACAACTACACGACACATCTCGGTGTATTTGAGTATGTTACAGTAATATTGGGTGATTGTTTATTACATATAGGTTCGACAACTACACGACACATCTCGGTGTATTTAAGTATGTTACAGTAATAATAGATAATTGTTTATTACATATAGGTTCGACAACTACACGACACATCTCGGTGTATTTGAGTATGTTACAGTAATAATGGGTGATTGTTTATTACATATAGGTTCGACAACTACACGACACATCTCGGTGTATTTGAGTATGTTACAGTGATAATGGGTATTGTTTATTACATATAGGTTCGACAACTACACGACACATCTCGGTGTATTTGAGTATGTTACAGTAATATTGGGTGATTGTTTATTACATATAGGTTCGACAACTACACGACACATCTCGGTGTATTTGAGTATGTTACAGTAATAATGGGTGATTGTTTATTACATATAGGTTCGACAACTACACGACACATCTCGGTGTATTTGAGTATGTTACAGTAATATTGGGTGATTGTTTATTACATATAGGTTCGACAACTACACGACACATCTCGGTGTATTTGAGTATGTTATAGTAATAATGGGTGATTGTTTATTACATATAGGTTCGACAACTACACGACACATCTCGGTGTATTTGAGTATGTTACAGTAATATTGGGTGATTGTTTATTACATATAGGTTCGACAACTACACGACACATCTCGGTGTATTTGAGTATGTTACAGTAATAATGGGTGATTGTTTATTACATATAGGTTCGACAACTACACGACACATCTCGGTGTATTTGAGTATGTTACAGTAATATTGGGTGATTGTTTATTACATATAGGTTCGACAACTACACGACACATCTCGGTGTATTTGAGTATGTTACAGTAATATTGGGTGATTGTTTATTACATATAGTTCGACAACTACACGACACATCTCGGTGTATTTGAGTATGTTACAGTAATAATGGGTGATTGTTTATTACATATAGGTTCGACAACTACACGACACATCTCGGTGTATTTGAGTATGTTACAGTAATATTGGGTGATTGTTTATTACATATAGGTTCGACAACTACACGACACACCTCGGTGTATTTGAACATCTTACAGTAATAATGGGTGAGTGTTTATTACATATAGTTTCGACAACTACACGACACATCTCGATGTATTTGAGTATGCTACAGTAATAATGGGTGATTGTTTATTACATATAGGTTCGACAACTACACGACACATCTCGGTGTATTTAAGTATGTTACAGTAATAATAGATAAGTGTTTATTACATTTAGGTTCGACAACTACACGACACATCTCGGTGTATTTGAGTATGTTACAGTAATATTGGGTGATTGTTTATTACACATAGGTTCGACAACAACACGACACATCTCGGTGTATTTGAGTATGTTACAGTAATAATAGATAATTGTTTATTACCGATAGGTTCGACAACTACACGACACATCTCGATGTATTTGAGTATGCTACAGTAATAATGGGTGATTGTTTATTACATATAGGTTCGACAACTACACGACACATCTCGGTGTATTTAAGTATGTTACAGTAATAATAGATAAGTGTTTATTACATTTAGGTTCGACAACTACACGACACATCTCGGTGTATTTGAGTATGTTACAGTAATAATGGGTGATTGTTTATTACATATAGGTTCGACAACTACACGACACATCTCGGTGTATTTGAGTATGTTACAGTAATAATGGGTGATTGTTTATTACATATAGGTTCGACAACTACACGACACATCTCGGTGTATTTGAGTATGTTACAGTAATATTGGGTGATTGTTTATTACATATAGGTTCGACAACTACACGACACATCTCGGTGTATTTGAGTATGTTACAGTAATAATGGGTGATTGTTTATTACATATAGGTTCGACAACTACACGACACATCTCGGTGTATTTGAGTATGTTACAGTAATAATGGGTGATTGTTTATTACATATAGGTTCGACAACTACACGACACATCTCGGTGTATTTGAGTATGTTACAGTAATATTGGGTGATTGTTTATTACATATAGGTTCGACAACTACACGACACATCTCGGTGTATTTGAGTATGTTACAGTAATATTGGGTGATTGTTTATTACATATAGGTTCGACAACTACACGACACATCTCGGTGTATTTGAGTATGTTACAGTAATATTGGGTGATTGTTTATTACATATAGGTTCGACAACTACACGACACATCTCGGTGTATTTAAGTATGTTACAGTAATAATAGATAATTGTTTATTACATTTAGGTTCGACAACTACACGACACATCTCGGTGTATTTGAGTATGTTACAGTAATATTGGGTGATTGTTTATTACATATAGGTTCGACAACTACACGACACATCTCGGTGTATTTAAGTATGTTACAGTAATAATAGATAATTGTTTATTACATTTAGGTTCGACAACTACACGACACATCTCGGTGTATTTGAGTATGTTACAGTACTATTGGGTGATTGTTTATTACATATAGGTTCGACAACAACACGACACATCTCGGTGTATTTGAGTATGTTACAGTAATAATAGATAATTGTTTATTACCGATAGGTTCGACAACTACACGACAATCTCGGTGTATTTGAGTATGTTACAGTGATAATGGGTGATTGTTTATTACATATAGGTTCGACAACTACACGACACATCTCGGTGTATTTGAGTATGTTACAGTAATAATGGGTGATTGTTTATTACATATAGGTTCGACAACTACACGACACATCTCGGTGTATTTGAGTATGTTACAGTAATATTGGGTGATTGTTTATTACATATAGGTTCGACAACTACACGACACATCTCGGTGTATTTGAGTATGTTACAGTACTATTGGGTGATTGTTTATTACACATAGGTTCGACAACTACACGACACATCTCGGTGTATTTGAGTATGTTACAGTAATAATGGGTGATTGTTTATTACATATAGGTTCGACAACTACACGACACATCTCGGTGTATTTGAGTATGTTACAGTACTATTGGGTGATTGTTTATTACATATAGGTTCGACAACTACATGACACATCTCAGTGTATTTGAGTATGTTACAGTAATATTGGGTGATTGTTTATTACATATAGTTCGACAACTACACGACACATCTCGGTGTATTTGAGTATGTTACAGTAATATTGGGTGATTGTTTATTACATACAGGTTCGACAACTACACGACACATCTCGGTGTATTTGAGTATGTTACAGTAATATTGGGTGATTGTTTATTACATATAGGTTCGACAACTACACGACACACCTCGGTGTATTTGAACATCTTACAGTAATAATGGGTGAGTGTTTATTACATATAGTTTCGACAACTACACGACACATCTCGATGTATTTGAGTATGCTACAGTAATAATGGGTGATTGTTTATTACATATAGGTTCGACAACTACACGACACATCTCGGTGTATTTAAGTATGTTACAGTAATAATAGATAAGTGTTTATTACATTTAGGTTCGACAACTACACGACACATCTCGGTGTATTTGAGTATGTTACAGTAATATTGGGTGATTGTTTATTACACATAGGTTCGACAACAACACGACACATCTCGGTGTATTTGAGTATGTTACAGTAATAATAGATAATTGTTTATTACCGATAGGTTCGACAACCCGGTTGCCCATATGAGCGACGCCTCCTGAAGAGATTAGTCATTTTAGATTTTTGTAGAATAGTGCAATGATACAGAGAGAGACCCATTCCAGAATGTTCTCTGGTTCTTTTACATGCACGGTGTAAAGCACCGACACGAGACCCCGTTTTAAAGTCCCATCTGAAAGACTGTTAATTTTATTAGGGTCAGACGGGGGATCGAACCTGCGATCCCTGGATTACCAGTCCAGCGTGTTACCACTGGACTACAGACCCGTCTGTATATGTCTGAAATATATGTGCTGCTTATATACTTGACGACATTAAGAACGCAACATTTTTGTACATTGTCGCAAACTCATTGTCGCAAACTCTCCTTTTTCTTCTTGTATGTATATGACTCAGTTGCTTCGGCTCTTACCAGGGTCTATCCTATTGTAGACTCGCTGGAGTTGTCTAGGGGGTTTCTTCTTCGATATATGTATTAATGATAACTCAACACAGTCATACATTTCTTCTATATAATATCTTGTCTAAATTGGCATCAGAGATCTTCATATATATATAATCAGTGATTTATATATATATATATCGTATCATTAAACGCTTATTTAACAATCCAAGTGTGTGAGCCGACTATGCGCTACACAGTATAATTAACTCCAGTCTCTCTAATCCGTCATTACTCAATATCACTATAATCTAATCAAGGTTTCTGATTTATTAACTTTTAATCACCTTCGATATGGTTCGCCGAAACTCTATGTTTCTTCTATGGCTGAACGATTTTATTTAATTATTCGACAAATCTTTATAAGTTATAATTCTTATAATGTCCATAATATCTAAGTATCATAGAAACAGTTTATCTGTTCTATATAATAGAATGAGATCACGCCACTCTCTCTCCTGGAGGTAGGCTTTAGTGTTCTGATTTTAGTTACTAAAATCCATTTCTTATATACACGATTGAATCAGTGTCTATATGATATAACAATTCCTAAAACATCTGTTATTCCTAAAACATCTGTTATGTTATCTAATATTACACCATCAAACCAGTTCGTCGCCTTTATATTACATAACTGGACACCTGCAACCACGGCCTCGATAAACTGAGATTAGGCCTAAAATCTTAATTCATTTCCCGCGCGAAGCGAGACTGATAATTTTAGGCGCGAAAATAATAGCAGACGATTATGCATAAAACAAATATATATATATTACATGGTAAACACTTGGCCATATATAGAAACAGTTTAAGGTATTTATATAATACATTACTATTTATATATAACAATAATAAACATTTCGTGCAAATAATTGTGGTGATACACATTAACTGCGAATTATTACATGAAACTGTGATATTGTTTATTTTATATGATTGCCTAGTGCATAGACTGGCTTAATGAAATTAATAACTATATGCGTTGAAATTCAATGTTTTTTTCATACTTTATTTATTTTACAACGATTGCGAAGCAAGTTTTAACAACTTATATTAATCACTCTCGTTGGCGCGGATGAAAGCGTATATGTGGTCATTCATGTGGGAGGAAACCGGAGTACCCGGAGAAAACCCACCTGTCCGACCTGGCGACCATCGTACCATCTCACATACTTCCCTGTTGATTATTAAATATTCTTATGTATATGGTCGTGTTTCTATTGCGTTTAAGTAGATATGTGTCTTAGATGTGCTGCCTTAGTCTAGTGGTTAATGAGCAAATTCGTTGAATTGGTAGATCCCACGCCGAATATGCTCCCACACACGGGGACAAACAAACAAAAGATGCTAAACCCATATTGTGCATAAAGATATTTTAGGTTTTTAAAAAATAAAAGAAGGCATATAGTATATATGTATATTATTAAGTTATGTTGTATTTTTGTTTATCAAATCAAGGGCAGTAACTCTGGTCGGTTCTGCGGGGGATAGCTGGCAATGGTGATATGTTTATATGTTAATTGCATAATTTTATGACATTACGTTTAATTCGTGATGGTGAAAATATTGAAATTTGAATTAATTCAAGGGAAAAGTTATAATTCATTAAAGGACAATAACTCTGATTTTACTACAGTAACTGCACTTTGGGTCAGACTGGCAGGACAGCACAACGCAATGGTGATGCAATTTTATTTTACTCTTGGTTTAAACATATTTATTCATTCATTATGTACAGTACATATCTAATGTATACAGAATGAAAATGGATGTTATCGAAAGCGCAACGCTTATTGAGATTATCTCCATTACATATATAACTATGTGCACTATAGGCGACTAAGACGCACTATAGGCGACTAAGACGTACACGTATTATGTAGTAAGACCAACATATATAATAAGTGTATGAAATTATAGCTAAATAAATGGGAATGGGAGTTGGTGGGGGTAGAAAGCGTTGACATGACATACAGTTTCAATGATGTATCACTATATGCAAGCGCGTCAGTCCCTGTTTACATACATATTGTTACATCAATATCTATATATACACATATTGTTAGAAACGTCTAGATTTTTCTATGAAACTATGGACAGCTAAGACTATTATTCATTATTTTACGCTTGATGGCATTCCATACATCGGTTAATATTTATTGAATTTGTAATCAATAAAAGGGCCATAACTCTGGTATTATTGATCCGATCAAGACGAAAGTTATACATGCACCTGTGTATTATGGTGATACATATTTAATTTGAGCTTAAAGAAATTCTACGAAGTTACTTATTAAGGCAAACTTATTCAAGGGTCATAACAATGTCTACACTATTGCAATGTGGGTCAGACTAGCAGGACAAGACGACCGCCCAACGGTGATCTAATTTCATTTTTATGTTTGATGGCATTCCAAGAATCGGTTACTTAGTTATGGCCACTTTATTGAATTTTTAATCAATTAAAGGGCCACAACTCACTCTGTTGTTTACTGACTAGATGCGGGAGATAGTTATATTTGCACCTGCGCATTATGATACATACATATTTACTTGGAGTTTCATGAAATTCCACCCATTGGTTACAGATATATGATTCAGGATGGAAAGACGGATGGACGGACTGAAGGACCGAATGGCAGGCGGACGGGCAACGCCAAACCTATACCCCCCACCCGAGATCCTTCGGATCGACGGGGGATAACAATAATTACGCGTGTGTGGACTAGCCATACAGCCGACTGACCTCCATAATCCATGTTTCATCTTATCTCGGGGGGGGGGTTAAGTTGCACCAACAGCTCATACGGCGACTCACCAGCTATTATAGGTGGATGAAGATCCCGAGTGCTCCCCCGAGCAGTATTGAAGGCACGAACGATCAGCCGGGTAAAACCACCGACCTACCGCAAGCCAGCTGGAAAGCTTCCTCACATGAAATAAATCGACACCCGCGGTGGGATTCGAACCTGTAGCGGTGAGGGGCAAAATCAACAATTTCTTCAGTTTTTGCAGTGGATGTTATAGCATTCTGTTGATCAGTGATAATTCGGTATCTTGTATTTTATACAGCTCTGCTTAAACATTATACGAAACATCGATAGTGACATCCGATATTTCATTATTTCACGATTTCAACTTCACGAATTCGCGATTTCTACTTCACTAATTCACGATTTCTACTTCACGAATTCACGATATCTACTTCACGAATTCACGATATCTACTTCACGAATTCACGATATCTACTTCACGAATTCATCTTAATGAATTCACGATTTCTCTAATTCTACTCCACGAATTCACGAGTTCAGCTTCACGATATCACATGAAATAATTATACACCCCATGTGGGATTCGAACCTGTAACGGTGAGGGCCAAAAACGAACAATTTGTTCAGTTTATGCAGCTGCAACGATTACGTGCTAGTTCTACTTAGCTAAGCACATGTACACAATATGCAAGCATTAGAAAGCAATGAAATGCCTTTTCTAAGTGTTACTTCCCGGAGATTAAAATATTTTCGATTAGTTTCTATTTTATAAATGTTATGTTGAGATGAGGATGCTAGACCTTTTAATTGGTTGGTAATCACATTGCTATATTTTTGATGGAGATGAAAGAAAACGGAGATATAACTGCGATATAATATCAGCACTACTGCGTGTGCAGTGGATGTTATAGCATTATGTTGATCAATGATAATTCGCTATCTTGTATTTTATACAGCCTCTGCTTACGAAAGGTCGATAGTGACATCCGATATTTCATTATTTCACGATATCAACTTCACGAATTCAGATTAAATTCAACTTCACGATATCACGATTCCAACATCACGATTTCAAGTACACGAATTCACGATATCAACTTCACGAATTCACGATATCAACTTTACGAATTCACGATATCAACTTCACGAATTCACGATATCAACTTTACGAATTCACGATATCAACTTCACGAATTCACGATATCAACTTTACGAATTCACGATTTCAACTTCACGAATTCACGATATCAACTTCACGAATTCACGATATCAACTGCACGAATTCATGATATCAACTTCACGAAGTCACGATATCAATTGCACGAATTCATGATATCAACTTCACGAATTCATGATATCAACTTCACGAATTCACGATATCAACATTACGAATTCACGATATCAACGGCACGAATTCTGCTTAATGAATTCACGATTTCAACTTCACGATATCACGATATCACGATATCAACTTCACGAATTCACGATATCAACTGCTCGAATTCAGCTTAATGAATTCACGATTGCTGTTATTCAAATCCACGAATTCACGATTTCAACGCAACGATTTCACGATTTCGTGATATTCATGAAGCCTTGATATATTGAAATGATGGAATAGCGAATAGTACCACCGGTCCTTCGTACAAACGAGTATTTATGACTTCAGTTTTAATGGCTTTAAAGATAGTCTGTGCAATTAGAGTGAATTTCCAAAACAGTTGTCTTACAATTAAAACTGAATTGAGGAAAGTAGATAACGTATTAATCGTGAAATTTATCTCGCGTTTGAGGCATTAAAACAATCGAACACATTTAATTTTTGAAGTTTTCACTAGAGCTATCATTTCCAGCAAACAATTCCATTTTCAATTATTGTTATAGTAGGTGCATTTAAAATACGCCAGAACTTTACAACTGGTGGTGAATTTGTAATAATGCAGGCGGATATTTCAGTAGACGAGATAAGAAACGTGTTTCAAATCAAATGCAAGCATACGGATCTGTAGTCCAGTGGTAACACGCTGGACTGGTAATCCAGGGATCGCATGTTCGACCCCCCGTCTGACCCTAATAAAATTCAGCTGGGACATTAAACCGTCTCGTGTCGGTGCTTTACGCCGTGCACGTAAAAGAACCAGTGGAAACTCTGGAATGGGTCTCTGTCTGTATCATTGCACTATCCTCCAGAAAATCTAAAATGACTAATCTCTTCAGGAGGCGTCGCTCATTTGGGCAACCGGTAGCGACGATAAATATATGTAAAGCACACAAATGCAAGCACGAACATCAAGCTAAACTTGTATTTTATTGTCTGGAATATTTAACAGACGCTATGTATATTAAGCACTTTTATTACATGCACGCTACATTCCTATATTCTACAATGTAAGGGTGTAATAATTCCACATGCCACCGATTTCACATTTTGACACACACTGGACCGTCTTGTAATGACTGTTAGATGATCATGTGACGGCCCTATCATGTTGAATGTTACATAGGGTCACATAACTCGGCATTGATTATATTGCAAGCGCTTAGCGACATAATGATAGATAAGAAATTATGTTATTATAGTGGCATGTGCATTAAACATAAATAACAAACACATATATACAAAATGTTGCACCCGACCCAGTGGGCCTATAAGTCACCTCATATACAAAATGTTGCACCCGACCCAGTGGGCCTATAAGTCACCTCATATACAAAATGTTGCACCCGACCCAGTGGGCCTATAAGTCACCTCATATACAAAGTTACAGTTAATGACATTTAACTAACATACATTTCAAACATACGATTTCAAACAATTATGGTTTAAATATGATCAATGAGAGAAAGATTTGGACATTAAGCAAAAATAAACTACAAACAGCGTTTCCTTTGCAAAATAATGATGTTCCATCTTGAAATAGGATACACTGTGTAAGTGTGTGTTGTATGGTCATGTGTATGTATAAATAGTTCTTCTTCTCAACAGATAGGCCTGTACCACATATTTACCTAGTTTTCTTGGGTAATTTTATGTACAATACAACAGTTTCTGCTCTAATGACATATTGTTAAAATCATTGTCTGACAGTTGGCTTTCAAACACTTTTAGTCGTATCGCATTATACAGGCTAAAGTCAAACAGAAAATGCATTTCTGATTCCACAGTTCCTGAATCACATTGTCTACATATACGTTCATCCACTCTTTCACCAATGTACCGTCCAGTTTCTATGCGCAGCGGGAGAATCCCAGATCTTAGTTGTGCAAGTAATGACCGTTCATTTTAAGTAGGTTTATAAGTAGATATTCTTCGGTTTTGAATTCAGATTTAACTAGCCTGTATGTACGTAATTTAGACACTCTATGTACATCATGGGACCAAATCCGTGAATAATGACGGTTTATCAGTGATTTAGCATGCGGAATGTTAACAGGCATTTTGTTATCGAATTGATCAATCAACCCCAATGCATACATAACTGACGTCATGTCGTTTGACCAGGTACTAGTACATGTTCTGTAGTCTGTTTCAAACACTCTGAATGTCAACCTATTCTGATCCATCAGAACAAGCCGATTCCAAAGGCGTAGCGCTGATGACCATCTCCGGTATAACCCTGGTATCCATCCCATGTCTCCGGTCAATGCAAGTACTGGTGTAAATATGTGTACCCCCATAAAGTAACGCATGGCACGATTCTGTATATTGTCAGACTGCTGATACTGTTTAATACCCCAGACGGATGAGCAGTAGTCAATAATGGGTACAACACATGCATGGTAAAGTTTATCAAAAGTTTTATATCCATATTCCTTCAG
The DNA here is from genome assembly GCA_014843695.1 of Archivesica marissinica. Classification (NCBI taxonomy): domain Eukaryota; kingdom Metazoa; phylum Mollusca; class Bivalvia; order Venerida; family Vesicomyidae; genus Archivesica; species Archivesica marissinica. The sequence continues at coordinate 2,042,750 of CM026386.1, read as the reverse complement.
ACCACGAATCTTGCTGATGATACTGCCTAAAGCGCGCCCTGTTGCTTTAGATAGTGCATCACTTCTTTCCTGGAAGATAACACCAAGGTATTTGTATAAAGTAACTGTTTCGAGCACGTTGTTGCCGATCTTAAATTGATATGTCGATATTTCTTTTCGCCCCTTTCGGAAGTGTACACATTTAGATTTATTAGTATTTATTAGTACTCTCCATTTCTTGCACCAGTCTTTTATCTTGTCTAGCATAATTTGCAGATTGTCTTCTGTATCTGACACTAAAACTATATCGTCTGCATACATGAGTAGTGATATCTTAACATCATCCATGGACACACCAAGGTCAAGGTCATTTATCTCAATAGCTAAGTCGTTGGCAAAGATGGAGAACAATGTGGGCGAAAGCGTACATACCTGACGGACACCAGTTGTGCAATCGAACCACTGTGTCATTTTCTGGTTAATTCGAATACAAGAAACTGTATTGGCATATATGTTCTTGATTGCGTTGTATACTTTCCCATCAACATTATTTAACAATAGCTTATAGAGAAGCATGTCTCTATCGTTATAGTCGAAACAGCGCTTTAGATCGATGAATGCAAAATACACCGATTTATTATTTCGCACAATGCTGTTGAGGGTAAACACATGATCTTCACAAGACCTGTTGGAACGAAATCCATTTTGTGTATCAGTCAGTATATCCTGGTGTTCTAGGTATGCTGTAAGTCTCTTGTTGATAAATGCACTATAAAGCTTATTTATACAACTGAGTAGGCTTATACTACTATAATGCATTGGCACACGTGGGTCTGTGTTAGTGTCCTTCAGTATAGGGCATACAATCGCTTTTCTCCAAACAGATGGTATGAGACTACAGTCAATTATGAGTTGAAAGAGTATGTGCAGAGCATCTATAACAATAGGGTATTTAAGAACATCATATGGGATTCCTTCATAACCACAAGCAGAACTATTTTTTTATTTTTGAACAACATATACGATTTCTTCGAGAGTAACATTCATGTTTAGTTCCAGGTTGCTGTCATAAAGTGGGTCCAACATGTTCATTTCTAGTTCCAGGTTGCTGTCATAAAGTGGGTCCAACATGTTCATTTCTATTAAGTGTTTATGAACTTTTGCTTGATTATAGTGTTCATCATCAAAGCCGTTGTTTTCCTGGCAATTGTATAAATTTTCAAAATCTCCAACAATCAAAAACATTTTGCTCGTCGCTTAATATTGAGCCATCGTCATTTACTATCTCAATCGGGATATCTCGGTTTTTTCTCGGGCCTAATCTTTTAATTTTACGCCAAAATTCTGACGGGTTGTTAGTCGTCATATCTTCTATTTCTATGCATTCTGAATGCCTGTAGGACCGTTCACATCTTTTCAGTTCTTTGTCAAATACACCCCGCTCTGCGATATATTCCATTCTGAGTCGTATCCTAGTGTACCTATTATCGTGACAGTTTAAATATTCATTTACTTTTGTATGCATACTTTTCCACAGATTGTTCAGTGTATCGTTCCAATACGGCTTGCGGACCCTACGGCGCGGTGAGCTTTCTCGGGAATTTCCGTACACGGGAATATTGTCTTTCATTTCTTTTCTAATTGCGTCACACAGCTGGTCATAGTCATCATTTTGTTGTGTTTCTCGGGATCGTTCTATATTAGTGACCACATTTAAAGAGGCTAGACGGCATATTTCACTATTCATGAAATCCACGGGAATGCGCCGTAGGTTATGTCTAGGTTCACGTTTCACTGGTGTATTTTGCAGACTACTTTGTTCATGGATATAACTATAGTTTGTTTCAAGGTCAAATAATAGTACGCTATGCTCATGTATGCGTGATCGATCGCCCAACAATGCCTGCAGTCCATTGTCATTTATAATCGACTGTGCGGATAATACTTTGAAATGTTTACATGATTGAAAATTGTCGTGTGGTACGCACATATAATCTACAACGGCTTTTCCTTTCCTAGACACAGATGTGAAATTGTCATGTTTACTATCAAATCTTCCATTTAAAACGCAAAACTTGGACTCATTTAGGAATTCAAGAAGTTCGTGTCCATGTTGATTTACACTTTTATCTAATACTGTTCGCTTGGGCATGACGTCACATTCTTGAAGGATGTCTGAAAGTGATCCGATTCTCGAGTTAAAATCTGCACAAAGTATTATAGTGTCACAGTCACAATTGCTGTAAATCTGGGTCAGTAAGTGCGCGTAAAAACCCTGAGCGTCTCTGCCACTGACGAATTTTCCAGTGGTAAATAGCATGAACATACAAGTATATCATGCCCACTTAATTTGTGCACAAATAAGATTGATAATATGCTTTCATAATGTCTGTCAATCACTTTCACATCAAACTGGTCACACAATGTTTTATTAACTAGAACACCGACACCGCCTAAAGGTTTTGGTGCATGTTTATGAATACCGACCCTATTGTGCCCAAACCATACATAGCCCTCAACTTCAGGAACATTTCGGCCTGCTAAATGAGTTTCTACAACTGAAATAATATCTGCATTTAACGACTTCACTATATTAATGCAGAGTTCATGATTCTCCAAAGTCCATCCACAAACGTTAATGTGTGCGACACGGATGGGCTCACTGGGACGGGTATCTTCCTAATGCATCGGTTCGCCAGTGGGTGGCGCAGGCGCATTCCCCATTTCCGGATCACGACGTGCACGAATACGGCCGTTTGCGTCTACTCTGAAATATTGCCGTTGTGCGTGTGGCATGTTTCTAATTAATGCCCTGGCATTAAGTTTAATCAGTCTTTCCGCGTGTGATCTGCTGCTTTTAATGTACACACGTTTATAGTCTGCCGTATCTTTTAGCGCCCTTTTATTTCGTAACACATTCCGGAAACTTACTTAAACAAGCGGTGGCCTAAGATCTCCAAATCGGTTTCTAAGGCGTTTTGCTGCCGTTATTTCCACATTGCTTGACACTTGAGGGCCCAATTTTTCTACAATAGCATTGACCTTTTTCTTAAGACCTTCCTCAGCATGACCCCACTTGCTATTATGCATACTTCTGGATCATTAAGATATTCTTCATCACTGCGTTGTGCGGTCACAGGAGTTCTTGCTATTAGGGCTGGAAACTCGTCTTGCGTCTTAACGCGGTCTTTCTCCTCTAGATCACCGAGATGAGTTTGAACTGACTGCAGCATCTGCATTACTTGATCCATGCACTCCCTTTCGCCGTGTAATGTCGTATTTATTTCTTCTTTGAAATCACGCACACGAGTGTCAATATTCTCTATCATATATTTCCTCATAATATCAAGTTTCTTCTGTACCATAGCGGACATATTGTCTTGGTTCGTTTTAATGTCAGAGACTGTTTTTAACACAGTGTCCATAGTGCGGCACAATTTATCAATGTTGTCACTTTGTGTTCCCACCATGTCGTTTGCAGCCATTGTGTGATTTTCAGATTCGGATTCCGCTACAGTATTGTCTTCAAACACTGACGTCTCGGCGTCAGCCTCGTATAGAACAGAAACGTCACTGACACATATGGAATTATCGTGCACACTATCAGTTCTTGGACTGTTTCGTCGCAACTATTTAATTGGCTTTTCAGGTAAATCATTGCTATAGAGGACGAACTATTTTCCTGCACTGATGCGTAAAGCTACATTTATGTTTCTTTCCCATGGGCAGTTTATGTCACTTACTGGGCCAGACAACTGACCGGGTTATATAATAAGTTAATCACTGTCTTACAAAATATATCTACAATCGTTATCCTTTCTCCGTGTCAATATAATCCAATAAATCCCTGCGATTGTGAACGCTTGTCCTGTTTACTCATGTGTGACGAAATACCCGCGCAAGGACAGGTGGGTTTAGCGTTTTTCTTTGTTCGTACCCCACCCATCATAGTAAAAAGTACATGCTTCAAAGTCACAATTCTAGATAGCGATCAGAAAAGACTCACGCACAGTTATAATCCGTTACATCCAAACTCACTTTTATTAACAATTATTCCACCAAAAACACTTTAAAGCACTTTATATCCAAACTAATAGTCAGCTGATATAAATAAATAAACCATGTTTAAACTTTATTTATTTTACAACGATTGCGAAGCAAGTTTTAACAACTTATATCAATCACTCTCTTTGGCGCGGATGAAAGCGTAACTGTGGTCATTCGTGTGTGTGGGGGGGGACCGGGGTACCCGGAGAAAAAACACGTGTCTGATCTGGCGACCATCGTACCATCTCACATACTTCCCGGTCCGAGGATCGAACTCGGGTTGCATTTATGGGATCCCAAATCTCGACATGCCGGTGTTAAGGTAGAAATCACACATTCGTGTAATTAACTCACCTGGGGAAGTTGAATGTATGATCGATTACATCATGTAGTTGTATTCGGTAGATAATAATAATGTTCCTTCGTGGAGATAATCCACACTATCCGCTGCCAAGGGCAATATTTATATAATATCTTTCTATAATGTACATAACTAGTTGCGTGGTAGAAGCCATGTCTAGAGGAAAAACTCCATTGATTAACCACAAGATGACAATAATGCCAGTTAGTCAACAATTTATGCCATGTTCAGTGCGTGTTAGGTATTTTCAGCTGTCACGTCATCGAGATGTTCTGATAATAAGGGATTACGTTTAGTGTTCTGTTCTATGTCTCCCATGAGTTGTACGAAACAATTTTTGGAAGTTCATCTTAAATACTTAAGAACAGCAGAATCAGTTTTCAGTAATGTTGCTTCGTTACAAATTTCTTAATTAGTTAAAACAATGTTTATTTCAATAAATTGCATGCAAAACATACGAATATTACAAGTTTTATAAATTTTGAATAATTTTGATTGGAAAACAAGTTTTTTTTTTAAATTTCGACTTGTGATTATGTACAACAGCAGGTTTTTTTATGTAAAACTGTAAATTGTTAAGCAAACAACATCACAAAATCTACAAAATTTAATAATCTTCACAATAGACATAGCACTGTATAATGAATGAGCTTTAAAACAGGGCCCTGACAATGAGACGATAAAGAGAAGAATTCTTGCAATACAACATGTCCTTGCCCAGTTATAAAACATATACTAATTCCTCTTTAGCGAAAATGTACACATTATAAATGTGCATGGTAGAGAATAATAATAAGTCGAGTGTTATCTGAGGCGGATATTCTGTATACATGTATGCGAGAAGTACTTTCAAACGAGGTACAGTTTGACTTAATAATACTAAAATTAATAATCATTCAAACAGTTATTATAGTTCGTTTGAGATATGCCTTTTTACAACATTTGATTAAACGTTGTTGTGACCTCATTCCTGATGGAACACATCTCCATGAAGGTGAGAGAAGAGGCGATGTGGATTTAAGAGTCTTGCCTGGTAATCCAGGGATCGCAGGTTCGACCCCCCGTCTGACCCTAATAAAATTAACAGTCTATCAGATGGGACGTTAAACCGAGGTCTCGTGTCGGTGCTTTACACCGTGCACGTAAAAGAACCAGAGGAGATTCTGGAATGGGTCTCTGTCTGTATCCTGCAATTTCCTCCAACATCTAAAATGACTAATCTCTCCAGGAGGCGTCGCTCATATGGGCAACCGGTAGCGACGATAAATAAACATAAAACACACACACCACCAGCGTAGTTCAGACGGGGTTCGAACTGGCAACCTCTAGAAATTCAAATACCAAAGAACGATATAAACAGTTCTCAGAAATATAAATAATACCATGTGTACATATCATAATCATCTTTAGAAATATAAATATTGATATGCGAACTATTTTCTCGGAATAATAGGTAAATGATTCCGAGCCGTGTTGCTAAACGTTGATTCTATTTACTGGACCTGTGACGTATGTTATTCCGAGCCGTGTTGCTAAACGTTGATTATATTTACTGGACCTGTGACGTATGTTATTCCGAGCCGTGTTGCTAAACGTTGATTATATTTACTGGACCTGTGACGTATGTTATTCCGAGCCGTGTTGCTAAACGTTGATTATATTTACTGGACCTGTGACGTATGTTATTCCGAGCCGTGTTGCTAAACGTTGATTATATTTACTGGACCTGTGACGTATGTTATTATACTGTGTGAATTTGTCATGAACGTTTAGTTTAAATTTTATTTACTTTACAACGATTGCGAATCAAGCTTTATTAACTTATACTATTTACTCTCGTTGGCACGGATTAAAGCCTACATGTGGTCAATCGTGTTTGAGGCCTCCGGAGTACCCGGAGAGAATCCGCCTATCAAGTCTATCAGATCTGACGACCACAGTACCATCTCACATACTTCCCTGACTTGAGGATCGAACCGGGGTAACTGGTGAGAAGCTAGCCTGCTAACAACTGCGCTATGTCGTGATAGCGCAATGGTAGTGAGTTCGCTTCAGGTGCGAACGGCCCGAAGTTCGCGCCCCACTGGAGCCGTTGCAATTGTGCCCTTAGGCAAGACATTTAAGTTTCATGTTGTCCCTACTCTCTCCCTCGTGGCGAAGGATTCCCGAGCTAAAACTAATTTGTATAAACTAACAACTGCGCAAATCAGATAGGCCAGCAAATCATGGAATATTGAGTAAATACGAATGAGTTTTCGATCACATATCATGCTTACTTATCTAGATATAGGTTGGGCAATGTATAAACACGTCATCCATTAATAAAACCAACTTTATCCAGATTAATTTCCTACGTAGACATTGGGGATAGTCTGCGTCGGCGTTTTATTGCATTGATGGTTGTATATA
>CM026386.1:1993256-2034954 GCA_014843695.1 Archivesica marissinica | reverse complement strand
TGATGTAACGTATACTGTGATGTAACGTATACTGTGATGTAACGGATACTGTGATGTAACGGATACTGTGATGTAACGGATACTGTGATATAACGGATACTGTGATGTAACGGATACTGTGATGTAACGGATACTGTGATGTAACGGACACTGTGATGTAACGGACACTGTGATGTAACAGATACTGTTATGTAACGGATACTGTGATGTAATGGATACTGTGATGTAACGGATACTGTGATGTAACGGATACTGTGAACGGATACTGTGATGTAACGGACACTGCGATGTAACGGATACTGTGATATAACGGATACTGTGATGTATCGGATACTGTGATGTAACGGATACTGTGATGTAACGGATACTGTGATGTAACGGATACTGTGATGTAACGGATACTGTGATGTAACGGATACTGTGATGTAACGGATACTGTGATGTAACGGATACTGTGATGTAACGGATACTGTGATATAACGTATACTGTGATGTAACGGATACTGTGATGTAACGGATACTGTGATGTAACGGATACTGTGATGTAACGGATACTGTGATATAACGGACATTGTGATGTAACGGACACTGTGAGGTAACGGATACTGTGATGTAACGGATACTGTGATGTAACGGATACTGTGATATAACGGACATTGTGATGTAACGGACACTGTGAGGTAACGGATACTGTGATGTAACGGATACTGTGATGTAACGTATACTGTGATGTAACGGATACTGTGATATAACGGATACTGTGATGTAGCGGCCACTGAAATATAACGTATACTGTGATGTAAAGGATACTGTGATGTAAAGGATACTGTGATGTAACGGATACTGTGATGTAACGGATATTGTGATATAACGGACATTGTGATGTAACGGACACTGTGAGGTAACGGATACTGTGATGTAACGGATACTGTGATGTAACGGATACTGTGATATAACGGATACTGTGATGTAACGGATCATGTGATGTAACGGATACTGTGATGAAACGTATACTGTGATGTAACGGATACTGTGATATAACGGATACTGTGATGTAACGGACACTGAGATATAACGTATACTGTGATGTAACGGATACTGTGATGTAACGGATACTGTGATGTAACAGATACTGTGATGTAACGGATACTGTGATATAACGGATACTGTGATGTAACGGATACTGTGATGTAACGGACACTGTGATGTAACGGATACTGTGATGTAAAGGATACTGTGATATAACGGATACTGTGATGTAGCGGATACTGTGATATAACGGATACTGTGATGTAACGGACACTGTGATGTAACGGATACTGTGATATAACGGATATTGTGATGTGAAGGATACTGTAATGTAACGGATAGTGTGATGTAACGGATACTGTGATATAACGGATACTGTGATGTAACGGATACTCATGATAACGGATATTGTGATGTAACGGATACTGTGATGTAACGGGTACTGTGATGTAACTGATACTGTGATGTAACGTATACTGTGATGTAACGGATACTGTGATATAACGGATACTGTGATGTAACGGACACTGTGATATAACGTATACTATGATGTAACGTATACTGTGATGTAACGTATACTGTGATGTAACGGATACTGTGATGAAACATATACTGTGATGTAACGGATACTGTGATAAAACGGATACTGTGATGTAACAGATACTGTGATGTAACGGATACTGTGATATAACGGATACAGTGATGAAACGGATACTGTGAACGGACAATGTGATGTAACGGACACTGTGATGTAACGGACACTGTGATGTAACGGACACTGTGATGTAACAGATACTGTAATGTAACGGATACTGTAATGTAATGGATACTGTGATGTAACGGATACTGTGATGTAACGGACACCGTTATGTAACGGACACTGCGATGTAACGGATACTGTGATGTAACATATACTGTGATGTAACGGATACTGTGATATAACGGATACTGTGATGTAACGGATACTGTGGCATAACGGATACTGTGATGTAACGGATACTGTGATGTAACGGATACTGTGATGTAACGGACACTGTGATGTAACAGATACTGTAATGTAACGGATACTGTGATGTAATGGATACTGTGATGTAACGGATACTCTGATGTAACGGATACTGTGATGTAACGGATACTGTTATGTAACGGACACTGCGATGTAACGGATACTGTGATATAACGGATACTGTGATGTATCGGATACTGTGATGTAAAGGACACTGTGATGTAACTGATACTGTGATGTAACGGATACTGTGATGTTACGGACACTGTGATGTAAAAGATACTGTGATGTAACGGATACTGTGATAAAACGGATACTGTGATGTAACGGATAATGTGGTATAACGGATACTGTGCTGTAACGGATACTGTGGTGTAACGGATACTCTGATATAACTGATTCTGTGATGTAAAGGATACTGTGATGTAACGGATACTGTGATGTAACGGATACTGTGATATAACGGATACTGTGATGTAACGGATACTGTGATATAACGGATACTGTGATGTAACGGACACTGTGATGTAACGGATACTGTGATGTAACGGATACTGTGATGTAACTGATACTGTGCTGTAAAGGATACTGTGATGTAACGTATACTGTGATGTAACGGATACTGTGATAAAACGGATACTGTGATGTAACGGATAATGTGGCATAACGGATACTGTGCTGTAACGGACACTGTGGTGTAACGGATACTGTGATATAACTGATTCTGTGATGTAAAGGATACTGTGATGTAACGGATACTGTGATGTAACGGATACTGTGATGTGACGGATACTGTGATATAACGGATACTGTGATGTAACGGACACTGTGATGTAACGGATACTGTGATGTAACGGATACTGTGATGTAACGGATACTGTGATGAAACGGATACTGTGATGTAACGGACACTGTGATGTAACGGACACTGTGATGTATGGATACTGTGATGTAACGGATACTGTGATGTAACGGATACTGTGATGTAACTGACACTGTGTTGTAACGGACACTGTGATATAACGTATACTGTGATGTAACGGATACTTTGATGTAGACACTGTGATGTAACGGACACTGTGATGTAAAGGATACTGTGATGTAACGGATATTGTGATGTAACAGATACTGTGATGTAACTGATACTGTGCTGTAAAGGATACTGTGATATAACGGATACTGTGATGTAACGGATACTGTGATGTAAGGGACACTGTGATGTAACGTATACTGTGATGTAACGGATACTGTGATGTAACGGATACTGTGATATAACGGATACTGTGATGTAACGGACACTGTGATGTAACGGATACTGAGATGTAACAGATACTGTGATGTAATGGATAATGTGATGTAAACGGGTATTGTGATGTAACGGACACTGTGATGTAACGGATACTGTGATGTAACGGATACTGTGATATAACGGACATTGTGATGTAACGGACACTGTGAGGTAACGGATACTGTGATGTAACGGATACTGTGATGTAACGGATACTGTGATATAACGGATACTGTGATGTAACGGACACTGTGATGTAACGGATACTGTGATGTAACGGATAATGTGATGTAACGGATACTGTGATGTAACGGGTACTGTGATGTAACGGATACTGTGATGTAACGTATACTGTGATGTAACGGATACTGTGATATAACGGATACTGTGATGTAACGGACACTGTGATATAACGTATACTGTGATGTAACGGATACTGTGATGTAACGGATACTGTGATGTAACGGATACTGTGATGTAACAGATATACTGTGATGTAACGGATACTGTGATATAACGGATACTGTGATGTAACGGATACTGTGATGTAACGGATACTGTGATGTAACGGACACTGTGATGTAACGGACACTGTGATATAACGTATACTGTGATGTAACGGATATTGTGATGTTACAGATTCTGTGATGTAACTGATACTGTGCTGTAAAGGATACTGTGATATAACGGACATTGTGATGTAACGGACACTGTGAGGTAACGGATACTGTGATGTAACGGATACTGTGATGTAACGGATACTGTGATATAACGGATACTGTGATGTAATGGACACTGTGATGTAACGGATACTGTGATGTATCGGATAATGTGATGTAACGGATACTGTGATGTAACGGGTACTGTGATGTAACGGATACTGTGATGTAACGTATACTGTGATGTAACGGATACTGTGATATAACGGATACTGTGATGTAACATATACTGTGATGTAACGGATACTGTGATATAACGGATACTGCGATGTAACGGATACTGTGATGAAACGGATACTGTGATGTAACGGACACTGTGATGTAACGGACACTGTGATGTAACGGACACTGTGATGTAACGGATACTGTGATCTAACGGATACTGTGATGTAACGGACACTGTGATGTAACGGACACTGTGATATAACGTACACTGTGATGTAACGGATACTGTGAACGGACACTGTGATGTAACCGACACTGTGATGTTAAAGATACTGTGTTGTAACGGATATTGTGATGTTACAGATACTGTGTTGTAACTGATACTGTGCTGTAAAGGATACTGTGATATAACCGATACTGTGATGTAACTGATACGGTGCTGTAAAGGATACTGTGATGTAACGGATACTTTGATATAACGGATACTGTGATGTAACGGACACTGTGATGTAACGGATACTGTGATGTAACGGATAATGTGATGTAACGGATACTGTGATATAACGGATACTGTGATGTAACGGATAATGTGATGTAACGGATACTGTGATGTAACGGGTACTGTGATGTAACGGATACTGTGATGTAACGTATACTGTGAAGTAACGGATACTGTGATATAACGGATACTGTGATGTAACGGACACTGAGATATAACGTATACTGTGATGTAACGTATACTGTGATGTAACGGATACTGTGATGTAACATATACTGTGATGTAACGGATACTGTGATATAACGGATACTGTGATGTAACGGATACTGTGATGTAACGGACACTGCGATGTAACGGATACTGTGATATAACGGATACTGTGATGTATCGGATACTGTGATGTAACGGACACTGTGATGTAACGGATACTGTGATGTAACGGATACTGTGATATAACGGATACTGTGATGTAACAGATAATGTGGTATAACGGATACTGTGCGTAACGGATACTGTGATATAACTGATAGAGTGATGTAAAGGATACTGTGATGTAACGGATACTGTGATGTAACGGATACTGTGATATAACGGATACTGTGATGTAGCGGATACTGTGATATAACGGATACTGTGATGTAACGGACACTGTGATGTAACGGATACTGTGATATAACGGATACTGTGATGTAACTGATACTCATGCATAACGGATATTGTGATGTAACGGATACTATGATGTAATGGGTACTGTAATGTAACGGATACTGTGATGTAACGTATACTGTGATGTAACGGATACTGTGATATAACGGATACTGTGATGTAACGGACACTGTGATATAACGTATACTATGATGTAACGTATACTGTGATGTAACGTATACTGTGATGTAACGGATACTGTGATGTAACATATACTGTGATGTAACGGATTCTGTGATAAAACTGATATTGTGATGTAACAGATACTGTGATGTAACGGATACTGTGATATAACGGATACTCTGATGAAACGGATACTGTGAACGGACAATGTGATGTAACGGACACTGTGATGTAACGGACACTGTGATGTAACGGACACTGTGATGTAACAGATACTGTAATGTAACGGATACTGTGATGTAATGGATACTTGGATGTAACGGATACTGTGATGTAACGGACACCGTTACGTAACGGACACTGCGATGTAACGGATACTGTGATGTAACATATACTGTGATGTAACGGATACTGTGATATAACGGATACTGTGATGTAACGGATACTGTGGCATAACGGACACTGTGATGTAACGGATACTGTGATGTAACGGATACTGTGATGTAACGGACACTGTGATGTAACGGACACTGTGATGTAACAGATACTGTTATGTAACGGATACTGTTATGTAATGGATACTGTGATGTAACGGATACTGTGATGTAACGGATAATGTGATGTAACGGATAATGTGGTATAACGGATACTGTGCTGTAAGGGATACTGTGGTGTAACGGATACTGTGATATAACTGATTCTGTGATATAAAGGATACTGTGATGTAACGGATACTGTGATGTAACGGATACTGTGATATAACGGATACTGTGATGTAACGGATACTGTGATATAACGGATACTGTGATGTAACGGACACTGTGGTGTAACGGATACTGCGATGTAACGGATACTGTGATGTAACGGACACTGTGGTGTAACGGACACTGTGATATAACGTATACTGTGATGTAACGGATACTGTGAACGGACACTGTGATGTACCGGACACTGTGATGTAAAGGATACTGTGATGTAACGGATATTGTGATGTTACAGATACTATGATGTAACTGATACTGTGCTGTAAAGGATACTGTGATATAACGGATACTGTGATGTATCGGATACTGTGATATAACGGACACTGTGATGTAACTGATACTGTGATGTAAAGGAAACTGTGACGTAACAGATACTGTGATGTAACGGAAACTGTGATATAACGGATACTGTAATGTAACGGATACTGTGGCATAACGGATACTGTGATGTAACAGATACTGTGATGTAACGGATACTGTGATGTTACGGACACTGTGATGTAAAAGATACTGTGGCATAACGGATACTGTGATATAACGGATACTGTGATGTAACGGATAATGTGGTATAACGGATAATGTGCTGTAACGGATACTGTGGTGTAACGGATACTCTGATATAACTGATTCTGTGATGTAAAGGATACTCTGATGTAACGGATACTGTGATGTAACGGATACTGTGATATAACGGATACTGTGATGTAACGGATACTGTGATATAACGGATACTGTGATGTAACGGACACTGTGATGTAACGGATACTGTGATATAACGGATACTGTGATGTAACTGATACTGTGCTGTAAAGGATACTGTGATGTAACGTATACTGTGATGTAACGGATACTGTGATAAAACGGATACTGTGATGTAACGGATAATGTGGCAAAACGGATACTGTGCTGTAACGGACACTGTGGTGTAACGGATACTGTGATATAACTGATACTGTGATGTAAAGGATACTGTGATGTAACGGATACTGTGATGTAACGGATACTGTGATGTGACGGATACTGTGATATAACGGATACTGTGATGTAACGGACACTGTGATGTAACGGATACTGTGATGTAACGGATACTGAGATGTAACGGATACTGTGATGAAACGGATACTGTGATGTAACGGACACTGTGATGTAACGGACACTGTGATGTAATGGATACTGTGATTTAACGGATATTGTGATATAATGGATACTGTGATGTAACGGATACTGTGATGTAACGGATACTGTGATGTAATTGACACTGTGTTGTAACGGACACTGTGATATAACGTATACTGTGATGTAACGGATACTGTGAACGGACACTGTGATGTAACGGACACTGTGATGTAAAGGATACTGTGATGTAACGGATATTGTGATGTAACAGATACTGTGATGTAACTGATACTGTGCTGTAAAGGATACTGTGATATAACGGATACTGTGATGTAACGGATACTGTGATGTAATGGACACTGTGATGTAACGTATACTGTGATGTAACGGATACTGTGATGTAACGGATACTGTGATATAACGGATACTGTGATGTAACGGACACTGTGATGTAACGGATACTGAGATGTAGCAGATACTGTGATGTAATGGATTATGTGATGTAAACGGGTATTGTGATGTAACGGACACTGTGATGTAACGGATACTGTGATATAACTGATTCTGTGATGTAAAGGATACTGTGATGTAACGGATACTGTGATGTAACGGATACTGTGATATAACGGATACTGTGATGTAACGGATACTGTGATATAACGGATACTGTGATGTAACGGACACTGTGATGTAACGTATACTGTGATGTAACGGATACTGTGATGTAAATGATACTGTGCTGTAAAGGATACTGTGATGTAACGTATACTGTGATGTAACGGATACTGTGATAAAACGGATACTGTGATGTAACGGATAATGTGGCATAACGGATACTGTGCTGTAACGGACACTGTGGTGTAACGGATACTGTGATATAACTGATTCTGTGATGTAAAGGATACTGTGATGTAACGGATACTGTGATGTAACGGATACTGTGATGTGACGGATACTGTGATATAACGGATACTGTGATGTAACGGACACTGTGATGTAACGGATACTGTGATGTAACGGATACTGTGATGTAACGGATACTGTGATGAAACGGATACTGTGATGTAACGGACACTGTGATGTAACGGATACTGTGATGTAATGGATACTGTGATTTAACGGATACTGTGATATAATGGATACTGTGATGTAACGGATACTGTGATGTAACGGATACTGTGATGTAACTGACACTGTGTTGTAACGGACACTGTGATATAACGATACTGTGATGTAACGGATACTGTGAACGGACACTGTGATGTAACGGACACTGTGATGTAAAGGATACTGTGATGTAACGGATTGTGATGTAACAGATACTGTGATGTAACTGATACTGTGCTGTAAAGGATACTGTGATATAACGGATACTGTGATGTAACGGATACTGTGATGTAAGGGACACTGTGATGTAACGTATACTGTGATGTAACGGATACTGTGATGTAACGGATACTGTGATATAACGGATACTGTGATGTAACGGACACTGTGATGTAACGGATACTGAGATGTAACAGATACTGTGATGTAAATGGATAATGTGATGTAAACGGGTATTGTGATGTAACGGACACTGTGATGTAACGGATACTGTGATGTAACGGATACTGTGATATAACGGACATTGTGATGTAACGGACACTGTGAGGTAACGGATACTGTGATGTAACGGATACTGTGATGTAACGGATTCTGTGATATAACGGATACTGTGATGTATCGGACACTGTGATGTAGCGGATACTGTGATGTAACGGATAATGTGATGTAACGGATACTGTGATGTAACGGGTACTGTGATGTAACGGATACTGTGATGTAACGTATACTGTGATGTAACGGATACTGTGATATAACGGATACTGTGATGTAACGGACACTGAGATATAACGTATACTGTGATGTAACGTATACTGTGATGTAACGTATACTGTGATGTAACGGATACTGTGATATAACGGATACTGTGATGTAACGGATACTGTGATGTAACGGACACTGTGATGTAACGGATACTGTGATGTAACGGATACTGTGATGTAACGGATACTGTGATGTAACGGATACTGTGATGTAACGGATACTGTGATGTAACGGATACTGTGGTGTAACGGATACTGTGCGTAACGGATACTGTGGTGTAACGGATACTGTGATATAACTGATACAGTGATGTAAAGGATACTGTGATGTAACGGATACTGTGATGTAACGGATACTGTGATATAACGGATACTGTGATGTAGCGGATACTGTGATATAACGGATACTGTGATGTAACGGACACTGTGATGTAACGGATACTGTGATATAACGGATACTGTGATGTAAAGGATACTGTAATGTAACGGATACTGTGATGTAACGGATACTGTGATATAACGGATACTGTGATGTAACGGATACTCATGCATAACGGATATTGTGATGTAACGGATACTATGATGTAATGGGTACTGTAATGTAACGGATACTGTGATATAACGTATACTGTGATGTAACGGATACTGTGATATAACGGATACTGTGATGTAACGGACACTGTGATATAACGTATACTATGATGTAACGTATACTGTGATGTAACGTATACTGTGATGTAACGGATACTGTGATGTAACATATACTGTGATGTAACGGATTCTGTGATAAAACTGATATTGTGATGTAACAGATACTGTGATGTAACGGATACTGTGATATAACGGATACTCTGATGAAACGGATACTGTGAACGGACAATGTGATGTAACGGACACTGTGATGTAACGGACACTGTGATGTAACGGACACTGTGATGTAACAGATACTGTAATGTAACGGATACTGTGATGTAATGGATACTTGGATGTAACGGATACTGTGATGTAACGGACACCGTTACGTAACGGACACTGCGATGTAACGGATACTGTGATGTAACATATACTGTGATGTAACGGATACTGTGATATAACGGATACTGTGATGTAACGGATACTGTGGCATAACGGACACTGTGATGTAACGGATACTGTGATGTAACGGATACTGTGATGTAACGGACACTGTGATGTAACGGACACTGTGATGTAACAGATACTGTTATGTAACGGATACTGTGATGTAATGGATACTGTGATGTAACGGATACTGTGATGTAACGGATATTGTGATGTAACGGATAATGTGGTATAACGGATACTGTGCTGTAAGGGATACTGTGGTGTAACTGATACTGTGATATAACTGATTCTGTGATGTAAAGGATACTGTGATGTAACGGATACTGTGATGTAACGGATACTGTGATATAACGGATACTGTGATGTAACGGATACTGTGATATAACGGATTCTGTGAGGTAACGGACACTGTGGTGTAACGGATACTGTGATGTAACGGATACTGTGATGTAACGGACACTGTGGTGTAACGGACACTGTGATATAACGTATACTGTGATGTAACGGATACTGTGAACGGACACTGTGATGTAACGGACACTGTGATGTAAAGGATACTGTGATGTAACGGATATTGTGATGTTACAGATACTGTGATGTAACTGATACTGTGCTGTAAAGGATACTGTGATATAACGGATACTGTGATGTATCGGATACTGTGATGTAACGGACACTGTGATGTAAAAGATACTCTGGCATAACGGATACTGTGATGTAACAGATACTGTGATGTAACAGATACTGTGATGTAACGGATACTGTGATATAACGGATACTGTGATGTAACGGATAATGTGGTATAACGGATACTGTGCTGTAACGGATACTGTGGTGTAACGGATACTCTGATATAACTGATTCTGTGATGTAAAGGATACTGTGATGTAACGGATACTGTGATGTAACGGATACTGTGATATAACGGATACTGTGATATAACGGATACTGTGATGTAACGGACACTGTGATGTAACGGATACTGTGATGTAACGGATACTGTGATGTAACTGATACTGTGCTGTAAAGGATACTGTGATGTAACGTATACTGTGATGTAACGGATACTGTGATAAAACGGATACTGTGATGTAACGGATAATGTGGCATAACGGATACTGTGCTGTAACGGACACTGTGGTGTAACGGATACTGTGATATAACTGATTCTGTGATGTAAAGGATACTGTGATGTAACGGATACTGTGATGTAACGGATACTGTGATGTGACGGATACTGTGATATAACGGATACTGTGATGTAACGGACACTGTGATGTAACGGATACTGTGATGTAACGGATACTGTGATGTAACGGATACTGTGATGAAACGGATACTGTGATGTAACGGAACTGTGATGTAACGGATACTGTGATGTAACGGATACTGTGATGTAACGAACTGTGTGTAACGGACACTGTGATGTAACGGACACTGTGATGTAATGGATACTGTGATTTAACGGATACTGTGATATAATGGATACTGTGATGTAACGGATACTGTGATGTAACGGATACTGTGATGTAACTGACACTGTGTTGTAACGGACACTGTGATATAACGTATACTGTGATGTAACGGATACTGTGAACGGACACTGTGATGTAACGGACACTGTGATGTAAAGGATACTGTGATGTAACGGATATTGTGATGTAACAGATACTGTGATGTAACTGATACTGTGCTGTAAAGGATACTGTGATATAACGGATACTGTGATGTAACGGATACTGTGATGTAAGGGACACTGTGATGTAACGTATACTGTGATGTAACGGATACTGTGATGTAACGGATACTGTGATGTAACGGATACTGTGATGTAACGGACACTGTGATGTAACGGATACTGAGATGTAACGGATACTGTGATGTAACGGATAATGTGATGTAACGGATACTGTGATGTAACGGACACTGTGATGTAACGGATACTGTGATGTAACGGATACTGTGTAAGGATACTGTGATATAACGGACATTGTGATGTAACGGACACTGTGATGTAACGGATACTGTGATGTAACGGATACTGTGATGTAACGGATACTGTGATGTAACGGATACTGTGATGTAACGGACACTGTGATGTAACGGATACTGTGATGTAACGGATAATGTGATGTAACGGATACTGTGATGTAACGGGTACTGTGATGTAACGGATACTGTGATGTAACGTATACTGTGATGTAACGGATACTGTGATATAACGGATACTGTGATGTAACGGACACTGAAATATAACGTATACTGTGATGTAACGTATACTGTGATGTAACGTATACTGTGATGTAACGGATACTGTGATGTAACATATACTGTGATGTAACGGATACTGTGATATAACGGATACTGTGATGTAACGGATACTGTGATGTAGCGGACACTGCGCAGTAACGGATAATGTGATATAACGGATACTGTGATGTATCGGATACTGTGATGTAACGGACACTGTGATGTAACGGATACTGTGATGTAAAGGATACTGTGATGTAACGGATACTGTGATGTAACAGATAATGTGGTATAACGGATACTGTGCGTAACGGATACTGTGATATAACTGATACAGTGATGTAAAGGATACTGTGATGTAACGGATACTGTGATGTAACGGATACTGTGATATAACGGATACTGTGATGTAGCGGATACTGTGATATAACGGATACTGTGATGTAACGGACACTGTGATGTAACGGATACTGTGATATAACGGATACTGTGATGTAAAGGATACTGTAATGTAACGGATACTGTGATGTAACGGATACTGTGATATAACGGATACTGTGATGTAACGGATACACATGCATAACGGATATTGTGATGTAACGGATACTATGATGTAATGGGTACTGTAATGTAACGGATACTGTGATATAACGTATACTGTGATGTAACGGATACTGTGATATAACGGATACTGTGATGTAACGGACACTGTGATATAACGTATACTATGATGTAACGTATACTGTGATGTAACGTATACTGTGATGTAACGGATACTGTGATGTAACATATACTGTGATGTAACGGATTCTGTGATAAAACTGATATTGTGATGTAACAGATACTGTGATGTAACGGATACTGTGATATAACGGATACTCTGATGAAACGGATACTGTGAACGGACAATGTGATGTAACGGACACTGTGATGTAACGGACACTGTGATGTAACGGACACTGTGATGTAACAGATACTGTAATGTAACGGATACTGTGATGTAATGGATACTTGGATGTAACGGATACTGTGATGTAACGGACACCGTTACGTAACGGACACTGCGATGTAACGGATACTGTGATGTAACATATACTGTGATGTAACGGATACTGTGATATAACGGATACTGTGATGTAACGGATACTGTGGCATAACGGACACTGTGATGTAACGGATACTGTGATGTAACGGATACTGTGATGTAACGGACACTGTGATGTAACGGACACTGTGATGTAACAGATACTGTTATGTAACGGATACTGTGATGTAATGGATACTGTGATGTAACGGATACTGTGATGTAACGGATATTGTGATGTAACGGATAATGTGGTATAACGGATACTGTGCTGTAAGGGATACTGTGGTGTAACTGATACTGTGATATAACTGATTCTGTGATGTAAAGGATACTGTGATGTAACGGATACTGTGATGTAACGGATACTGTGATATAACGGATACTGTGATGTAACGGATACTGTGATATAACGGATTCGTGAGGTAACGGACACTGTGGTGTAACGGATACTGTGATGTAACGGATACTGTGATGTAACGGACACTGTGGTGTAACGGACACTGTGATATAACGTATACTGTGATGTAACGGATACTGTGAACGGACACTGTGATGTAACGGACACTGTGATGTAAAGGATACTGTGATGTAACGGATATTGTGATGTTACAGATACTGTGATGTAACTGATACTGTGCTGTAAAGGATACTGTGATATAACGGATACTGTGATGTATCGGATACTGTGATGTAACGGACACTGTGATGTAAAAGATACTCTGGCATAACGGATACTGTGATGTAACAGATACTGTGATGTAACAGATACTGTGATGTAACGGATACTGTGATATAACGGATACTGTGATGTAACGGATAATGTGGTATAACGGATACTGTGCTGTAACGGATACTGTGGTGTAACGGATACTCTGATATAACTGATTCTGTGATGTAAAGGATACTCTGATGTAACGGATAATGTGATGTAACGGATACTGTGATATAACGGATACTGT
The DNA here is from genome assembly GCA_014843695.1 of Archivesica marissinica. NCBI lineage: Eukaryota > Metazoa > Mollusca > Bivalvia > Venerida > Vesicomyidae > Archivesica > Archivesica marissinica. Next base: position 2,020,293 of record CM026386.1, on the reverse strand, counting down.
GATGTAACGGATACTGTGATATAACGGATACTGTGATGTAACGGACACTGTGATGTAACGGATACTGTGATGTAACGGATACTGTGATGTAACTGATACTGTGCTGTAAAGGATACTGTGATGTAACGTATACTGTGATGTAACGGATACTGTGATAAAACGGATATTGTGATGTAACGGATAATGTGGCATAACGGATACTGTGCTGTAACGGACACTGTGGTGTAACGGATACTGTGATATAACTGATTCTGTGATGTAAAGGATACTGTGATGTAACGGATAGTGTGATGTAACGGATACTGTGATGTGACGGATACTGTGATATAACGGATACTGTGATGTAACGGACACTGTGATGTAACGGATACTGTGATGTAACGGATACTGAGATGTAACGGATAATGTGATGAAACTGATACTGTGATGTAACGGACACTGTGATGTAACGGACACTGTGATGTAATGGATACTGTGATTTAACGGATACTGTGATATAATGGATACTGTGATGTAACGGATACTCTGATGTAACGGATACTGTGATGTAACTGACACTGTGTTGTAACGGACATTGTGATATAACGTATACTGTGATGTAACGGATACTGTGAACGGACACTGTGATGTAACGGACACTGTGATGTAAAGGATACTGTGATGTAACGGATATTGTGATGTAACAGATACTGTGATGTAACTGATACTGTGCTGTAAAGGATACTGTGATATAACGGATACTGTGATGTAACGGCTACTGTGATGTAAGGGACACTGTTATGTAACGTATACTGTGATGTAACGGATACTGTGATGTAACGGATACTGTGATATAACGGATACTGTGATGTAACGGACACTGTGATGTAACGGATACTGAGATGTAACAGATACTGTGATGTAATGGATAATGTGATGTAAACGAGTATTGTGATGTAACGGACACTGTGATGTAACGGATACTGTGATGTAACGGATACTGTGAAATAACGGACATTGTGATGTAACGGACACTGTGAGGTAACGGATACTGTGATGTAACGGATACTGTGATGTAAAGGATACTGTGATATAACGGATACTGTGATGTAATGGACACTGTGATGTAACGGATACTGTGATGTAACGGATAATGTGATGTAACGGATACTGTGATGTAACGGGTACTGTGATGTAACGGATACTGTGATGTAACGTATACTGTGATGTAACGGATACTGTGATATAACGGATACTGTGATGTAACGGACACTGAGATATAACGTATACTGTGATGTAACGTATACTGTGATGTAACGTATACTGTGATGTAACGGATACTGTGATGTAACATATATACTGTGATGTAACGGATACTGTGATATAACGGATACTGTAATGTAACGGATACTGTGATGTAACGGATACTGTGATGTAACGGACACTGTGATATAACGGATACTGTGATGTAACGGATACTCATGCATAACGGATATTGTGATGTAACGGATACTATGATGTAATGGGTACTGTAATGTAACGGATACTGTGATGTAACGTATACTGTGATGTAACGGATACTGTGATATAACGGATACTGTGATGTAACGGACACTGTGATATAACGTATACTATGATGTAACGGATACTGTGATATAACGGATACTGTGATGTATCGGATACTGTGATGTAACGGACACTGTGATGTAACGGATACTGTGATGTAAAGGATACTGTGATGTAACGGATACTGTGATGTAACGGATACTGTGATATAACGGATACTTTGATGTAACAGATAATTTGGTATAACGGATACTGTGCGTAACGGATACTGTGGTGTAACGGATACTGTGATATAACTGATACAGTGATGTAAAGGATACTGTGATGTAACGGATACTGTGATGTAACGGATACTGTGATATAACGGATACTGTGATGTAGCGGATACTGTGATATAACGGATACTGTGATGTAACGGACACTGTGATGTAACGGATACTGTGATATAACGGATACTGTGATGTAAAGGATACTGTAATGTAACGGATATTGTGATGTAACGGATACTGTGATATAACGGATACTGTGATGTAACGGATACTCATGCATAACAGATATTGTGATGTAACGGATACTATGATGTAATGGGTACTGTAATGTAACGGATACTGTGATGTAACGTATACTGTGATGTAACGGATACTGTGATATAACGGATACTGTGATGTAACGGACACTGTGATATAACGTATACTATGATGTAACGTATACTGTGATGTAACGTATACTGTGATGTAACGGATACTGTGATGTAACATATACTGTGATGTAACGGATTCTGTGATAAAACTGATATTGTGATGTAACAGATACTGTGATGTAACGGATACTGTGATATAACGGATACTCTGATGAAACGGATACTGTGAACGGACAATGTGATGTAACGGACACTGTAATGTAACGGATACTGTGATGTAACGTATACTGTGATGTAACGGATGCTGTGATATAACGGATACTGTGATGTAACGGACACTGTGATATAACGTATACTATGATGTAACGTATACTGTGATGTAACGTATACTGTGATATAACGGATACTGTGATGTAACATATACTGTGATGTAACGGATTCTGTGATAAAACTAATATTGTGATGTAACAGATACTGTGATGTAACGGATACTGTGATATAACGGATACTCTGATGAAACGGATACTGTGAACGGACAATGTGATGTAACGGACACTGTGATGTAACGGACACTGTGATGTAACGGACACTGTGATGTAACAGATACTGTAATGTAACGGATACTGTGATGTAATGGATACTTGGATGTAACGGATACTGTGATGTAACGGACACCGTTACGTAACGGACACTGCGATGTAACGGATACTGTGATGTAACATATACTGTGATGTAACGGATACTGTGATATAACGGATACTGTGATGTAACGGATACTGTGGCATAACGGACACTGTGATGTAACAGATACTGTTATGTAACGGATACTGTGATGTAATGGATACTGTGCTGTAAAGGATAATGTGATATAACGGATACTGTGATGTATCGGATACTGTGATGTAACGGACACTGTGATGTAACTGATACTGTGATGTAAAGGATACTGTGACGTAACAGATACTGTGATGTAACGGATACTGTGATATAACGGATACTGTGTTGTAACGGATACTGTGGCATAACGGATACTGTGATGTAACAGATACTGTGATGTAACGGATACTGTGATGTTACGGACACTGTGATGTAAAAGATACTGTGGCATAACGGATACTGTGATGTAACAGATACTGTGAGGTAACAGATACTGTGATGTAACGGATACTGTGATATAACGGATACTGTGATTTAAGGGATACTGTGGCATAACGGATACTGTGATGTAACAGATACTGTGATGTAACGGATACTGTGATGTAACGGATACTGTGATAAAACGGATACTGTGATGTAACGGATAATGTGGTATAACGGATACTGTGCTGTAACGGATACTGTGGTGTAACGGATACTGTGAGATAACTGATTCTGTGATGTAAAGGATACTGTGATGTAACGGATACTGTGATGTAACGAATACTGTGATATAACGGATACTGTGATGTAACGGATACTGTGATATAACGGATACTGTGATGTAACGGACACTGTGCTGTAAAGGATACTGTGATGTAACGTATAATGTGATGTAACGGATACTGTGATAAAACGGATACTGTGATGTAACGGATAATGTGGTATAACGAATACTGTGCTGTAACGGATACTGTGGTGTAACGGATACTGTGATATAACTTATTCTGTGATGTAAAGGATACTGTGATGTAACGGATACTGTGATGTAACGGATACTGTGATATAACGGATACTGTGATGTAACGGTTACTGTGATATAACGGATACTGTGATGTAACGGACACTGTGATGTAACGGATACTGTGATGTAACGGATACTGTTATGTAACGGACATTGTGATGTAACGGACACTGTGATATAACGTATACTGTGATGTAACGGATACTGTGAACGGACACTGTGATGTAACGGACAATGTGATGTAAAGGATACTGTGATGTAACGGATATTGTGATGTTACAGATACTGTGATGTAACTGATACTGTGCTGTAAAGGATACTGTGATATAACGGATACTGTGATGTAACGGATACGGTGATATAACGGATACTGTGATGTATCGGATACTGTGATGTAACGGACACTGTAATGTAACGGATACTGTGATGTAAAGGATACTGTGATGTAACGGATACTGTGATGTAACGGACACTGTGGTGTAACGGACACTGTGATGTAACAGATACTGTAATGTAACGAATACTGTGATGTAATGGATACTGTGATGTAACGGATACTGTGATGTAACGGATACTGTGATGTAACGGATACTGTTATGTAACGGACACTGCGATGTAACGGAAACTGTGATATAACGGATACTGTGATGTAACGGATACTGTGATGTAACGTATACTGTGATGTAACGGATACTGTGATATAACGGATACTGTGATGTAACGGACACTGAGATATAACGTATACTGTGATGTAACGTATACTGTGATGTAACGGATACTGTGATGTAACATATACTGTGATGTAACGGATACTGTGATATAACGGATACAGTGATGTAACGGATACTGTGATGTAACGGACACTGCGTTATAACGGATACTGTGATATAACGGATACTGTGATGTATCGGATACTGTGATGTAACGGACACTGTGATGTAACGGATACTGTGATGTAAAGGATACTGTGATGTAACGGATACTGTGATGTAACGGATACTGTGATATAATGAAAAATGTGATGTAACTGATACTGTGATGTAACGGATACTGTGATATAACGGACATTGTGATGTAACGGACACTGTGAGGTAACGGATACTGTGATGTAACGGATACTGTGATGTAACGGATACTGTGATATAACGGATACTGTGATGTAACGGACACTGTGATGTAACGGATACTGTGATGTATCGGATAATGTGATGTAACGGATACTGTGATATAACGTATACTGTGATGTAACGTATACTGTGATGTAACGTATACTGTGATGTAACGGATACTGTGATGTAACATATACTGTGATGTAACGGATACTGTGATATAACGGATACTGTGATGTAACGGATACTGTGATGTAACGGACACTGCGATGTAACGGATACTGTGATATAACGGATACTGTGATGTATCGGATACTGTGATGTAACGGACACTGTGATGTAACGGATACTGTGATGTAAAGTATACTGTGATGTAACGGATACTGTGATGTAACGGATACTGTGATATAACGGATACTGTGATGTAACAGATAATGTGGTATAACGGATAATGTGCGTAACGGATACAGTGGTGTAACGGATACTGTGATATAACTGATACAGTGATGTAAAGGATACTGTGATGTAACGGAATTTTTTTTTAACGGATACTGTGATATAACGGATATTGTGATGAAACGGATACTGTGATGTAACGGATACTGTGATGTAACAGATACTGTAATGTAACGGATACTGTGATGTAATGGATACTGTGATGTAACGGATACTGTGATGTAACGGACACTGCGATGTAACGGATACTGTGATATAACGGATACTGTGATGTATCGGATACTGTGATGTAACGGACACTGTGATGTAACGGATACTGTGATGTAAAGGATACTGTGATGTAACATATACTGTGATGTAACGGATACTGTGATATAACGGATACTGTGATGTAACGGATACTGTGGCATAACGGATACTGTGATGTAACGGATACTGTGATGTAACAGATACTGTGATGTAACGGACACTGTGGTGTAACGGACACTGTGATGTAACAGATACTGTAATGTAACGAATACTGTGATGTAATGGATACTGTGATGTAACGGATACTGTGATGTAACGGATACTGTGATGTAACGGATACTGTGATATAATGAAAAATGTGATGTAACTGATACTGTGATGTAACGGATACTGTGATATAACGGACATTGTGATGTAACGGACACTGTGAGGTAACGGATACTGTGATGTAACGGATACTGTGATGTAACGGATACTGTGATATAACGGATACTGTGATGTAACGGACACTGTGATGTAACGGATACTGTGATGTATCGGATAATGTGATGTAACGGATACTGTGATATAACGTATACTGTGATGTAACGTATACTGAGATGTAACGTATACTGTGATGTAACGGATACTGTGATGTAACATATACTGTGATGTAACGGATACTGTGATATAACGGATACTGTGATGTAACGGATACTGTGATGTAACGGACACTGCGATGTAACGGATACTGTGATATAACGGATACTGTGATGTATCGGATACTGTGATGTAACGGACACTGTGATGTAACGGATACTGTGATGTAAAGGATACTTTGATGTAACGGATACTGTGATGTAACGGATACTGTGATATAACGGATACTGTGATGTAACAGATAATGTGGTATAACGGATAATGTGCGTAACGGATACAGTGGTGTAACGGATACTGTGATATAACTGATACAGTGATGTAAAGGATACTGTGATGTAACGGATACTGTTTTGTAACGGATACTGTGATATAACGGATACTGTGATGAAACGGATACTGTGATGTAACGGATACTGTGATGTAACAGATACTGTAATGTAACGGATACTGTGATGTAATGGATACTGTGATGTAACGGATACTGTGATGTAACGGACACTGCGATGTAACGGATACTGTGATATAACGGATACTGTGATGTATCGGATACTGTGATGTAACGGACACTGTGATGTAACGGATACTGTGATGTAAAGGATACTGTGATGTAACATATACTGTGATGTAACGGATACTGTGATATAACGGATACTGTGATGTAACGGATACTGTGGCATAACGGATACTGTGATGTAACGGATACTGTGATGTAACAGATACTGTGATGTAACGGACACTGTGGTGTAACGGACAATGTGATGTAACAGATACTGTAATGTAACGAATACTGTGATGTAATGGATACTGTGATGTAACGGATACTGTGATGTAACGGATACTGTGATGTAACGGATACTGTTATGTAACGGACACTGCGATGTAACGGATACTGTGATATAACGTATACTATGATGTATCGGATACTGTGATGTAACGGACACTGTGATGTAACTGATACTGTGATGTAAAGGATACTGTGACGTAACAGATACTGTGATGTAACGGATAATGTGATATAACGGATACTGTGATGTAACGGATACTGTGGCATAACGGATACTGTGATGTAACAGATACTGTGATGTAACTGATACTGTGCTGTAAAGGATACTGTGATGTAACGGATACTGTGATATAATGGATACTGTGATAAAACGGATACTGTGATGTAACGGATAATGTGGTATACCGGATACTGTGCTGTAACGGATACTGTGGTGTAACGGATAATGTGATATAACTGATTCTGTGATGTAAAGGATACTGTGATGTAACGGATACTGTGATGTAAAGGATACTGTGATATAACGGACACTGTGATGTAATGGATACTGTGATATAACGGATACTGTGATATAACGGACACTCTGATATAACGGATACTGTGATGTAAAGGATACTGTAATGTAACGGATACTGTGATGTAATGGATACTGTGATATAACGAATACTGTGATGTAACGGATACTCATGCATAACGGATATTGTGATGTAACGGATACTATCATGTAATGGGTACTGTAATGTAACGGATACTGTGATGTAACGTATACTGTGATGTAACGGATACTGTGATATAACGGATACTGTGATGTAATGGACACTGTGATATAACGTATACTATGATGTAACGTATACTGTGATGTAACGTATACTGTGATGTAACGGATACTGTGATGTAACATATACTGTGATGTAACGGATTCTGTGATAAAACGGATACTGTGATGTAACAGATACTGTGATGTAACGGATACTGTGATATAACGGATACTCTGATGAAACGGATTCTGTGAACGGACAATGTGATGTAACGGACACTGTGATGTAACGGACACTGTGATGTAACGGACACTGTGATGTAACAGATACTGTAATGTAACGGATACTGTGATGTAATGGATACTTGGATGTAGCGGATACTGTGATGTAACGGACACCGTTACGTAACGGACACTGCGATGTAACGGATACTGTGATGTAACATATACTGTGATGTAACGGATACTGTGATATAACGGATAATGTGATGTAACGGACACTGTGATGTAACGTACACTGTGACGTAACGGACACTGTGATGTAACAGATACTGTAATGTAACGGTTACTGTGGCATAACGGATACTGTGATGTAACGTATACTATGATGTAACGTATACTGTGATGTAACGTATACTGTGATGTAACGGATACTGTGATGTAACATATACTGTGATGTAACGGATACTGTGATATAACGGATACTGTGATGTAACGGATACTGTGATGTAACGGACACTGCGATGTAATGGATACTGTGATATAACGGATACTGTGATGTAACGGATACTCATGCATAACGGATATTGTGATGTAACGGATACTATCATGTAATGGGTACTGTAATGTAACGGATACTGTGATGTAACGTATACTGTGATGTAACGGATACTGTGATATAACGGATACTGTGATGTAATGGACACTGTGATATAACGTATACTATGATGTAACGTATACTGTGATGTAACGTATACTGTGATGTAACGGATACTGTGATGTAACATATACTGTGATGTAACGGATTCTGTGATAAAACGGATACTGTGATGTAACAGATACTGTGATGTAACGGATACTGTGATATAACGGATACTCTGATGAAACGGATTCTGTGAACGGACAATGTGATGTAACGGACACTGTGATGTAACGGACACTGTGATGTAACGGACACTGTGATGTAACAGATACTGTAATGTAACGGATACTGTGATGTAATGGATACTTGGATGTAGCGGATACTGTGATGTAACGGACACCGTTACGTAACGGACACTGCGATGTAACGGATACTGTGATGTAGCATATACTGTGATGTAACGGATACTGTGATATAACGGATAATGTGATGTAACGGACACTGTGATGTAACGGACACTGTGACGTAACGGACACTGTGATGTAACAGATACTGTAATGTAACGGATACTGTGGCATAACGGATACTGTGATGTAACGTATACTATGATGTAACGTATACTGTGATGTAACGTATACTGTGATGTAACGGATACTGTGATGTAACAAATACTGTGATGTAACGGATACTGTGATAAAACGGATACTGTGATGTAACAGATACTGTGATGTAACGGATACTGTGATATAACGGATACTGTGATGAAACGGATACTGTGACCGGACAATGTGATTTAACGGACACTGTGATGTAACGGAAACTGTGATGTAACAGATACTGTAATGTAACGGATACTGTGATGTAATGGATACTGTGATGTAACGGATACTGTGATGTAACGGACACCGTTATGTAATGGACACTGCGATGTAACGGATACTGTGATGTAACATATACTGTGATGTATCGGATACTGTGATATAACGGATACTGTGATGTAACGGATACTGTGTCATAACGGATACTGTGATGTAACGGATACTGTGATGTAACGGATACTGTGATGTAACGGACACTGTGATGTAACGGACACTGTGATGTAACAGATACTGTAATGTAACGGATACTGTGATGTAATGGACACTGTGATATAACGTATACTGTGATGTAACGGATACTGTGAACGGACACTGTGATGTAACGGACACTGTGATGTAAAGGATACTGTGATGTAACGGATATTGTGATTTAACAGATACTGTGATGTAACTGATACTGTGCTGTAACGGATACTGTGATATAACGGATACTGTGATGTAACTGATACTGTGATGTAAGGGACACTGTGATGTAACGTATACTGTGATGTAACGGATACTGTGATGTAACGGATACTGTGATATAACGGATACTGTGATGTAACGGACACTGTGATGAAACGGATACTGTGATGTAACGGATACTGTGATGCAACGGATACTGTGATATAACGGACATTGTGATGTAACGGACACTGTGAGATAACGGATACTGTGATGTAACGGATACTGTGATGTAACGGATACTGTGATATAACGGACATTGTGATGTAACGGACACTGTGAGGTAACGGATACTGTGATGTAACGGATACTGTGATGTAACGTATACTGTGATGTAACGGATACTGTGATATAACGGATACTGTGATGTAACGGCCACTGAGATATAACGTATACTGTGATGTAAAGGATACTGTGATGTAAAGGATACTGTGATGTAACGGATACTGTGATGTAACGGATATTGTGATATAACGGACATTGTGATGTAACGGACACTGTGAGTTAACGGATACTGTGATGTAACGGATATTGTGATGTAACGGATACTGTGATATAACGGATACTGTGATGTAACGGAAACTGTGATGTAACGGATACTGTGATGTAACGTATACTGTGATGTAACGGATACTGTGATGTAACATATACTGTGATGTAACGGATACTGTGATATAACGGATACTGTGATGTAACGGACACTGTGATGTAACGGATACTGTGATGTAAAGGATACTGAGATGTAACGGATACTGTGATGTAACGGATACTGTGATATAACGGATATTGTGATGTAACAGATAATGTGTTATAACGGATACTGTGCGTAACGGATACTGTGGTGTAACGGATACTGTGATATAACTGATACAGTGATGTAAAGGATACTGTGATGTAACGGATACTGTGATGTAACGGATACTGTGATATAACGGATACTGTGATGTAGCGGATACTGTGATATAACGGACACTGTGATGTAACGGACACTATGATGTAACGGATACTGTGATATAACGGATATTTTGATGTAAAGGATACTGTAATGTAACGGATAGTGTGATGTAACGGATACTGTGATATAACGGATACTGTGATGTAACGGATACTCATGCATAACGGATATTGTGATGTAACGGATACTATGATGTAACGGGTACTGTAATGTAACGGATACTGTGATGTAACGTATACTGTGATGTAACGGATACTGTGATATAACGGATACTGTGATGTTACGGACACTGTGATATAACGTATACTATGATGTAACGTATACTGTGATGTAACGTATACTGTGATGTAACGGATACTGTGATGAAACATATACTGTGATGTAACGGATACTGTGATAAAACGGATACTGTGATGTAACAGATACTGTGATGTAACGGATACTGTGATATAACGGATACAGTGATGAAACGGATACTGTGAACGGACAATGTGATGTAACGGACACTGTGATGTAACGGACACTGTGATGTAACGGACACTGTGATGTAACAGATACTGTAATGTAACGGATACTGTAATGTAATGGATACTGTGATGTAACGGATACTGTGATGTAACGGACACCGTTATGTAACGGACACTGCGATGTAACGGATACTGTGATGTAACATATACTGTGATGTAACGGATACTGTGATATAACGGATACTGTGATGTAACGGATACTGTGGCATAACGGAAACTGTGATGTAACGGATACTGTGATGTAACGGATACTGTGATGTAACGGACACTGTGATGTAACAGATACTGTAATGTAACGGATACTGTGATGTAATGGATACTGTGATGTAACGGATACTCTGATGTAACGGATACTGTGATGTAACGGATACTGTTATGTAACGGACACTGCGATGTAACGGATACTGTGATATAACGGATACTGTGATGTATCGGATACTGTGATGTAAAGGACACTGTGATGTAACTGATACTGTGATGTAACGGATACTGTGATGTTACGGACACTGTGATGTAAAAGATACTGTGATGTAACGGATACTGTGATAAAACGGATACTGTGATGTAACGGATAATGTGGTATAACGGATACTGTGCTGTAACGGATACTGTGGTGTAACGGATACTCTGATATAACTGATTCTGTGATGTAAAGGATACTGTGATGTAACGGATACTGTGATGTAACGGATACTGTGATATAACGGATACTGTGATGTAACGGATACTGTGATATAACGGATACTGTGCTGTAAAGAATACTGTGATATAACGGATACTGTGATGTAACTGATACTGTGATGTAAGGGACACTGTGATGTAACGTATACTGTGATGTAACGGATACTGTGATGTAACGGATACTGTGATATAACGGATACTGTGATGTAACGGACACTGTGATGTAACGGATACTGTGATGTATCGGATACTGTGATGTAACGGATACTGTGATATAACGGACATTGTGATGTAACGGACACTGTGAGGTAACGGATACTGTGATGTAACGGATACTGTGATGTAACGGATACTGTGATATAACGAACATTGTGATGTAACGGACACTGTGAGGTAACGGATACTGTGATGTAACGGATACTGTGATGTAACGTATACTGTGATGTAACGGATACTGTGATATAACGGATACTGTGATGTAACGGCCACTGAGATATAACGTATACTGTGATGAAAGGATACTGTGATGTAAAGGATACTGTGATGTAACGGATACTGTGATGTAACGGATATTGTGATATAACGGACATTGTGATGTAACGGATACTGTGAGGTAACGGATACTGTGATGTAACGGATACTGTGATGTAACGGATACTGTGATATAACGGATACTGTGATGTAACGGACACTGTGATGTAACGGATACTGTGATGTAACGGATAATGTGATGTAACGGATACTGTGATGTAACGGATACTGTGATGTAACGGATAATGTGATGTAACGGATACTGTGATGTAACGGGTACTGTGATGTAACGGATACTGTGATGTAACGTATACTGTGATGTAACGGATACTGTGATATAACGGATACTGTGATGTAACGGACACTGAGATATAACGTATACTGTGATGTAACGTATACTGTGATGTAACATATACTGTGATGTAACGGATACTGTGATATAATGGATACTGTGATGTAACGGATACTGTGATGTAACGGACACTGTGATGTAACGGATACTGTGATGTAAAGGATACTGAGATGTAACGGATACTGTGATGTAACGGATACTGTGATATAACGGATATTGTGATGTAACAGATAATGTGGTATAACGGATACTGTGCGTAACGGATACTGTGGTGTAACGGATACTGTGATATAACTGATACAGTGATGTAAAGGATACTGTGATGTAACGGATACTGTGATGTAACGGATACTGTGATATAACGGATACTGTGATGTAGCGGATACTGTGATATAACGGATACTGTGATGTAACGGACACTGTGATGTAACGGATACTGTGATATAACGGATATTGTGATGTAAAGGATACTGTAATGTAACGGATAGTGTGATCTAACGGATACTGTGATATAACGGATACTGTGATGTAACGGATACTCATGCATAACGGATATTGTGATGTAACGGATACTATGATGTAACGGGTACTGTAATGTAACGGATACTGTGATGTAACGTATACTGTGATGTAACGGATACTGTGATATAACGGATACTGTGATGTAACGGACACTGTGATATAACGTATACTATGATGTAACGTATACTGTGATGTAACGTATACTGTGATGTAACGGATACTGTGATGAAACATATACTGTGATGTAACGGATACTGTGATAAAACGGATACTGTGATGTAACAGATACTGTGATGTAACGGATACTGTGATATAACGGATACAGTGATGAAACGGATACTGTGAACGGAAAATGTGATGTAACGGACACTGTGATGTAACGGACACTGTGATGTAACGGACACTGTGATGTAACAGATACTGTAATGTAACGGATACTGTAATGTAATGGATACTGTGATGTAACGGATACTGTGATGTAACGGACACCGTTATGTAACGGACACTGCGATGTAACGGATACTGTGATGTAACATATACTGTGATGTAACGGATACTGTGATATAACGGATACTGTGATGTAACGGATACTGTGGCATAACGGATACTGTGATGTAACGGATACTGTGATATAACGGATATTGTGATGTAAAGGATACTGTAATGTAACGGATAGTGTGATCTAACGGATACTGTGATATAACGGATACTGTGATGTAACGGATACTCATGCATAACGGATATTGTGATGTAACGGATACTATGATGTAACGGGTACTGTAATGTAACGGATACTGTGATGTAACGTATACTGTGATGTAACGGATACTGTGATATAACGGATACTGTGATGTAACGGACACTGTGATATAACGTATACTATGATGTAACGTATACTGTGATGTAACGTATACTGTGATGTAACGGATACTGTGATGAAACATATACTGTGATGTAACGGATACTGTATAAAACGGATACTGTGATGTAACAGATACTGTGATGTAACGGATACTGTGATATAACGGATACAGTGATGAAACGGATACTGTGAACGGACAATGTGATGTAACGGACACTGTGATGTAACGGACACTGTGATGTAACGGACACTATGATGTAACAGATACTGTAATGTAACGGATACTGTAATGTAATGGATACTGTGATGTAACGGATACTGTGATGTAACGGACACCGTTATGTAACGGACACTGCGATGTAACGGATACTGTGATGTAACATATACTGTGATGTAACGGATACTGTGATATAACGGATACTGTGATGTAACGGATACTGTGATAAAACGGACATTGTGATGTAACGGACACTGTGAGGTAACGGATACTGTGATGTAACGGATACTGTGATGTAACGTATACTGTGATGTAACGGATACTGTGATATAACGGATACTGTGATGTAACGGCCACTGAGATATAACGTATACTGTGATGAAAGGATACTGTGATGTAAAGGATACTGTGATGTAACGGATACTGTGATGTAACGGATATTGTGATATAACGGACATTGTGATGTAACGGACACTGTGAGGTAACGGATACTGTGATGTAACGGATACTGTGATGTAACGGATACTGTGATATAACGGATACTGTGATGTAACGGACACTGTGATGCAACGGATACTGTGATGTAACGGATAATGTGATGTAACGGATACTGTGATGTAACGGATACTGTGATGTAACGGATAATGTGATGTAACGGATACTGTGATGTAACGGGTACTGTGATGTAACGGATACTGTGATGTAACGTATACTGTGATGTAACGGATACTGTGATATAACGGATACTGTGATGTAACGGACACTGAGATATAACGTATACTGTGATGTAACGTATACTGTGATGTAACATATACTGTGATGTAACGGATACTGTGATATAACGGATACTGTGATGTAACGGATACTGTGATGTAACGGACACTGTGATGTAACGGATACTGTGATGTAAAGGATACTGAGATGTAACGGATACTGTGATGTAACGGATACTGTGATATAACGGATATTGTGTGTAACGATAATGTGGTATAACGGATACTGTGCGTAACGGATACTGTGGTGTAACGGATACTGTGATATAACTGATACAGTGATGTAAAGGATACTGTGATGTAACGGATACTGTGTGTACGGATATGTGATACGGATACTGTGATGTAGCGGATACTGTGATATAACGGATACTGTGATGTAACGGACACTGTGATGTAACGGATACTGTGATATAACGGATATTGTGATGTAAAGGATACTGTAATGTAACGGATAGTGTGATCTAACGGATACTGTGATATAACGGATACTGTGATGTAACGGATACTCATGCATAACGGATATTGTGATGTAACGGATACTATGATGTAACGGGTACTGTAATGTAACGGATACTGTGATGTAACGTATACTGTGATGTAACGGATACTGTGATATAACGGATACTGTGATGTAACGGACACTGTGATATAACGTATACTATGATGTAACGTATACTGTGATGTAACGTATACTGTGATGTAACGGATACTGTGATGAAACATATACTGTGATGTAACGGATACTGTGATAAAACGGATACTGTGATGTAACAGATACTGTGATGTAACGGATACTGTGATATAACGGATACAGTGATGAAACGGATACTGTGAACGGAAAATGTGATGTAACGGACACTGTGATGTAACGGACACTGTGATGTAACGGACACTGTGATGTAACAGATACTGTAATGTAACGGATACTGTAATGTAATGGATACTGTGATGTAACGGATACTGTGATGTAACGGACACCGTTATGTAACGGACACTGCGATGTAACGGAAACTGTGATGTAACATATACTGTGATGTAACGGATACTGTGATATAACGGATACTGTGATGTAACGGATACTGTGGCATAACGGATACTGTGATGTAACGGATACTGTGATATAACGGATATTGTGATGTAAAGGATACTGTAATGTAACGGATAGTGTGATCTAACGGATACTGTGATATAACGGATACTGTGATGTAACGGATACTCATGCATAACGGATATTGTGATGTAACGGATACTATGATGTAACGGGTACTGTAATGTAACGGATACTGTGATGTAACGTATACTGTGATGTAACGGATACTGTGATATAACGGATACTGTGATGTAACGGACACTGTGATATAACGTATACTATGATGTAACGTATACTGTGATGTAACGTATACTGTGATGTAACGGATACTGTGATGAAACATATACTGTGATGTAACGGATACTGTGATAAAACGGATACTGTGATGTAACAGATACTGTGATGTAACGGATACTGTGATATAACGGATACAGTGATGAAACGGATACTGTGAACGGACAATGTGATGTAACGGACACTGTGATGTAACGGACACTGTGATGTAACGGACACTGTGATGTAACAGATACTGTAATGTAACTGATACTGTAATGTAATGGATACTGTGATGTAACGGATACTGTGATGTAACGGACACCGTTATGTAACGGACACTGCGATGTAACGGATACTGTGATGTAACATATACTGTGATGTAACGGATACTGTGATATAACGGATACTGTGATGTAACGGATACTGTGATGTAACGGATACTGTGATGTAACGGACACTGTGATGTAACAGATACTGTAATGTAACGGATACTGTGATGTAATGGATACTGTGATGTAACGGATACTCTGATGTAACGGATACTGTGATGTAACGGATACTGTTATGTAACGGACACTGCGATGTAATGGATACTGTGATATAACGTATACTGTGATGTATCGGATACTGTGATGTAAAGGACACTGTGATGTAACTGATACTGTGATGTAACGGATACTGTGATGTTACGGACACTGTGATGTAAAAGATACTGTGATGTAACGGATACTGTGATAAAACGGATACTGTGATGTAACGGATAATGTGGTATAACGGATACTGTGCTGTAACGGATACTGTGGTGTAACGGATACTCTGATATAACTGATTCTGTGATGTAAAGGATACTGTGATGTAACGGATACTGTGATGTAACGGATACTGTGATATAACGGATACTGTGATGTAACGGATACTGTGATATAACGGATACTGTGATGTAACGGACACTGTGATGTAACGGATACTGTGATGTAACGGATACTGTGATGTAACTGATACTGTGCTGTAAAGGATACTGTGATGTAACGTATACTGTGATGTAACGGATACTGTGATAAAACGGATACTGTGATGTAACGGATACTGTGATATAACGGATACTGTGATGTAACGAACACTGTGATGTAACGGATACTGTGATGTAACGGATACTGTGATGTAACGGATACTGTGATGAAACGGATACTGTGATGTAACGGACACTGTGATGTAACGGATACTGTGATGTAACGGATACTGTGATGTAACTGACACTGTGTTGTAACGGACACTGTGATGTAACGGAAACTGTGATGTAATGGATACTGTGATTTAACGGATACTGTGATATAATGGATACTGTGATGTAACGGATACTGTGATGTAACGTATACTGTGATGTAACTGACACTGTGTTGTAACGGACACTGTGATATAACGTATACTGTGATGTAACGGATACTCTGAACGGACACTGTGATGTAACGGACACTGTGATGTAAAGGATACTGTGATGTAACGGATATTGTGATGTAACAGATACTGTGATGTAACTGATACTGTGCTGTAAAGGATACTGTGATATAACGGATACTGTGATGTAACGGATACTGTGATGTAAGGGACACTGTGATGTAACGTATACTGTGATGTAACGGATACTGTGATGTAACGGATACTGTGATATAACGGATACTGTGATGTAACGGATACTGTGATATAACGGATACTGTGATGAAACGGATACTGTGAACGGACAATGTGATGTAAGGGATACTGTGATGTAACGGACACTGTGATGTAACGGATACTGTGATGTAACGGATACTGTGATGTAACGGATACTGTGATGTAACGGATACTGTGATGTAACGGACACTGTGATGTAACGGATACTGTGATATAACGGATACTGTGATGTAACGGATACTGTGATGTAACGGACACTGTGATGTAACGGATACTGTGATGTAACGGATACTGTGATGTAACATATACTGTGATGTAACGGATACTGTGATATAACGGATACTGTGATGTAACGGATACTGTGGCATAACGGATACTGTGATGTAACGGATACTGTGATGTAACAGATACTGTGATGTAACGGACACTGTGATGTAACGGACACTGTGATGTAACAGATACTGTAATGTAACGGATACTGTGATGTAATGGATACTGTGATGTAACGGATACTGTGATGTAACGGATACTGTGATGTAACGGATACTGTTATGTAACGGACACTGCGATGTAACGGATACTGTGATATAACGTATACTATGATGTATCGGATACTGTGATGTAACGGACACTGTGATGTAACTGATACTGTGATGTAAAGGATACTGTGATGTAACGGATACTGTGATGTAACGGATAATGTGATATAACGGATACTGTGATGTAACGGATACTGTGGCATAACGGATACTGTGATGTAACAGATACTGTGATGTAACTGATACTGTGCTGTAAAGGATACTGTGATGTAACGGATACTGTGATATAACGGATACTGTGATAAAACGGATACTGTGATGTAACGGATAATGTGGTATACCGGATACTGTGCTGTAACGGATACTGTGGTGTAACGGATAATGTGATATAACTGATTCTGTGATGTAAAGGATACTGTGATGTAACGGATACTGTGATGTAACGGATACTGTGATATAACGGATACTGTGATGTAACGGATACTGTGATATAACGGATACTGTGATGTAACGGACACTCTGATATAACGGATACTGTGATGTAAAGGATACTGTAATGTAACGGATACTGTGATGTAACGGATACTGTGATATAACGGATACTGTGATGTAACGGATACTCATGCATAACGGATATTGTGATGTAACGGATACTATGATGTAATGGGTACTGTAATGTAACGGATACTGTGATGTAACGTATACTGTGATGTAACGGATACTGTGATATAACGGATACTGTGATGTAACGGACACTGTGATATAACGTATACTATGATGTAACGTATACTGTGATGTAACGTATACTGTGATGTAACGGATACTGTGATGTAACATATACTGTGATGTAACGGATTCTGTGATAAAACTGATATTGTGATGTAACAGATACTGTGATGTAACGGATACTGTGATATAACGGATACTCTGATGAAACGGATACTGTGAACGGACAATGTGATGTAACGGACACTGTGATGTAACGGACACTGTGATGTAACGGAAACTGTGATGTAACAGATACTGTAATGTAACGGATACTGTGATGTAATGGATACTTGGATGTAACGGATACTGTGATGTAACGGACACCGTTACGTAACGGACACTGCGATGTAACGGATACTGTGATGTAACATATACTGTGATGTAACGGATACTGTGATATAACGGATACTGTGATGTAACGGATACTGTGATGTAACGGACACTGTGATGTAACGGACACTGTGATGTAACAGATACTGTTATGTGACGGATACTGTGATGTAATGGATACTGTGATGTAACGGATACTGTGATGTAACGGATACTGTGATGTAACGGATAATGTGGTATAACGGATACTGTGCTGTAACGGATACTGTGGTGTAACGGATACTGTGATATAACTGATTCTGTGATGTAAAGGATACTGTGATGTAACGGATACTGTGATGTAACGGATACTGTGATATAACGGATACTGTGATGTAACGGATACTGTGATGTAACGGACACTGTGATGTAACGGATACTGTGATGTAACGGATACTGTGATGTAACGGACACGGTGGTGTAACGGACACTGTGATATAACGTATACTGTGATGTAACGGATACTGTGAACGGACACTGTGATGTAACGGACACTGTGATGTAAAGGATACTGTGATGTAACGGATATTGTGATGTTACAGATACTGTGATGTAACTGATACTGTGCTGTTAAGGATACTCTGATATAACGGATACTGTGATGTATCGGATACTGTGATGTAACGGACACTGTGATGTAACTGATACTGTGATGTAAAGGATACTGTGACGTAACAGATACTGTGATGTAACGGATACTGTGATATAACGGATACTGTGATGTAACGGTTACTGTGGCATAACGGATACTGTGATGTAACAGATACTGTGATGTAACGGATACTGTGATGTTACGGACACTGTGATGTAAAAGATACTGTGGCATAACGGATACTGTGATGTAACAGATACTGTGATGTAACAGATACTGTGATGTAACGGATACTGTGATATAACGGATACTGTGATTTAACGGATACTGTGGCATAACAGATACTGTGATGTAACAGATACTGTGATGTAACGGATACTGTGATGTAACGGATACTGTAATAAAACGGATACTGTGATGTAACGGATAATGTGGTATAACGGATACTGTGCTGTAACGGATACTGTGGTGTAACGGATACTGTGATATAACTGATTCTGTGATGTAAAGGATACTGTGATGTAACGGATACTGTGATATAACGGATACTGTGATGTAACGGATACTGTGATATAACGGATACTGTGATGTAACGGACACTGTGATGTAACGGATACTGTGATGTAACGGATACTGTGATGTAACTGATACTGTGCTGTAAAGGATACTGTGGTGTAACGTATACTGTGATGTAATGGATACTGTGATAAAACGGATACTGTGATGTAACGGATAATGTGGCATAACGGATACTGTGCTGTAACGGACACTGTGGTGTAACGGATACTGTGATATAACTGATTCTGTGATGTAAAGGATACTGTGATGTAACGGATACTGTGATGTAACGGATACTGTGATGTGACGGATACTGTGATATAACGGATACTGTGATGTAACGAACACTGTGATGTAACGGATACTGTGATGTAACGGATACTGTGATGTAACGGATACTGTGATGAAACGGATACTGTGATGTAACGGACACTGTGATGTAACGGATACTGTGATGTAACGGATACTGTGATGTAACTGACACTGTGTTGTAACGGACACTGTGATGTAACGGAAACTGTGATGTAATGGATACTGTGATTTAACGGATACTGTGATATAATGGATACTGTGATGTAACGGATACTGTGATGTAACGTATACTGTGATGTAACTGACACTGTGTTGTAACGGACACTGTGGTATAACGTATACTGTGGTGTAACGGATACTCTGAACGGACACTGTGATGTAACGGACACTGTGATGTAAAGGATACTGTGATGTAACGGATATTGTGATGTAACAGATACTGTGATGTAACTGATACTGTGCTGTAAAGGATACTGTGATATAACGGATACTGTGATGTAACGGATACTGTGATGTAAGGGACACTGTGATGTAACGTATACTGTGATGTAACGGATACTGTGATGTAACGGATACTGTGATATAACGGATACTGTGATGTAACGGACACTGTGATGTAACGGATACTGAGATGTAACAGATACTGTGATGTAATGGATAATGTGATGTAACGGGTATTGTGATGTAACGGACACTGTGATGTAACGGATACTGTGATGTAACGGATACTGTGATGTAACGGATACTGTGATGTAACGGACACTGTGATGTAACGGATACTGTGATGTAACGGATACTGTGATGTAACGGATACTGTGATATAACGGATACTGTGATGTAACGGACACTGTGATGTAACGGATACTGTGATGTAACGGATAATGTGATGTAACGGATACTGTGATGTAACGGGTACTGTGATGTAACGGATACTGTGATGTAACGTATACTGTGATGTAACGGATACTGTGTTATAACGGATACTGTGATGTAACGGACACTGAGATATAACGTATACTGTGATGTAACGTATACTGTGATGTAACGTATACTGTGATATAACGGATACTGTGATGTAACATATACTGTGATGTAACGGATACTGTGATATAACGGATACTGTGATGTAACGGATACTGTGATGTAACGGACACTGCGATGTAACGGATACTGTGATATAACGGATACTGTGATGTATCGGATACTGTGATGTAACGGACACTGTGATGTAACGGATACTGTGATGTAAAGGATACTGTGATGTAACGGATACTGTGATGTAACGGATACTGTGATATAACGGATACTGTGATGTAACAGATAATGTGGTATAACGGATACTGTGCGTAACGGATACTGTGGTGTAACCGATACTGTGATATAACTGATACAGTGATGTAAAGGATACTGTGATGTAACGGATACTGTGATGTAACGGATACTGTGATATAACGGATACTGTGATGTAGCGGATACTGTGATATATCGGATACTGTGATGTAACGGACACTGTGATGTAACGGATACTGTGATATAACGGATACTGTGATGTAAAGGATACTGTAATGTAACGGATACTGTGATGTAACGGATACTGTGATATAACGGATACTGTGATGTAACGGATACTCATGCATAACGGATATTGTGATGTAACGGATACTATGATGTAATGGGTACTGTAATGTAACGGATACTGTGATGTAACGTATACTGTGATGTAACGGATACTGTGATATAACGGATACTGTGATGTAACGGACACTGTGATATAACGTATACTATGATGTAACGTATACTGTGATGTAACGTATACTGTGATGTAACGGATACTGTGATGTAACATATACTGTGATGTAACGGATTCTGTGATAAAACTGATATTGTGATGTAACAGATACTGTGATGTAACGGATACTGTGATATAACGGATACTCTGATGAAACGGATACTGTGAACGGACAATGTGATGTAACGGACACTGTGATGTAACGGACACTGTGATGTAACGGACACTGTGATGTAACAGATACTGTAATGTAACGGATACTGTGATGTAATGGATACTTGGATGTAACGGATACTGTGATGTAACGGACACCGTTACGTAACGGACACTGCGATGTAACGGATACTGTGATGTAACATATACTGTGATGTAACGGATACTGTGATATAACGGATACTGTGATGTAACGGATACTGTGATGTAACGGACACTGTGATGTAACGGACACTGTGATGTAACAGATACTGTTATGTGACGGATACTGTGATGTAATGGATACTGTGATGTAACGGATACTGTGATGTAACGGATACTGTGATGTAACGGATAATGTGGTATAACGGATACTGTGCTGTAACGGATACTGTGGTGTAACGGATACTGAGATGTAACAGATACTGTGATGTAATGGATAATGTGATGTAAACGGGTATTGCGATGTAACGGACACTGTGATGTAACGGATACTGTGATGTAACGGATACTGTGATATAACGGACATTATGATGTAACGGACACTGTGAGGTAACGGATTCTGTGATGTAACGGATACTGTGATGTAACGGATACTGTGATATAACGGATACTGTGATGTAACGGACACTGTGATGTAACAGATACTGTGATGTAACGGATAATGTGATGTAACGGATACTGTGATGTAACGGGTACTGTGATGTAACGGATACTGTGATGTAACGTATACTGTGATGTAACGGATACTGTGTTATAACGGATACTGTGATGTAACGGACACTGAGATATAACGTATACTGTGATGTAACGTATACTGTGAGTATGGATCTGTGATGTAACATATACTGTGATGTAACGGATACTGTGATATAACGGATACTGTGATGTAACGGATACTGTGATGTAACGGATACTGTGATGTAACGGATACTGTGATATAACGGATACTGTGATGTAACGGATACTGTAAACGGAACTG
Source organism: Archivesica marissinica (assembly GCA_014843695.1). Classification (NCBI taxonomy): domain Eukaryota; kingdom Metazoa; phylum Mollusca; class Bivalvia; order Venerida; family Vesicomyidae; genus Archivesica; species Archivesica marissinica. The sequence goes on along the minus strand of CM026386.1, from coordinate 1,995,709 downwards.
TGATGTAACGGATACTGTGATGTAACGGATACTGTGATGTAACGGATACTGTGATGTAACGGATACTGTGATATAACGGATACTGTGATGTAACGGATACTGTGATGTAACGGATACTGTGATGTAACGGATACTGTGATGTAACGGATACTGTGATGTAACGGATACTGTGATGTAACGGATACTGTGATGTAACGGATACTGTGATGTAACGGATACTGTGATGTAACGGATACTGTGATGTAACGGATACTGTGATATAACGGATACTGTGATGTAACGGATACTGTGATGTAACGGATACTGTGATATAACGGATACTGTGATGTAACGGATACTGTGATGTAACGGATACTGTGATGTAACGGATACTGTGATGTAACGGATACGTATGTGGTTTGGTTTTTGGTAACGGGTACTGTATGTAATGGGTACTGTGATGTAACGGATACTGTGATATAACGGATACTGTGATGTAACGGATACTGTGAACGGACACTGTGATGTAACGTATACTATGATGTAACGTATACTGTGATGTAACGTATACTGTGATGTAACGGATACTGTGATGTAACATATACTGTGATGTAACGGATACTGTGATAAAACGGATACTGTGATGTAACAGATACTGTGATGTAACGGATACTGTGATATAACGGATACTGTGATGAAACGGATACTGTGAACTGACAATGTGATGTAACGGACACTGTGATGTAACGGATACTGTGATGTAACGGATACTGTGATGTAACGGATACTGTGATGTAACGGATACTGTGATGTAACGGATACTGTGATGTAACGGATACTGTGATATAACGGATACTGTGATGTAACGGATACTGTGATGTAACGGATACTGTGATGTAACGGATACTGTGATGTAACGGATACTGTGAACGGACAATGTGATGTAACGGATACTGTGATGTAACGGACACTGTGATGTAACGGACACTGTGATGTAACAGATACTGTAATGTAACGGATACTGTGATGTAATGGATACTTGGATGTAACGGATACTGTGATGTAACGGATACTGTTATGTAACGGATACTGTGATGTAACGGATACTGTGATGTAACGTATACTGTGATGTAACGGATACTGTGATATAACGGATACTGTGATGTAACGGATACTGTGATGTAACGGATACTGTGATGTAACGGATACTGTGATGTAACGGATACTGTGATGTAACGTGTTACGGATACTGTGATGTACGGACCTGTGTGTAACGGATACTGTGATGTAACGGATACTGTGATTAACGGATACTGTGGTGTACGGATACTGTGTATATAACGGATACTGTGATGTAACGGATACTGTGAGGTGTTATGTAACGGACTGTGATGTAAAGGATACTGTGATGTAACGGTATTGGATGTTACAGATACTGTGATGTAACTTGTACTGTGCTGTAAGATCTCTGATATAACGGATACTGTGATGTATCGGATACTGTGATGTAACGGACACTGTGATGTAACTGATACTGTGATGTAAAGGATACTGTGACGTAACAGATACTGTGATGTAACGGATACTGTGATATAACGGATACTGTGATGTAACGGATACTGTGGCATAACGGATACTGTGATGTAACAGATACTGTGATGTAACGGATACTGTGATGTTACGGACACTGTGATGTAAAAGATACTGTGGCATAACGGATACTGTGATGTAACAGATACTGTGATGTAACAGATACTGTGATGTAACGGATACTGTGATATAACGGATACTGTGATTTAATGGATACTGTGGCATAACGGATACTGTGATGTAACAGATACTGTGATGTAACGGATACTGTGATGTAACGGATACTGTGATAAAACGGATACTGTGATGTAACGGATAATGTGGTATAACGGATACTGTGCTGTAACGGATACTGTGGTGTAACGGATACTGTGATATAACTTATTCTGTGATGTAAAGGATACTGTGATGTAACGGATACTGTGATGTAACGGATACTGTGATGTAACGGATACTGTGATGTAACGGATACTGTGATGTAACGGATACTGTGATGTAACTGATACTGTGCTGTAAAGGATACTGTGGTGTAACGTATAATGTGATGTAATGGATACTGTGATAAAACGGATACTGTGATGTAACGGATAATGTGGTATAACGGATACTGTGCTGTAACGGATACTGTGGTGTAACGGATACTGTGATATAACTTATTCTGTGATGTAAAGGATACTGTGATGTAACGGATACTGTGATGTAACGGATACTGTGATATAACGGATACTGTGATGTAACGGTTACTGTGATATAACGGATACTGTGATGTAACGGACACTGTGATGTAACGGATACTGTGATGTAACGGATACTGTTATGTAACGGACATTGTGATGTAACGGACACTGTGATATAACGTATACTGTGATGTAACGGATACTGTG
>CM026386.1:1971311-1992256 GCA_014843695.1 Archivesica marissinica | reverse complement strand
CCATGCCTATTGTAAGTATAGGAAGGAATATGGAGTTATTTAAGAAACATTTGTTCAGGTTCATGTGGGCCATGCCTATTGTAAGTATAGGAAGGAATATGGAGTTAATTAAGAACATTTGTTCAGGTTCATGTGGGCCATGCCTGTATTGTAAGTATAGGAAGGAATATGGAGTTAATTAAGAAACATTTGTTCAGGTTCATTTGGGCCATGCCTATTGTAAGTATAGGAAGGAATATGGAGTTATTTAAGAAACATTTGTTCAGGTTCATGTGGGCCATGCCTATTGTAAGTATAGGAAGGAATATGGAGTTATTTAAGAAACATTTGTTCAGGTTCATGTGGGCCATGCCTATTGTAAGTATAGAAGGAATATGGAGTTATTTAAGAAACTTTGTTCAGGTTCATTTGGGCCATGCCTGCTATTGTAAGTATAGGAAGGAATATGGAGTTATTTAAGAAACATTTGTTCAGGTTCATGTGGGCCATGCCTGTATTGTAAGTATAGGAAGGAATATGGAGTTAATTAAGAAACATTTGTTCAGGTTCATGTGGGCCATGCCTGTATTGTAAGTATAGGAAGGAATATGGAGTTAATTAAGAAACATTTGTTCAGGTTCATTTGGGCCATGCCTATTGTAAGTATAGGAAGGAATATGGAGTTATTTAAGAAACATTTGTTCAGGTTCATGTGGGCCATGCCTATTGTAAGTATAGGAAGGAATATGGAGTTATTTAAGAAACATTTGTTCAGGTTCATGTGGGCCATGCCTATTGTAAGTATAGGAAGGAATATGGAGTTATTTAAGAAACATTTGTTCAGGTTCATGTGGGCCATGCCTATTGTAAGTATAGGAAGGAATATGGAGTTATTTAAGAAACATTTGTTCAGGTTCATGTGGGCCATGCCTATTGTAAGTATAGGAAGGAATATGGAGTTATTTAAGAAACATTTGTTCAGGTTCATGTGGGCCATGCCTATTGTAAGTATAGGAAGGAATATGGAGTTATTTAAGAAACATTTGTTCAGGTTCATGTGGGCCATGCCTATTGTAAGTATAGGAAGGAATATGGAGTTATTAAGAAACATTTGTTCAGGTTCATGTGGGCCATGCCTATTGTAAGTATAGGAAGGAATATGGAGTTAATTAAGAAACATTTGTTCAGGTTCATGTGGGCCATGCCTATTGTAAGTATAGGAAGGAATATGGAGTTATTTAAGAAACATTTGTTCAGGTTCATGTGGGCCATGCCTATTGTAAGTATAGGAAGGAATATGGAGTTAATTAAGAAACATTTGTTCAGGTTCATGTGGGCCATGCCTATTGTAAGTATAGGAAGGAATATGGAGTTATTTAAGAAACATTTGTTCAGGTTCATGTGGGCCATGCCTATTGTAAGTATAGGAAGGAATATGGAGTTATTTAAGATATTAACAGTATTATCTACTTGCCTAGTATGCAGACAATGTTCAATAAAAATGGCATTACAAGAAGGAACAACACGTTTTTACCGGACAAACCACATTTATTTTAAAGAAATTTATGTCCTTTCACATATAATCTTAGAGTGGGGTTTTTACATAAAATAGTGGAGCGAAAACACTTGCCTGAATAGCAAACAACACAGATCCTGATCAGACGCGGTGCTATGCCGTGGCTGATCTGGATCTATGCTGTTTGCTATTCGGATAGTGGAGCGAAAACACTTGGCTGAATAGCAAACAACACAGATCCTGATCAGACGCGGAATTACGCTGCGGCTGATTTGGATCTATGTTGTTTGCAAGTTATTTACTGAGCAGGCAAAGGGTTAAGAAGAATTTTGTTCAAGTTTTATGGGTTGGCCATGTGAGATTATGTAAGAAGCATTTATTGAAGTGCTTACAGTCAGTGTGGGTATTACTATTGGATACAATTATTACAAATTGTTCCGGTTTTATTCCGATCAGTACCAAAGTTGCCAGATATTTACCTGGCCGTTCAATACTATATAGCTGCATGGGCAATATTTGTGTACTATAAAGGGTTATGCCTCAGTGGGGGTTTGTACACCGTCATGGCTTTGGTCACTCAATTACAGTGCGCTCGGGCAGGCAGGCTTGGTCACTCACGTACAGGGCCCTCAGGCAAGCAGACTTTAGGTCACTCGCGTACAGGGCCCTCAGGCAGGCAGACTTTTGGTCACTCGCGTACAGGGCCCTCAGGCAAGCAGACTTTAGGTCACTCACGTACAGGGCCCTCAGGCAAGCAGACTTTTGGTGACTCACATACAGTGCCCTCGGGCAGACAGACTTTTGGACATTTGGTCACTCACGTACAGGGCCCTCAGGCAAGCAGACATTTGGTCACTCACGTACAGTGCCCTCGGGCAGACAGACTTTTGGACATTTGGTCATTCACGTACAGTGTCTTTGGGCAGACAGACCTTTGGTCACTCGGGTACAGTTCCGTCGTGCATACAGACCTTTAGTCACTCATGTACAGCGCCTTCGGGCTAGCAGATCTTTGGTCACTCACGTACAGTGGCCTCGAGCAGGCAGATCTTTGGTCACTCACCAACACCTTTGGGCAGACAGACCTTTGGTCACTTCATGTACAGTGCCCTCGAGCAGGCAGATCTTTGGTCACTCACGTACAGTGGCCTCAAGCAGGCAGATCTTTGGTCACTCACCAACACCTTCGGGCTGGCAGACCTTTGGTCACTCACCAACACCTTTGGGCAGACAAGCCTTTATAAACTTGAAGCACATGCATGTGTATTATGATCATTATGATCAGTATTGTTAAAAGTTGTTTACTTTTCTGTGCTGTATATTTCAGATTTCGGTTGTGAACAACTGTCTGAAGGTAAGCTGTTCTATTATAATTTATATTGTAACATTTCTACCATTATTATAATGTCCACAGGAAATTAAATGCTAATTTTGCGAATAAAATTGAATGTACATGTAATTATTTCAGGGGTGGGAATGGTCCAGTGGTGACTGCTGGAATCTTAGTCTTTCGGATGAGACTAAGCTACGGTCTCATTTCGATGCATTACACCTTGCACATAAAAGAACCAGAGGAGCTGTGTGTATTGTGCAATATCCATCATTAAAATCCTAATTCTATTCTGGATGCATCGCTCTGGTGGAGTTGAAGAACACCTAATATATATAAAATAGGGATGGCAACGAATACCCGAATATTCGAATATCCGAATACTATTCCAGTATTCGAATATTCGGAAAAAATATATATTTGCAAAAATGATATAAACTGTCATAAATCTGATACGTTGCTTTCTTTTACAATTTGAAGCCATCATAAAACCTTCCAATACAAAAGAAATTGCCCCAGGATGTTTGAATAAACAATGTTGTGGTCGCATCCATGGCAAGTGTTAATTGACACTCTGCTATGTAATTGGATAATTACAGTAGGTGCTAAAGTGTTTAATTATGATGTCAAGACTGTTTAGATGAGAAAATTCCTTTGAAATATTACAGACAAGCTGCAACATCCACCCCGTGTTTCTTAAATTTATAATTAACTGCTCAATATTACCCAAATGTACTATATAAAATACGATCTTTATGATGATGTCCTCAAAAAAAATGCCACCCACTCAGTCATACGTTTGGAAAGACTACAATCGCGCATGGAATAAGAAAACTGTGCTAGGTGCAAATTGGATTTAACAGATTCGGGTACAAGATCAATCTGAATAATCATTTGAAAAACAAACACACTTCAACGGAAAGCAGTTCAAGTGACATTGGCTTCATTTGTAAAACCGCCCATAAATGTACAGTGGCCGATAACAATAACCGAATGAATCGTCGTCATATTTGCATGGCCTTACAGGAAGAAGATGACGTTTAGTAATTTAAAAGTAGGTTAATTTGGCATTTCTTATAAGAGTTTGAGTGATTTTGAGTTTTTAATAGAATTATAATATTCGAATACCTTACTGACCGGATATTCGAATGGTTAAATCGCTATTCGTTGCCATCCTTAATATAAAACAATTACCCCTTGCACAACAACGTTCATGGAAACACAGAAATTCTACACAATATTAAATAGGTACATGATCGAATGTAGAAATCTAGCAGAGTTTTGGGTTTAAGAACTGACCCGCTAGGCCGGGTTACAGTAGTTAATTTACAACATTTATATATTTTTATGTATATGACCTTGAGATGAGTGGGAGTAATTTGTTATTGTAAAATTGTTAAAAAGTTGCAATTTTTAATAAATGCGTCAAAATTTAAATATGTTAACTTACACAGTTAATTCCAGTTATCGGTCAATAATATTTTGGTGTACATTTTTTTGATTTCCTACGAGTCGATGGTGTGTTTTTCAGTATGGGTTGAGTGAACTGAAGCTGAGATTTAGGACGAGATTGACGCATCATCTCTACGAAAAATATTTGAGGTGAGTAAAGCTTGGGAAACAATCTTATGATTACTTGTGTTTAAGTATAGGATATAAGCCGAAAACAATCCAATATATAAAATATCCGTTTGAGGCTTATATCTTACTTAAGCACAACTTATATAACAAAATCCTATTAATTAAAATTGTTAATTTCGTATCGGTAGGCCTATGATTTAACATAATGCTCTGGCCTATTGACAGCACTCCAATATTAATAATAATGGATTGCAAGTACAAAGGTATGACGTCACGACGGTGTTTTCACCTTGACTTCAAGACAGGGGGAGGTTTATTGACTTGTGTTGTCAATGTTTTCTGTATCAATCAAATATCCTTGAGCTCAAAATAAGGTGAAATGCTTGGCGGATACTATATCTCCCTCTAGCTCCTGCCCTGAAATATGGCAGCTTGGCAGAGACTATTTCTCCTAAATCTACAACTAGCTCCTGCCCTGAAATAAGGCAGCTTGGGATACTATATCTCCTAAATCTACAACTAGCTCCTGCCCTGAAATAAGGCAGCTTGAGATACTATATCTCCTAAATCTACAACTAGCTCCTGCCCTGAAATAAGGCAGCTTGGGATACTATTTCTCCTAAATCAACAACTAGCCCCTGCCCTGAAATAAGGCAGCTTGGGATACTATTTCTCCTAAATCAACAACTAGCCCCTGCCCTGAAATATGGCAGCTTGGGATATTATTTCTCCCAAATTGCCCTCTAGCTCCTGCCCTGAAATAAGGCAGCTTGGGATACTATATCTCCCAAATCGCCCACTAGCTCCTGCCCTGAAATAAGGCAGCTTGGGATACTATATCTCCCAAATCGCCCACTAGCCCCTGCCCTGAAATAAGGCAGCTTGGGATACAATATCTCCCAAATTGCCCACTAGCCCCTGCCCTGAAATAAGGAGCTTGGGATACTATATCTAGCTCCTGCCCTGAAATAAGGAGCTTGGGATACTATATCTCCCTCTAGCTCCTGCCCTGAAATAAGGCAGCTTGGGATACCATATCTCCCAAATCACCCTCTAGCTCCTGCCCTGGTGTAAGGCAACTTGTGGTGTTAGTAGAAATAAGTTGTTTCAACATACCCCTAATATGTCAGATTGTATGATGGTGGTCTCCAGTGGCAACACGTGGCTTTTCTCCGGGTTCTCCAGTTGCTGACCACACAAGGATTACGTCTGCACCAAGAACATTGATCAATAATAAAAACATTGTTATCTCTTCTTGGAACTGTCTGATGTCTATGGTACTGTTTTACAGCGGCTTCACCTACTACAAGATGAGTAACCTGGACAACAGAATATCAAACCCTGACCAGCTCCTGACCACCGATGTAGACAGATTCTGCGAGTCTGTTGCAGAACTCTACTCCAATCTTAGCAAGGTACAACATTATTTCAAGGATGTATCAGTTACAGTTACCTCCGTGGTCGAGTGGTTAAGGTCGCTGACTTGTATACCACTGTAACCTATCATCACTGATGGTCACGGGTTGAAGCCCCGCTCAGACCGCGTCTCATTTATATGAAAAAGTTTGCAGTTTCTTCGGGAGGTTAGTGCACCCAAGTACTGGTTAACCACTGGAGCCTGCCCAGGAAAGGTGTTGTTAGGTAAACTGCCCGCCGGCGATATAGCCCAAAATGGTGCTGATGCAGGCGTAAAACCCGAAATATAACATAACATCAGTTACTGTTAGATTTTCTCGGTGGCTGTAAAGCCTCGTTATTCGTTTACTTAGAATGTGACTCTGTAATCCCAAAACAAACAAACATCTTATACACTGTCATGTTTTACTGACTACAGGGTGAAGTTGGCTAAGACTTCTCTGTTTTTCACCTGACTGCCCTGATTGACCAGTAGAGCGGACTCGATGTCGCCATCAAAATTGCAAAAAATAAATTGCCAACACGTTGTTAAGATATTCTAGTTAATTTGATTTGACACTTGGATGGCCTAATTCCTTAATCTTGGAATGCCAAACACGCGCTGTCGTTGGCTATTCACTGCTGCTACTTCTCTACAATTGCTATCGACATGTGTCAGTGGGCAGCACCGAATGAAAAGGAAGACGGATCGGTGCCTTTGTTCGGCAATAATCATTGTGAATTTCATGTCGTTTTCCATGTTCTGGTTAGAATCTACTTCAAATTAAATTCACAACCTGCAGTTTTCTAATTATTATGTTGAACATCCGTATAATATTATTTTCCATCTTCGGAATATAATTAAATGCAATGTCTCGAAGATTTACTACCATTTTCCCAAATGTCAGATCTTTTCGTGACATTAGCATACTTCTTGTACTGTATTTTCAGCCTATCCTAGATGTGGTAATATATACAGTGAAACTGACAGAGGGTATCGGTGCCCAGGTGAGTATCCTAGATGTGATAATATATACAGTGAAACTGACAGAGGGTATCGGTGCCCAGGTGAGTATCCTAGATGTGATAATATATACAGTGAAACTGACAGAGGGTATCGGTGCCCAGGTGAGTATCCTAGATGTGGTAATATATACAGTGAAACTGACAGAGGGTATCGGTGCCCAGGTGAGTATCCTAGATGTGATAATATATACAGTGAAACTGACAGAGGGTATCGGTGCCCAGGTGAGTATCCTAGATGTGGTAATATATACAGTGAAACTGACAGAGGGTATCGGTGCCCAGGTGAGTATCCTAGATGTGGTAATATATACAGTGAAACTGACAGAGGGTATCGGTGCCCAGGTGAGTATCCGAGATGTGATAATATATACAGTGAAACTGACAGAGGGTATCGGTGCCCAGGTGAGTATCCTAGATGTGGTAATATATACAGTGAAACTGACAGAGGGTATCGGTGCCCAGGTGAGTATCCTAGATGTGGTAATATATACAGTGAAACTGACAGAGGGTATCGGTGCCCAGGTGAGTATCCGAGATGTGATAATATATACAGTGAAACTGACAGAGGGTATCGGTGCCCAGGTGAGTATCCTAGATGTGGTAATATATACAGTGAAACTGACAGAGGGTATCGGTGCCCAGGTGAGTATCCTAGATGTGGTAATATATACAGTGAAACTGACAGAGGGTATCGGTGCCCAGGTGAGTATCCGAGATGTGATAATATATACAGTGAAACTGACAGAGGGTATCGGTGCCCAGGTGAGTATCCTAGATGTGGTAATATATACAGTGAAACTGACAGAGGGTATCGGTGCCCAGGTGAGTATCCTAGATGTGGTAATATATACAGTGAAACTGACAGAGGGTATCGGTGCCCAGGTGAGTAACCTAGATGTAATAATATATACAGTGAAACTGACAGAGGGTATCGGTTGAAACCGTGCCATGTGGAATCCGTTTTCTCGTAATATGCCCTGTCAAAGTCTTCTCACCCGTAACCGAGCACTTACCGAGCACTTACCGAGCACTTACTGAGCACTTACCGAGCACTTACTGATGTTTTTTGGTTCAAACTAAAACCCGGCTTTGGCTTTGTTGGCACTGTAAGGATACCTTGCCAGTAAAGTTCGAAACTTAGCTATCTTCGGCCCCTTTTCCGATTATATTATGTATTAACTGGTGCATTGCTTCATTCATAATTAAAGTCGGAGAAATTATATTTGTTAGTAACTGTTTTGTGATCAAACAGAAGAGTAATTTTGCATTCTGCTCTAGAATGAATACTTTCACACCTGAAACTATGGCGCTATCAATGCACTACTACTCCGCTATCATGACTTCATAGTTCAGTGGTAGCGAGTTCACTTCAGGTGTGAGAGGCCTGGATTTCATAGTTACGATTGAGCCCTTGGGCAAGACGCTTAAATTCCACATTACCACTGTAACCTATCATCACTGATGGCCATGGGTTCGAGCCCCACTCAGGCCGTGTCTCATTTATATGAAAAAGTTGGCAGTTACTTACGGAGGTTGGAGCACCCAAGTACTGGTTAACCGCTGGAGCCTGCCCAGGAAAGGTGTTGTTAGGTAAACTGCCCGCCGGCGATATAGCCCAAAATGGTGCTGATGCAGGCGTAAAACCCGAAATATAAATAAATATAATAAATTAAATTCCACATTGTCTCTTCTCGCTCCCTCGTGGCGATGGATTCCATCAGGACTGAGGTCTCGAGAACGATTAATCTAATGCTGTAAGAACTTGTTTCGCAATCGAGCTAAAAATAAATGTGTATAGACTAACTGATACATACATGTACAAGGATGTTCTTGTATTGTAGGGACCAGCTGTGATGCTAGGGTACCTGGCGTTCTCCGGGATGGTGTTAACCAGGTGAGATAATATCTGAATGCTTCTGGAATTCGGCGCAGAAGATCATCTTCTGTTATCTTGTACTGTCACCTTGTTTCTTTGAGGAGTGTATGAGTAGATATTGTGGTTTAATTGTCTCTTTAATTCATGTCCAGTTTTCATTGTTAATTGATTCAGACATTCGGCTAGTTGTTCAAAACTTTCGTTAAATAGTTAACCATGATAAATGGTATTATTTAATAGATTTTTTTGTTTAGTCCGCCTCCGTGGTCGAGTGGTTACGGTCGCTGACTTGTACCTATCATCACTGATGGTCACGGGTTCGAGCCCCGCTCAGGCCGTGTCTCATTTATATGAAAAAGTTGGCAGTTTCTTACGGAGGCTGGTGCACCCAAGTACTGGTTAACAGCTGGAGCCTGCCCAGGAAAGGTGTTGTTAGGTCAACTGCCCGAAATGGTGCTGATGCAGGCGTAAAACCCGAAATATATAAATATAACAATAATTAATTGATTCAGACATTCGCCAGTTGTTCAAAACTTTCGTTAAATAGGTAACCATGATAAATGGTATTATTTAATAGATTTTTTTAAAAATAGGGTTAAAATACACAGTATGACAATTAAATACACATTTGAATAGAAGAGTGCTTTATAATGGCCAGTGTATCTTACTGGACACAATTTTGTATGAACATTCGTTCAAAAAGTTTTAGGAAGAAGTGGGACCCCCATGGGCCGTAGTCAGGGTCCCTAGGGCGATCATTTTGTCCAGAAATTATGATACCAGTTTATTACTGTAAATTAGTAATCAGTAACATATAACATTACCTGCCTTAATTGTACCAAGCACATAATTGTACTGAGCACATAATTGTACCGAGCCCATAATTGTACCGAGCACATAATTGTACTGAGCACATAATTGTACTGAGCACTTAATTGTACCGATCACCTAATTGTACTGAGCACTTAATTGTACTGAGCACATAATTGTACTGAGCACCTAATTGTACTGAGCACATAATTGTACTGAGCACTTAATTGTACCGATCACCTAATTGTACTGAGCACTTAATTGTACTGAGCACCTAATTGTACTGAGCACCTAATTGTACTGAGCACATAATTGTACCGAGCACATAATTGTACCGATCACATAATTGTACCGAGCACATAATTGTACCGAGCACATAATTGTACCGAGCACATAATTGTACCGAGCACCTAATTGTACTGAGCACATAATTGTACCGAGCACATAATTGTACCGAGCACATAATTGTACCGAGCACCTAATTGTACTGAGCACCTAATTGTACCGAGCACATAATTGTACCGAGCACCCAATTGTACTGAGCACCTAATTGTACTGAGCACCTAATTGTACTGAGCACATAATTGTACCGAGCACATAATTGTACCGAGCACCTAATTGTACTGAGCACCTAATTGTACCCAGCACATAATTGTACTGAGCACATAATTGTACCGAGCACCTAATTGTACTGAGCACCTAATTGTACCCAGCACATAATTGTACTGAGCACATAATTGTACTGAGCACATAATTGTACCGAGCACAATTGTACTGAGCACCTAATTGTACCGAGCCCATAATTGTACCGAGCACATAATTGTACCAAGCACCTAGTTGTACCGAGCCCATAATTGTACCAAGCACCTAATTGTACTTGTACCAAGCACCTAATTGTACCGAGCCCATAATTGTACCAAGCACCTAATTGTGCCAAGCACCTAATTGTACCGAGGAATTCACAGGAATTTATTCACACCTCCTTGAGTGATTTGTTGATAAAGTGTGTCGTGGATTCGAATGAAAACAGTCCGCCTCCGTGGTCAAGTGGTTATGGTTGCTGACTTGTATACCACTGTAACCTATCATCACTGATGGTGGGCACGGGTACGAAGCCGCTCGGGCCGTGTCTCATTTATTTGAAAAAATTGGCAGTTTCTTTCAGAGGTTGGTGCACCCAAGTACTGGTTAACCGCTGGAGTTGCCCAGGAAAGGTGTTGTTAGGTAAACTGCCTGCCAGTGATATAGCCCAAAATGGTGCTAATGCAGGCGTAAAACCCGAACTAACAAACAAACAAACGAATGAAAACAACACAGTTGATTTCATTTTTGACCATTTTTTTAACAAATATTTAAAATCTCTTTATGCGGTTTTTTCTTCAAATGGAAAAATAATACTATGATTAATATGCAAATATATCCTAGTGTTAACCTAGTGAACCATCATTTACAGAATTATTGCTGATTTTGTTAAAAAAATATCCATAAAGGGAGGTAACTTGCAAATGGTAATTTGACGGATCTGTAGTCCAGTGGTAATACGCTGGACTGGTAATCCCGGGATCGCAGGTTCGATCCCCCGTCTGACCCTAATAAAATTAGTTTAATTGCTTTCCGAATATTTTGAATCTTCAAATATTTGTTGTTGCCACTAGTTTAGGTAATATATGTTTCAGTAGCGTTAAATGGTGGGTATTTATTTTATAGATTACGACGACCGATTGGTAAATTAACTGTGATAGAGCAGAAGCTGGAGGGAGAGTACCGCTACGTGAACTCTCGGATCATCACTAACAGCGAGGAGGTCGCATTCTACCAGGGAAATAGTAAAGAGAAAACCATCATTTTAGCAACATTTCAAAAACTGGTAAATGTTTTTGTCAGTATGTCCGAGCCCACTGGTAATTATTTTTGTCTGTCCGAGCCCATTGGTAATTATTTTTGTTTGTTCGAGCCCTTTGGTAATTATTTTTGTCTGTCCGAGCCCTCTGGTAATTATTTTTGTCTGTCCGAGCCCATTGGTAATTATTTTTGTTTGTCCGAGCCCATTGGTAATTATTTTTGTCTGTCCGAGCCCATTGGTAATTATTTTTGTTTGTCCGAGCCCATTAGTAATTATTTTTGTATGTCTGTCCGAGCCCACTGGTAGTTATTTTTGTCTGTCCAAGCCCACTGGTAGTTATTTTTGTCCGTCTGTCAGAGCCCACTTGTAAGTTATTCTGCCCGCCGACGATATAACCCAAAATGGTGCTGATGTGGGCGTAAAACCCAAACAACAACAAACCAAGTCTGTTGCATAACCCATGTTACATAGATTGTTGCATAACCCATGTTACATAGATTATTGTTGTCTGTTGCATAACCCATGTTACATAGAGTGTTGTTGTCTGTTGCATAACCCATGTTACATAGAGTGTTGTTGTCTGTTGCATAACCCATGTTACATAGATTGTTGTTGTCTGTTGCATAACCCATGTTACATAGATTGTTGTTGTCTGTTGCATAACCCATGTTACATAGAGTGTTGTTGTCTGTTGCATAACCCATGTTACATAGAGTGTTGTTGTCTGTTGCATAACCCATGTTACATATATTGTTGTTGTCTGTTGCATAACCCATGTTACATAGATTGTTGTTGTCTGTTGCATAACCCATGTTACATAGAGTGTTGTTGTCTGTTGCATAAACCATGTTACATAGATTGTTGTTGTCTGTTGCATAACCCATGTTACATAGAGTGTTGTTGTCTGTTGCATAACCCATGTTACATATATTGTTGTTGTCTGTTGCATAACCCATGTTACATAGATTGTTGTTGTCTGTTGCATAACCCATGTTACATATATTGTTGTTGTCTGTTGCATAACCCATGTTACATAGATTATTGTTGTCTGTTGCATAACCCATGTTACATAGAGTGTTGTTGTCTGTTGCATAACCCATGTTACATAGATTGTTGTTGTCTGTTGCATAACCCATGTTACATAGAGTGTTGTTGTCTGTTGCATAACCCATGTTACATAGAGTGTTGTTGTCTGTTGCATAACCCATGTTACATATATTGTTGTTGTCTGTTGCATAACCCATGTTACATAGATTGTTGTTGTCTGTTGCATAACCCATGTTACATATATTGTTGTTGTCTGTTGCATAACCCATGTTACATAGATTATTGTTGTCTGTTGCATAACCCATGTTACATAGAGTGTTGTTGTCTGTTGCATAACCCATGTTACATAGATTGTTGTTGTCTGTTGCATAACCCATGTTACATAGAGTGTTGTTGTCTGTTGCATAACCCATGTTACATAGAGTGTTGTTGTCTGTTGCATAACCCATGTTACATAGATTGTTGTTGTCTGTTGCATAACCCATGTTACATAGATTGTTGTTGTCTGTTGCATAACCCATGTTACATAGAGTGTTGTTGTCTGTTGCATAACCCATGTTACATAGAGTGTTGTTGTCTGTTGCATAACCCATGTTACATATATTGTTGCATAACCCATGTTACATAGATTGTTGTTGTCTGTTGCATAACCCATGTTACATAGATTGTTGTTGTCTGTTGCATAACCCATGTTACATAGATTGTTGTTGTCTGTTGCATAACCCATGTTACATAGATTGTTGTTGTCTGTTGCATATTTATGCTGTGATATTGTTCTACTGATAACTTCTGCTTTCAGGTCAACCATTTAAGAGAGTTCATTTTCTTCCGTCTCCAGATGGGCTTTGCGGATAATATAATTGCAAAATGTAAGAATTACTTAACCCATTTCATTCTGGATACATTTAAAGGCTTTTGCAAACAACATAGATCCAGATCAGCCGCAGCGTGACGCTGCATGCTGATCAGGATCTATGTTGTTTGCTACATAGCCAAGTGTCTTAGCAATATCATGTGAATAGCAAACAGCATAGAGCCTGATCAGATGGCATGTTCTGTGGCCGTTGATCTGGCTCTATGTTCTTTGCAAATACCGTTTGAACGGTATCCAGAATGAAATGGGTTAATATTATAATAACAGTTGGTGTGGTTACTTAAATGTAAAAATGTGTGCAACCGGATCTTAGAATGTCAATGGTTCTAAACTTAAACTTTATTTATTTTGCAACGATTGCGAAGCAAGTTTTAACAACTAATCTCTCTCGTTGGTGCAGATGAAAGCGTAAATGTGGTCATTCATGTGGGAGGAAACCGGAGTACCCGGAGAAAACTCACCTGTCTGATCTGGCGACCAGCGTACCATCTCGCATACTTCCTAGTCTGAGGATCGAACCCGGGTTGCATTGGTGAGAAGCGAGTGCGCTAACCAATGCGCTAATCGGACAGTCAGTCAGTGGTTCTACTTAGGTGTCCTAGTCCGCCTCCGCGGTCGAGTGGTTACGGTCGCTGACTTGTATACCACTGTAACCTATCATCACTGATGGTCACTGGTTCGAGCCCCGCTCAGACCGTGTCTCATTTATATGAAAAAGTTGGCAGTTTCTTACGGAGGTTGGTGCACCAAGTACTGATTAACCGCTGGAGCCTGCCCAGGAAAGGTGTTGTTAGGTAAACTGCCCGCCGGCGATATAGCCCAAAATGGTGCTGATGCAGTCGTACCACCAAAGTCTGAAACACCGAGAAACGTCTTCCTCAACATTTAAGCGGGAATATCACTCTATGATCTCAACTGTTTGTGCGTCTCAAAATGCAAATTATAATGGGGATGAGCAATGTTGGGAGGGGGGGGGGGGCGTCCTGATCAGAAAGTGAATATTTTAGCTATAGCTTGATTTGTCGGTCCAGCCTAGATTCCTCGCTCACTTATGATAGGAATTAAAATACTAATGTTTTGAGGAAGCCGTCCAAAACAGATTTTGTGGAAGATTTGTGGTTCTACCTGGGTGGCCATGCATGCCCGTAATAGCGTTGTTTTCCGTCACTTATACCTGGGTTTTCACTGTTTAATCTTCACTGTTTGTGCAACAATGAATCCAAATACAAATAGAAATGAGTGTGTTCTGTGCATACATATAAACGTTGTTTATTTTACCACGATTGTCAAATGGGGTTTAACAACTTATATTAAACCGTGCCCGGAAAATACCCACCACTGTCCGATCTGGCGACCACCGTACCGTACCGTACCATCTCACATACTTTCCGGTCCGAGGATCGAACCCTGGTTACATTGGTGAGAAGCGAGCGCACTAACCACTGCGCTAATTGGACAAGTGTGTTGTGTATTGTAGACGTTGCCACTGTGTTGTGTATATACTTGGTTAAACAAGTGTGTTGTGTATTGTAGATGTTGCCACTGTGTTGTGTATATACTTGGTTAAACAAGTGTGTTGTGTATTGTAGATGTTGCCACTGTGTTGTGTATATACTTGGTTAAACAAGTGTGTTGTGTATTGTAGACGTTGCCACTGTGTTGTGTATATACTTGGTTAAACAAGTGTGTTGTGTATTGTAGACTGTGCCACTGTGTTGTGTATATACTTGGTTAAACAAGTGTGTTGTGTATTGTAGACGTTGCCACTGTGTTGTGTATATACTTGGTTAAACAAGTGTGTTGTGTATGTAGTGTGTGTGTGTGTTTTTGGTTGTGTGTGTGTATTGTAGATGTTGCCACTGTGTTGTGTATATACTTGGTTAAACAAGTGTGTTGTGTATTGTAGACGTTGCCACTGTGTTGTGTATATACTTGGTTAAACAAGTGTGTTGTGTATTGTAGATGTTGCCACTGTGTTGTGTATATACTTGGTTAAACAAGTGTGTTGTGTATTGTAGACGTTGCCACTGTGTTGTGTATATACTTGGTTAAACAAGTGTGTTGTGTATTGTAGACGTTGCCACTGTGTTGTGTATATACTTGGTTAAACAAGTGTGTTGTGTATTGTAGATGTTGCCACTGTGTTGTGTATATACTTGGTTATACAAGTGTGTTGTGTATATACTTGGTTAAACAAGTGTTGTGTATATACTTGGTTAAACAAGTGTGTTGTGTATTGTAGACGTTGCCACTGTGTTGTGTATATACTTGGTTAAACAAGTGTGTTGTGTATTGTAGACGTTGCCACTATGATAGGTTACATGGTTAAACAAGTGTGTTGTGTATTGTAGACGTTGCCACTGTGTTGTGTATATACTTGGTTAAACAAGTGTGTTGTGTATTGTAGACGTTGCCACTGTGTTGTGTATATACTTGGTTAAACAAGTGTGTTGTGTATTGTAGATGTTGCCACTGTGTTGTGTATATACTTGGTTATACAAGTGTGTTGTGTATATACTTGGTTAAACAAGTGTTGTGTATATACTTGGTTAAACAAGTGTGTTGTGTATTGTAGACGTTGCCACTGTGTTGTGTATATACTTGGTTAAACAAGTGTGTTGTGTATTGTAGACGTTGCCACTGTGTTAGGTTACTTGGTTAAACAAGTGTGTTGTGTATTGTAGACGTTGCCACTGTGTTGTGTATATACTTGGTTAAACAAGTGTGTTGTGTATTGTAGACGTTGCCACTGTGTTGTGTATATACTTGGTTAAACAAGTGTGTTGTGTATTGTAGACGTTGCCACTGTGTTGTGTATATACTTGGTTAAAAACAGTGTGTTGTGTATTGTGCGTTGCCACGTGTTGTGTATTTATACTTGGTTTAAACAAGTGTGTTGTGTATTGTAGACGGTGCCACTGTGTTGTGATATACTTGGTTAAACAAGTGTGTTGTGTATTGTAGACGTTGCCACTGTGTTGTGTATATACTTGGTTAAACAAGTGTGTTGTGTATTGTAGACGTTGCCACTGTGTTGTGTATATACTTGGTTAAACAGGTGTTGTGTATTGTAGATGTTGCCACTGTGTTGTGTATATACTTGGTTAAACGGGTTGTGTATTGTAGACGTTGCACGTGTTGTGTATATACTTGGTTAAACAAGTGTGTTGTGTATTGTAGACGTTGCCACTGTGTTGTGTATATACTTGGTTAAACAAGTGTGTTGTGTATTGTAGATGTTGCCACTGTGTTGTGTTACTTGGTTAAACAAGTGTGTTGTGTATTGTAGACGTTGCCACTGTGTTGTGTATATACTTGGTTAAACAAGTGTGTTGTGTATTGTAGACGTTGCCACTGTGTTGTGTATATACTTGGTTAAACAAGTGTGTTGTGTATTGTAGATGTTGCCACTGTGTTGTGTATATACTTGGTTATACAAGTGTGTTGTGTATATACTTGGTTAAACAAGTGTTGTGTATATACTTGGTTAAACAAGTGTGTTGTGTATTGTAGACGTTGCCACTGTGTTGTGTATATACTTGGTTAAACAAGTGTGTTGTGTATTGTAGACGTTGCCACTATGATAGGTTACATGGTTAAACAAGTGTGTTGTGTATTGTAGACGTTGCCACTGTGTTGTGTATATACTTGGTTAAACAAGTGTGTTGTGTATTGTAGACGTTGCCACTGTGTTGTGTATATACTTGGTTAAACAAGTGTGTTGTGTATTGTAGACGTTGCCACTGTGTTGTGTATATACTTGGTTAAACAAGTGTGTTGTGTATTGTAGACGTTGCCACTATGATAGGTTACATGGTTAAACAAGTGTGTTGTGTATTGTAGACGTTGCCACTGTGTTGTGTATATACTTGGTTAAACAAGTGTGTTGTGTATTGTAGACGTTGCCACTGTGTTGTGTATATACTTGGTTAAACAAGTGTGTTGTGTATTGTAGACGTTGCCACTGTGTTGTATATACTTGGTTAAACAAGTGTGTTGTGTATTGTAGACGTTGCCACTGTGTTGTGTATATACTTGGTTAAACAAGTGTGTTGTGTATTGTAGACGTTGCCACTGTGTTGTGTATATACTTGGTTAAACAAGTGTGTTGTGTATATACTTGGTTAAACAAGTGTGTTGTGTATTGTAGATGTTGCCACTGTGTTGTGTATATACTTGGTTAAACAAGTGTGTTGTGTATTGTAGATGTTGCCACTGTGTTGTGTATATACTTGGTTATACAAGTGTGTTGTGTATATACTTGGTTAAACATGTGTTGTGTATATACTTGGTTAAACAAGTGTGTTGTGTATTGTAGACGTTGCCACTGTGTTGTGTATATACTTGGTTAAACAAGTGTGTTGTGTATTGTAGACGTTGCCACTATGATAGGTTACATGGTTAAACAAGTGTGTTGTGTATTGTAGACGTTGCCACTGTGTTGTGTATATACTTGGTTAAACAAGTGTGTTGTGTATTGTAGACGTTGCCACTGTGTTGTGTATATACTTGGTTAAACAAGTGTGTTGTGTATTGTAGATGTTGCCACTGTGTTGTGTATATACTTGGTTAAACAAGTGTGTTGTGTATTGTAGATGTTGCCACTATGATAGGTTACATGGTTAAACAAGTGTGTTGTGTATTGTAGACGTTGCCACTGTGTTGTGTATATACTTGGTTAAACAAGTGTGTTGTGTATTGTAGACGTTGCCACTGTGTTGTGTATATACTTGGTTAAACAAGTGTGTTGTGTATTGTAGACGTTGCCACTGTGTTGTGTATATACTTGGTTAAACAAGTGTGTTGTGTATTGTAGACGTTGCCACTGTGTTGTGTATATACTTGGTTAAACAAGTGTGTTGTGTATTGTAGACGTTGCCACTATGATAGGTTACATGGTTAAACAAGTGTGTTGTGTATTGTAGACGTTGCCACTGTGTTGTGTATATACTTGGTTAAACAAGTGTGTTGTGTATTGTAGACATTGCCACTGTGTTGTGTATATACTTGGTTAAACAAGTGTGTTGTGTATTGTAGACGTTGCCACTGTGTTGTGTATATACTTGGTTAAACAAGTGTGTTGTGTATTGTAGACGTTGCCACTGTGTTGTGTATATACTTGGTTAAACAAGTGTGTTGTGTATTGTAGACGTTGCCACTGTGTTGTGTATATACTTGGTTAAACAAGTGTGTTGTGTATTGTAGATGTTGCCACTGTGTTGTGTATATACTTGGTTAAACTAGTGTGTTGTGTATTGTAGACGTTGCCACTGTGTTGTGTATATACTTGGTTAAACAAGTGTGTTGTGTATTGTAGACGTTGCCACTGTGTTGTGTATATACTTGGTTAAACAAGTGTGTTGTGTATTGTAGATGTTGCCACTGTGTTGTGTATATACTTGGTTAAACAAGTGTGTTGTGTATTGTAGATGTTGCCACTATGATAGGTTACATGGTTAAACAAGTGTGTTGTGTATTGTAGACGTTGCCACTGTGTTGTGTATATACTTGGTTAAACAAGTGTGTTGTGTATTGTAGACGTTGCCACTGTGTTGTGTATATACTTGGTTAAACAAGTGTGTTGTGTATTGTAGACGTTGCCACTGTGTTGTGTATATACTTGGTTAAACAAGTGTGTTGTGTATTGTAGACGTTGCCACTGTGTTGTGTATATACTTGGTTAAACAAGTGTGTTGTGTATTGTAGACGTTGCCACTGTGTTGTGTATATACTTGGTTAAACAAGTGTGTTGTGTATTGTAGATGTTGCCACTGTGTTGTGTATATACTTGGTTAAACAAGTGTGTTGTGTATTGTAGACGTTGCCACTGTGTTGTGTATATACTTGGTTAAACAAGTGTGTTGTGTATTGTAGACGTTGCCACTGTGTTGTGTATATACTTGGTTAAAAGTGGTTGTTGTGTATTGTAGATGTTGCCACTGTGTTGTGTATATACTTGGTTAAACAAGTGTGTTGTGTTTGTAGATGTTGCCATACTATGATAGGTTACATGGTTAAACAAGTGTGTTGTGTATTGTAGACGTTGCCACTGTGTTTGTATATACTTGGTTAAACAAGTGTGTTGTGTATTGTAGACGTTGCCACTGTGTTGTGTGTATATACTTGGGTTAAACAAGTGTGTGTTTGTAGTGAGGTAGACGTTGCCACTGTGTTGTGTATACTTGGTTAAACAAGTGGTGTTGTGTATGTAGACGTTGCCACTGTGTTGTGTATATACTTGGTTAAACAAGTGTGTTGTGTTGTAGACGTTGCCACTGTGTTGTGTATATACTTGGTTAAACACGTGTGTTGTGTATATACTTGGTTAAACAAGTGTGTTGTGTGAGGTAGACGTTGCCACTGTGTTGTGTATATACTTGGTTAACAAGTGTGTTGTATATATACTTGGTTTAACAAGTGTGTTGTGTATTGTAGACTGTGCCACTGTGTGTGTGTATATACTTGTTTAAACAAGTGTGTTGTGTATTGTAGACGTTGCCACTGTGTTGTGTATATACTTGGTTAAACAAGTGTGTTGTGTATTGTAGACGTTGCCACTGTGTTGTGTATATACTTGGTTAAACAAGTGGTTGTGTATTGTAGATGTTGCCACTGTGTTGTGTATATACTTGGTTAAACAGTGTGTTGTGTATTGTAGACGTTGCCACTGTGTTGTGTATATACTTGGTTAAACAAGTGGTTGTGTATTGTAGATGTTGCCACTGTGTTGTGTATATACTTGGTTAAACAAGTGTGTTGTGTATTGTAGACATTGCCACTGTGTTGTGTATATACTTGGTTAAACAAGTGTGTTGTGTATTGTAGACGTTGCCACTGTGTTGTGTATATACTTGGTTATACAAGTGTGTTGTGTATATACTTGGTTAAACAAGTGTGTTGTGTATATACTTGGTTATACAAGTGTGTTGTGTATTGTAGACTTTGCCACTGTGATAGGTTACATGGTTGTGAGTCGGCCATTCTTGACCCTTCACAAGTATGACAACAGCACACACAGCGAGAGACTGGAGGTAAGGCATTATAACCAAAATCAACGCATGCAGCTAAATTATTAACATACCTGAGATAAGAAGGAAGTGTCACTTTTGGTCGTACATTACGTAAAAATGATGCATACACAATGAGATCTATGTTAATATTAACCCTTTGCACGCTAGCGGCAGATAAAATCACTTTTGCAAAAGGCATAGAGCCGGATCAGACGGCACAGAAAAGTTCTGTTCCGTCTGATCATGCTCTATGCTATTTGCGATTTGGCTAGTGGATCTAAAACACTTGGCTGAATAGCAAACAACATACTGATCAGACTGATCTGGATCTATGTTGTTTGCAACTGTGATCTTATTTACTCAGCGGGAAAATGGTTAATCAGGAGTTGAACATTCCAAACCTATTAGATCATCTGCAAATTGTGGAACAAAATTGAAAATGTCCCATAGACTTGTATAGCCCTAACATGTAATGCCAGGGCTCAAGCTGGAGCCTGGTGGGTGATTTGGGAGAATAGTCTCCCGTAGCCGTCTCACTTCTCCCTAATTTGAGCTCGAGGAAAAGGGTTTTCATATAGAATATATATAGAATGCTTAACTAAATATATAACACATCACTTCTGTATACCATAAATATATCTCCACAGCAGAAGAAGCC
>CM026386.1:1949092-1970311 GCA_014843695.1 Archivesica marissinica | reverse complement strand
GTATAACCAAACTATATGCATATTGTATAACCAAACTCTACACATAGTGGTATAACCAAACTCTATACAAAATGGTATAACCAAACTCTATGCATAGTGGTATAACCAAACTATATACATAATGGTATAACCAAACTCTATACATAGTGGTATAAGTTATAACCAAACTCTATACATAGTGGTATAACCAAACTCTATACATAGTGGTATAACCACACTCTATGCATAGTGGTATAAGCAAAATCTAACCAAACTATATACATATTGGTATAACCACACTCTATACTATGGTATACACCAAACTCTTAACATATTGGTATAACCAAAACTCTATACTTAGTGAGTATGCCAACTCTATACATAGTGGTAAGTCCAAACTCACCATAGTGGTTAACCACACTCTACTACCGAGTGGTATAACACTCATACATATTGGTATCACCACACTTCGATAACATAATGGTTATAACAATCTATACATGTGGTATCACCCCACTTCTATTCAATGGGTATAAACAACACTCTATGCATATTGGTATAACCAAACTCTATACATAGTATATAACCAAACTCTATGCATATTGGTATAGCCAAACTCTATGCATATTGGTATAACCAAACTCTATACATATTGGTATAACCAAACTCTATGCATATTGGTATAACCAAACTCTATACATATTGGTATATCCAAACTCTATACATATTGGTATAACCAAACTCTATGCATATTGGTATAACCATATATATACATATTGGTATAACCAAACTCTGTGAATAATGGTATAACCAAACTCTATACGTATTGGTATAACCAAACTCTATGCATATTGGTATAACCAAACTCTATACATGTGTATAACCAAACTCTATGCATATTGGTATAGCCACTCTATGCATTTGGTATAACCAAACTCTATAAATTGGTATAACAAACTCTATACATATGGTATACCAAACTCTATACATATGGTATCAACTCTAATATCATATTGGTTTATAGAGTCTAACTCTATTACATATTGGGTATATACCAAACTCTATTATATGGTATAACCAACTCTATTCGATATGATATACAAAACTCATTCGATTGGTATACCAACTCTATACATATTGGTATAACCAAACTATATGCATATTGGTATAATGAAACTCTATTCATATTGGTATAACCAAACTCTATACATATTGGTATAACCAAACTCTATACATATTGGTATAACCAAACTCTATACATATTGGTATAACCAAACTCTATACATAGTGGTATAACCAAACTCTATACATATTGGTATAACCAAACTCTATACATGTGGTATAACCAAACTCTATACATAATGGTATAACCAAACTCTATACATAGTGGTATAAGTTTCCAAACTCTATACATATTGGTATAACCAAACTCTATGCATAGTGGTATAAGTTCCAAACTCTATACATATTGGTATAGCCACACTCTATACATAGTGGTATAACCAAACTCTATACATAGTGGTATAACCAAACTCTATACATAGTGGTATAACCACACTCTATGCATAGTGGTATAACCAAACTCTATTTACATAGTGGTATAACCAAACTCTATACATAGTGGTATAACCACACTCTATACATAGTGGTATAACCAAACTATATGCATAGTGGTATAACCAAACTCTATACATATTGGTATAGCCAAACTCTATACATAGTGGTATAACCAAACTCTTTTGGTTTTTTTGTTTTTGTTTTTTGTTTTTTGTGGTTTTATACATAGTGGTATAACCAAACTCTATACTATGGTATAACTAACTCTATACATATGGTATAACCAAACTCTAACATATTGGTATAACCAAACTCTATACATATTGGTATAACCAAACTCTATACATAGTGGTATAACCAACTCTATACATAGTGGTATAGCCAATTTTGTGTTGTTTTGTGGTTGTTTTGTGGTATAACCCACTCTATACATAGTGGTATAACCAAACTCTATACATAGTGGTATAACCACACTCTATACATAGTGGTATAACCAAACTCTATACATAGTGGTATAACCAAACTCTATACATAGTGGTATAACCAACTCTAACCAAACTCTATACATATTGGTATAACCACACTCTCTACATAGTGGTATAACCAAACTCTATACATAGTGGTATAACCAAACTCTATACATAGTGGTATAGCCAAACTCTATACATAGTGGTATAACCAAACTCTATACATAGTGGTATAACCACACTCTATACATAGTGGTATAACCACACTCTATACATAGTGGTATAACCACACTCTATACATAATGGTATAACCAAACTCTATACATAGTGGTATAACCAAACTCTATTCATATTGGTATAAACAAACTCTATGCATATTGGTATAACCAAACTCTATACATAGTATATAACCAAACTCTATGCATATTGGTATAGCCAAACTCTATACATATTGGTATAAGCAAACTCTATACATATTGGTATAACCAAACTCTATCATATTGGTATAACCAAACTCTATACATATTGGTATATCCAAACTCTATACATATTGGTATAACCAAACTCTATGCATATTGGTATAACCAAACTCTATTCATATTGGTATAACCAAACTCTATGCATATTGGTATAATCAAACTATATTCATATTGGTATAACCAAACTCTATGCATAATGGTATAACCAAACTGTATACATATTGGTATAACCAAACTCTATTCATATTGGTATAACGAAACGCTATACATAGTGGTATAACCAAACTCTATACATATTGGTATAACCAAACTCTATACATATTGGTATAACCAAACTCTATACATATTGGTATAGCCAAACTCTATGCATAATGGTATAATCAAGCTCTATACATAGTATATAACCAAACTCTATGCATATTGGTATAGCCAAACTCTATGCATATTGGTATAACCAAACTCTATACATATTGGTATAACCAAACTCTATGCATATTGGTATAACAAAACTCTATTCATATTGGTATAACCAAACTCTATACATATTGGTATAACCAAACTCTATGCATATTGGTATAACGAAACGCTATACATAGTGGTATAACCAAACTCTATACATATTGGTATAACCAAACTCTATACATATTGGTATAACCAAACTCTATACATATTGGTATAACCAAACTCTATACATAGTGGTATAACCAAACTCTATACAAAATGGTATAACCAAACTCTATACATATTGGTATAACCAAACTCTATACATAATGTTATAACCAAACTCTATACATAGTAGTATAAGTTATAACCAAACTCTATACATAGTGGTATAACCACACTCTATGCATAGTGGTATAAGCAAAATCTAACCAAACTCTATACATATTGGTATAACCACACTCTATACATAGTGGTATAACCAAACTCTATACATAGTGGTATAGCCAAACTCTATACATAGTGGTATAACCAAACTCTATACATATTGGTATAACCAAACTATATACATAGTATATAACCAAACTCTCTACATAGTGGTATAACCAAACTCTATACATATTGGTATAACCAAACTCTATACATAGTGGTATAACCAAACTCTATACATAGTGGTATAACCAAACTCTATACATATTGGTATAACTAAACTCTATACATAGTGGTATAACCAAACTCTATACATATTGGTATAACCAAACTCTATACATATTGGTATAACCAAACTCTATACATAGTGGTATATCCACACTCTATACATAGAGGTATAACCAAACTCTATACATAGTGGTATAACCAAACTCTATACATAGTGGTATAACCACACTCTATGCATAGTGGTATAACCAAACTCTAACCAAACTCTATACATATTGGTATAACCACACTCTCTACATAGTGGTATAACCAAACTCTATACATAGTGGTATAACCAAACTCTATACATAGTGGTATAGCCAAACTCTATACATAGTGGTATAACCAAACTCTATACATAGTGGTATAACCACACTCTATACATAGTGGTATAACCACACTCTATACATAGTGGTATAACCACACTCTATACATAATGGTATAACCAAACTCTATACATAGTGGTATAACCAAACTCTATTCATATTGGTATAAAAAAACTCTATGCATATTGGTATAACCAAACTCTATACATAGTATATAACCAAACTCTATGCATATTGGTATAGCCAAACTCTATACATATTGGTATAAGCAAACTCTATACATATTGGTATAACCAAACTCTATGCATATTGGTATAACCAAACTCTATACATATTGGTATATCCAAACTCTATACATATTGGTATAACCAAACTCTATGCATATTGGTATAACCAAACTCTATTCATATTGGTATAACCAAACTCTATGCATATTGGTATAATCAAACTATATTCATATTGGTATAACCAAACTCTATGCATAATGGTATAACCAAACTGTATACATATTGGTATAACCAAACTCTATTCATATTGGTATAACGAAACGCTATACATAGTGGTATAACCAAACTCTATACATATTGGTATAACCAAACTCTATACATATTGGTATAACCAAACTCTATACATATTGGTATAACCAAACTCTATACATATTGGTATAACCAAACTCTATGCATAGTGGTATAACCAAACTCTATACATAGTGGTATAACCAAACTCTATGCATATTGGTATAACCAAACTCTATACATATTGGTATAACCAAACTCTATGCATATTGGTATAACAAAACTCTATTCATATTGGTATAACCAAACTCTATACATATTGGTATAACCAAACTCTATGCATATTGGTATAACGAAACTCTATACATAGTGGTATAACCAAACTCTATACATATTGGTATAACCAAACTCTATACATATTGGTATAACCAAACTCTATACATATTGGTATAACCAAACTCTATACATAGTGGTATAACCAAACTCTATACATAATGGTATAACCAAACTCTATACATATTGGTATAACCAAACTCTATACATAATGGTATAACCAAACTCTATACATAGTGGTATAAGAACCAAACTCTATACATAGTGGTATAACCAAACTCTATGCATAGTGGTATAACAATCCCAAACTCTATACATATTGGTATAACCAAACTCTATACATAGTGGTATAACCAAACTCTATACATAGTGGTATAACCAAACTCTATACATAGTGGTATAACCAAACTCTATACATAGTGGTATAACCAAACTCTATACATATTGGTATAACCAAACTCTATACATATTGGTATAACCAAACTCTATACATAGTGGTATAACCAAACTCTATACATAGTGGTATAACCAAACTCTATACATAGTGGTATAACCAAACTCTATACATAGTGGTATAACCACACTCTATACATAGTGGTATAACCACACTCTATACATAGTGGTATAACCAAACTCTATACATAGTGGTATAACCACACTCTATACATAGTGGTATAACCAAACTCTATACATAGTGGTATAACCAAACTCTATACATAGTGGTATAACCACACTCTATGCATAGTGGTATAACCAAACTCTAACCAAACTCTATACATATTGGTATAACCACACTCTATACATAGTGGTATAACCAAACTCTATACATAGTGGTATAACCAAACTCTATACATAGTGGTATAGCCAAACTCTATACATAGTGGTATAACCAAACTCTATACATAGTGGTATAACCACACTCTATACATAGTGGTATAACCACACTCTATACATAGTGGTATAACCACACTCTATACATAATGGTATAACCAAACTCTATACATAGTGGTATAACCAAACTCTATTCATATTGGTATAAACAAACTCTATGCATATTGGTATAACCAAACTCTATACATAGTATATAACCAAACTCTATGCATATTGGTATAGCCAAACTCTATACATATTGGTATAACCAAACTCTATACATATTGGTATAACCAAACTCTATGCATATTGGTATAACCAAACTCTATACATATTGGTATAACCAAACTCTATACATATTGGTATAACCAAACTCTATGCATATTGGTATAACCAAACTCTATGAATAATGGTATAACCAAACTCTATCTATACATATTGGTATAACCAAACTCTATACATAATGGTATAACCAAACTCTATACATAGTATATAACCACACTCTATGCATAGTGGTATAACCAAACTCTAACCAAACTCTTACATATTGGTATAATAACACTCTATACATAGTGGTATAACCAAACTCTATGCATAGTGGTATAACCAAACTCTATACATAATGGTATAACCAAACTCTATACATAGTGGTATAACCAAACTCTATACATATTGGTATAACCAAACTCTATACATAGTGGTATAACCAAACTCTATACATAGTGGTATAACCAAACTCTATACATAGTGGTATAACCAAACTCTATACATAGTGGTATAACCAAACTCTATACATAGTGGTATAACCAAACTCTATACATAGTGGTATAACCAAACTCTATACATTTGTATAACCAAACTCTATACATATTGGTATAACCAAACTCTATACATATTGGTATAACCAAACTCTATACATATTGGTATAACCAAACTCTATACATAGTGGTATAACCAAACTCTATACATAGTGGTATAACCAAACTCTATACATAGTGGTATAACCAAACTCTATACATATGGTATAACCAAACTCTATACATAGGTATAACCAAACTCTATACATAGTGGTATAACCAAACTCTATACATATTGGTATAACCAAACTCTATACATATTGGTATAACCAAACTCTATACATAGTGGTATAACCAAACTCTATACATATTGGTATAACCAAACTCTATACATATTGGTATAACCAAACTCTATACATATTGGTATAACCAAACTCTATGCATAATGGTATAACCAAACTCTATACATAGTATATAACCAAACTCTATGCATATTGGTATAACCAAACTCTATACATATTGGTATAACCAAACTCTATACATATTGGTATAACCAAACTCTATGCATATTGGTATAACCAAACTCTATACATATTGGTATAACCAAACTCTATACATATTGGTATAACCAAACTCTATGCATATTGGTATAACCAAACTCTATACATAGTGGTATAACCAAACTCTATACATATTGGTATAACCAAACTCTATACATATTGGTATAACCAAACTCTATACATATTGGTATAACCAAACTCTATACATAGTGGTATAACCAAACTCTATACATAATGGTATAACCAAACTCTATACATAGTGGTATAACCAAACTCTATACATAATGGTATAACCAAACTCTATACATAGTGGTATAATAACCAAACTCTATACATAGTGGTATAACCAAACTCTATACATAGTGGTATAACCAAACTCTATACATATTGGTATAACCACACTCTATACATAGTGGTATAACCAAACTCTATACATAGTGGTATAACCAAACTCTATACATAGTGGTATAACCAAACTCTATACATATTGGTATAACCAAACTCTATACATAGTGTATAACCAAACTCTATACATAGTGGTATAACCAAACTCTATACATATTGGTATAACCAAACTCTATACATAGTGGTATAACCAAACTCTATACATAGTGGTATAACCAAACTCTATACATAGTGGTATAACCAAACTCTATACATATTGGTATAACCAAACTCTATACATATTGGTATAACCAAACTCTATACATATGGTATAACCAAACTCTATACATATGGTATAACCAAACTCTATACATATTGGTATACCAAACTCTATACATAGTGGTATAACCAAACTATACATAGTGGTATAACCAAACTCTATACATATTGGTATAACCAAACTCTATGCATATTGTATAACCAAACTCTATACATAGTGGTATAACCAAACTCTATACATAGTGGTATAACCAAACTCTATACATAGTGGTATAACCAAACTCTATGTATATTAGTATAACCAAACTCTATGCATATTGTATAACCAAACTCTATACATAGTGGTATAACCAAACTCTATACATAGTGGTATAACCAAACTCTATACATAATGGTATAACCAAACTCTATACATAGTGGTATAACCAAACTCTATACATAGTGGTATAACCAAACTCTATACATAGTGGTATAACCAAACTCTATACATAGTGGTATAACCAAACTCTATACATATTGGTATAACCAAACTCTATACATAGTGGTATAACCAAACTCTATACATATTGGTATAACCAAACTCTATACATAATGGTATAACCAAACTCTATACATAGTGGTATAACCAAACTCTATACATATTGGTATAACCAAACTCTATACATATTGGTATAACCAAACTCTATACATATTGGTATAACCAAACTCTATACATATTGGTATAACCAAACTCTATACATAGTGGTATAACCAAACTCTATACATAGTGGTATAACCAAACTCTATACATAGTGGTATAACCAAACTCTATACATAGTGGTATAACCAAACTCTATACATAGTGGTATAACCAAACTCTATACATAGTGGTATAACCAAACTCTATACATAGTGGTATAACCAAACTCTATACATAGTGGTATAACCAAACTCTATACATAGTGGTATAACCAAACTCTATACATAGTGGTATAACCAAACTCTATACATAGTGGTATAACCACACTCTATGCATAGTGGTATAACCAAACTCTAACCACTCTATACATATTGGTATAACCACACTCTATACATAGTGGTATAACCAAACTCTATACATAGTGGTATAACCAAACTCTATACATAGTGGTATAGCCAAACTCTATACATAGTGGTATAACCAAACTCTATACATAGTGGTATAACCACACTCTATACATAGTGGTATAACCACACTCTATACATAGTGGTATAACCACACTCTATACATAGTGGTATAACCAAACTCTATACATAGTGGTATAACCACACTCTATGCATATTGGTATAACGAAACTCTATACATAGTGGTATAACCAAACTCTATACATATTGGTATAACCAAACTCTATACATATTGGTATAACCAAACTCTATACATATTGGTATAACCAAACTCTATACATATTGGTATAACCAAACTCTATACATATTGGTATAACCAAACTCTATACATAGTATATAACCAAACTCTATGCATATTGGTATAGCCAAACTCTATACATATTGGTATAACCAAACTCTATACATATTGGTATAGCCAAACTCTATACATAGTGGTATAACCAAACTCTATACATAGTATATAACCAAACTCTATGCATATTGGTATAACCAAACTCTATACATATTGGTATAACCAAACTCTATACATAGTGGTATAACCAAACTCTATACATATTGGTATAGCCAAACTCTATACATAGTGGTATAACCAAACTCTATACATAGTGGTATAACCAAACTCTATGTATATTGGTATAACCAAACTATATGCATATTGTATAACCAAACTCTATACATAGTGGTATAACCAAACTCTATACATAGTGGTATAACCAAACTCTATACATAGTGGTATAACCAAACTCTATGTATATTAGTATAACCAAACTATATGCATATTGTATAACCAAACTCTACACATAGTGGTATAACCAAACTCTATACAAAATGGTATAACCAAACTCTATGCATAGTGGTATAACCAAACTCTATACATAATGGTATAACCAAACTCTATACATAGTGGTATAAGTTATAACCAAACTCTATACATAGTGGTATAACCAAACTCTATACATATTGGTATAACCAAACTCTATACATAGTGGTATAACCAAACTATATACATATTGGTATAACCAAACTCTATACATAATGGTATAACCAAACTATATACATAGTGGTATAACCAAACTCTATACATAAAGGTATAACCAAACTCTATACATATTGGTATAACCAAATTCTATACATATTGGTATAACCAAACTCTATACATATTGGTATAACCAAACTCTATACATATTGGTATAACCAAACTCTATACATAGTGGTATAACCAAACTCTATACATAGTGGTATAACCAAACTCTATACATAGTGGTATAACAACACTCTATGCATAGTGGTATAACCAAACTCTAACCAAACTCTATACATATTGGTATAACCACACTCTATACATAGTGGTATAACCAAACTCTATACATAGTGGTATAACCAAACTCTATACATAGTGGTATAGCCAAACTCTATACATAGTGGTATAGCCAAACTCTATACATAGTGGTATAACCACACTCTATACATAGTGGTATAACCACACTCTATACATAGTGGTATAACCACACTCTATACATAATGGTATAACCAAACTCTATACATAGTGGTATAACCAAACTCTATTCATATTGGTATAAACAAACTCTATGCATATATGTATAACCAAACTCTATACATAGTATATAACCAAACTCTATGCATATTGGTATAGCCAAACTCTATACATATTGGTATAACCAAACTCTATACATATTGGTATAACCAAACTCTATGCATATTGGTATAACCAAACTCTATACATAGTGGTATAACCAAACTCTATACATATTAGTATAACTAAACTCTATACATAGTGGTATAACCAAACTCTATACATATTGGTATAACCAAACTCTATACATATTGGTATAACCAAACTCTATACATAGTGGTATAACCAAACTCTATACATAGTGGTATAGCCAAACTCTATACATAGTGGTATAACCAAACTCTATACATAGTGGTATAACCACACTCTATACATAGTGGTATAACCACACTCTATACATAGTGGTATAACCAAACTCTATACATAGTGGTATATCCACACTCTATACATAGTGGTATAACCAAACTCTATACATAGTGGTATAACCAAACTCTATACATAGTGGTATACCAACTCTATACATAGTGGTATAACCAAACTCTATACATATGGTATAACCAAACTCTATACATAGTGGTATAACCACACTCTATGCATAGTGGTATAACCAAACTCTAACCAAACTCTATACATATTGGTATAACCACACTCTATACATAGTGGTATAACCAAACTCTATACATAGTGGTATAACCAAACTCTATACATAGTGGTATAGCCAAACTCTATACATAGTGGTATAACCAAACTCTATACATAGTGGTATAACCACACTCTATACATAGTGGTATAACCACACTCTATACATAGTGGTATAACCACACTCTATACATAGTGGTATAACCAAACTATATACATAGTGGTATAACCACACTCTATGCATATTGGTATAACGAAACGCTATACATAGTGGTATAACCAAACTCTATACATATTGGTATAACCAAACTCTATACATAATGGTATAACCAAACTCTATAAATAATGGTATAACCAAACTCTATACATATTGGTATAACCAAACTCTATGCATAATGGTATAACCAAACTATATACATAGTATATAACCAAACTCTATGCATATTGGTATAGCCAAACTCTATATATATTGGTATAACCAAACTCTATACATATTGGTATAGCCAAACTCTATACATAGTGGTATAACCAAACTCTATACATAGTATATAACCAAACTCTATGCATATTGGTATAGCCAAACTCTATACATATTGGTATAACCAAACTCTATACATAGTGGTATAACCAAACTCTATACATATTGGTATAGCCAAACTCTATACATAGTGGTATAACCAAACTCTATACATAGTGGTATAACCAAACTCTATGTATATTGGTATAACCAAACTATATGCATATTGTATAACCAAACTCTATACATAGTGGTATAACCAAACTCTATACATAGTGGTATAACCAAACTCTATACATAGTGGTATAACCAAACTCTATGTATATTAGTATAACCAAACTATATGCATATTGTATAACCAAACTCTACACATAGTGGTATAACCAAACTCTATACAAAATGGTATAACCAAACTCTATGCATAGTGGTATAACCAAACTCTATACATAATGGTATAACCAAACTCTATACATAGTGGTATAAGTTATAACCAAACTCTATACATAGTGGTATAACCAAACTCTATACATAGTGGTATAACCACACTCTATGCATAGTGGTATAACAATTACCAAACTCTATACATATTGGTATAACCACACTCTATACATAGTGGTATAACCAAACTCTATACATAGTGGTATAACCAAACTCTATACATAGTGGTATAACCAAACTCTATACATATTGGTATAACCAAACTATATACATAGTATATAACCAAACTCTATACATAGTGGTATAACCAAACTCTATACATATTGGTATAACCAAACTCTATACATAGTGGTATAACCAAACTCTATACATAGTGGTATAACCAAACTCTATACATATTGGTATAACCAAACTCTATACATAGTGGTATAACCAAACTCTATACATATTGGTATAACCAAACTCTATACATATTGGTATAACCAAACTCTATACATAGTGGTATAACCAAACTCTATACATAGTGGTATAGCCAAACTCTATACATAGTGGTATAACCAAACTCTATACATAGTGGTATAACCACACTCTATACATAGTGGTATAACCACACTCTATACATAGTGGTATAACCAAACTCTATACATAGTGGTATATCCACACTCTATACATAGTGGTATAACCAAACTCTATACATAGTGGTATAACCAAACTCTATACATAGTGGTATAACCACACTCTATGCATAGTGGTATAACCAAACTCTAACCAAACTCTATACATATTGGTATAACCACACTCTATACATAGTGGTATAACCAAACTCTATACATAGTGGTATAACCAAACTCTATACATAGTGGTATAGCCAAACTCTATACATAGTGGTATAGCCAAACTCTATACATAGTGGTATAACCACACTCTATACATAGTGGTATAACCACACTCTATACATAGTGGTATAACCACACTCTATACATAATGGTATAACCAAACTCTATACATAGTGGTATAACCAAACTCTATTCATATTGGTATAAACAAACTCTATGCATATTGGTATAACCAAACTCTATACATAGTATATAACCAAACTCTATGCATATTGGTATAGCCAAACTCTATACATATTGGTATAACCAAACTCTATACATATTGGTATAACCAAACTCTATGCATATTGGTATAACCAAACTCTATACATATTGGTATATCCAAACTCTATACATATTGGTATAACCAAACTCTATGCATATTGGTATAACCATATCTATACATAATGGTATAACCAAACTCTATACATAATGGTATAACCAAACTCTATACGTATTGGTATAACCAAACTCTATGCATAATGGTATAACCAAACTCTATCCATAGTATATAACCAAACTCTATGCATAGTGGTATAACCAAACTCTATTCATATTGGTATAACCAAACTCTATGCATATTGGTATAACAAAACTCTATTCATATTGGTATAACCAAACTCTATACATATTGGTATAACCAAACTCTATGCATATTGGTATAACGAAACGCTATACATAGTGGTATAACCAAACTCTATACATATTGGTATAACCAAACTCTATACATATTGGTATAACCAAACTCTATTCATATTGGTATAACCAAACTCTATACATATTGGTATAACCAAACTCTATACATATTGGTATAACCAAACTCTATACATATTGGTATAACCAAACTCTATACATATTGGTATAACCAAACTCTATACATATTGGTATAACCAAACTCTATACATATTGGTATAACCAAACTCTATACATATTGGTATAACCAAACTCTATACATATTGGTATAGCCAAACTCTATGCATAATGGTATAACCAAGCTCTATACATAGTATATAACCAAACTCTATGCATATTGGTATAACCAAACTCTATTCATATTGGTATAACCAAACTCTATGCATATTGATATAACAAAACTCTATTCATATTGGTATAACCAAACTCTATACATATTGGTATAACCAAACTCTATGCATATTGGTATAACGAAACGCTATACATAGTGGTATAACCAAACTCTATACATATTGGTATAACCAAACTCTATACATATTGGTATAACCAAACTCTATACATATTGGTATAACCAAACTCTATACATAGTGGTATAACCAAACTCTATACAAAATGGTATAACCAAACTCTATACATAGTGGTATAACCAAACTCTATACATAATGTTATAACCAAACTCTATACATAGTGGTATAAGTTATAACCAAACTCTATACATAGTGGTATAACCACACTCTATGCATAGTGGTATAAGCAAAATCTAACCAAACTCTATACATATTGGTATAACCACACTCTATACATAGTGGTATAACCAAACTCTATACATAGTGGTATAACCAAACTCTATACATAGTGGTATAACCACACTCTATGCATAGTGATATAACCAAACTCTAACCAAACTCTATACATAGTGATATAACCAAACTCTATACATATTGGTATATCCAAACTCTATACATATTGGTATAACCAAACTCTATGCATATTGGTATAACCAAACTCTATTCATATTGGTATAACCAAACTCTATGCATATTGGTATAATCAAACTATATTCATATTGGTATAACCAAACTCTATGCATAATGGTATAACCAAACTGTATACATATTGGT
This sequence comes from Archivesica marissinica, assembly GCA_014843695.1. Lineage (NCBI taxonomy): Eukaryota > Metazoa > Mollusca > Bivalvia > Venerida > Vesicomyidae > Archivesica > Archivesica marissinica. The sequence continues at coordinate 1,955,608 of CM026386.1, read as the reverse complement.
ATAACCAAACTCTATTCATATTGGTATAACGAAACGCTATACATAGTGGTATAACCAAACTCTATACATAGTGGTATATCCACACTCTATACATAGTGGTATAACCAAACTCTGTACATAGTGGTATAACCAAACTCTATACATAGTGGTATAACCACACTCTATGCATATTGGTATAACCAAACTCTATACATAGTGGTATAACCAAACTCTATACATATTGGTATAACTAAACTCTATACATAGTGGTATAACCAAACTCTATACATATTGGTATAACCAAACTCTATACATATTGGTATAACCAAACTCTATACATAGTGGTATAACCAAACTCTATACATAGTGGTATAACCAAACTCTATACATAGTGGTATAACCAAACTCTATACATATTGGTATAACCAAACTCTATACATAGTGTATAACCAAACTCTATACATAGTGGTATAACCAAACTCTATACATATTGGTATAACCAAACTCTATACATAGTGGTATAACCAAACTCTATACATAGTGGTATAACCAAACTCTATACATATTGGTATAACAAACTCTATACATAGTGGTATAACCAACTCTATACATATTGGTATAACTATAACCAACCTAGGTTCAAACTCTATTTGGTTTCATATGGTATAACCAAACTCTATACATAGTGGTATAACCAAACTCTATACATAGTGGTATAACCACACTCTATGCATAGTGGTATAACCAAACTCTAACCAAACTCTATACATATTGGTATAACCACACTCTATACATAGTGGTATAACAAAACTCTATACATAGTGGTATAACCAAACTCTATACATAGTGGTATAGCCAAACTCTATACATAGTGGTATAACCAAACTCTATACATAGTGGTATAACCACACTCTATACATAGTGGTATAACCACACTCTATACATAGTGGTATAACCACACTCTATACATAGTGGTATAACCAAACTATATACATAGTGGTATAACCACACTCTATGCATATTGGTATAACGAAACGCTATACATAGTGGTATAACCAAACTCTATACATATTGGTATAACCAAACTCTATACATAATGGTATAACCAAACTCTATAAATAATGGTATAACCAAACTCTATACATATTGGTATAACCAAACTCTATGCATAATGGTATAACCAAACTATATACATAGTATATAACCAAACTCTATGCATATTGGTATAGCCAAACTCTATATATATTGGTATAACCAAACTCTATACATATTGGTATAGCCAAACTCTATACATAGTGGTATAACCAAACTCTATACATAGTATATAACCAAACTCTATGCATATTGGTATAGCCAAACTCTATACATATTGGTATAACCAAACTCTATACATAGTGGTATAACCAAACTCTATACATATTGGTATAGCCAAACTCTATACATAGTGGTATAACCAAACTCTATACATAGTGGTATAACCAAACTCTATGTATATTGGTATAACCAAACTATATGCATATTGTATAACCAAACTCTATACATAGTGGTATAACCAAACTCTATACATAGTGGTATAACCAAACTCTATACATAGTGGTATAACCAAACTCTATGTATATTAGTATAACCAAACTATATGCATATTGTATAACCAAACTCTACACATAGTGGTATAACCAAACTCTATACAAAATGGTATAACCAAACTCTATGCATAGTGGTATAACCAAACTCTATACATAATGGTATAACCAAACTCTATACATAGTGGTATAAGTTATAACCAAACTCTATACATAGTGGTATAACCAAACTCTATACATATTGGTATAACCAAACTCTATACATAGTGGTATAACCAAACTATATACATATTGGTATAACCAAACTCTATACATAATGGTATAACCAAACTCTATACATAGTGGTATAACCAAACTCTATACATAATGGTATAACCAAACTCTATACATATTGGTATAACCAAACTCTATACATATTGGTATAACCAAACTCTATACATATTGGTATAACCAAACTCTATACATATTGGTATAACCAAACTCTATACATAGTGGTATAACCAAACTCTATACATAGTGGTATAACCAAACTCAAAATTAAGTAATTGCAATGCAATACATTAGATTACCAAAATTAAGTAATTGCAATGCAATACATTAGATTACCAAAATTAAGTAATTGCAATGCAATACATTAGATTACCAAAATTAAGTAATTACAATGCAATACATCAGATTACCCAAAATTAAGTAATTACAATACAATACATCAGATTACCAAAATTAAGTAATTACAATGCAATACATCAGATTACCAAAATTAAGTAATTGCAATGCAATACATTAGATTACCAAAATTAAGTAATTGCAATGCAATACATTAGATTACCAAAATTAAGTAATTACAATGCAATACATTAGATTACCAAAATTAAGTAATTACAATGCAATACATTAGATTACCAAAATTAAGTAATTACAATGCAATACATTAGATTACCAAAATTAAGTAATTACAATGCAATACATTAGATTACCAAAATTAAGTAATTGCAATGCAATACATTCGATTACCAAAATTAAGTAATTGCAATGCAATACATTAGATTACCAAAATTAAGTAATTACAATGCAATACATCAGATTACCAAAATTAAGTAATTACAATGCAATACATCAGATTACCAAAATTAAGTAATTACAATACAATACATCAGATTACCAAAATTAAGTAATTACAATGCAATACATCAGATTACCAAAATTAAGTAATTGCAATGCAATACATTAGATTACCAAAATTAAGTAATTGCAATGCAATACATTCGATTACCAAAATTAAGTAATTGCAATGCAATACATTAGATTACCAAAATTAAGTAATTACAATGCAATACATCAGATTACCCAAAATTAAGTAATTACAATACAATACATTAGATTACCAAAATTAAGTAATTACAATGCAATACATTAGATTACCAAAATTAAGTAATTACAATGCAATACATTAGATTACCAAAATTAAGTAATTACAATGCAATACATTACGTTACCAAAATTAAGTAATTGCAATGCAATACATTACGTTACCAAAATTAAGTAATTACAATGCAATACATTAGATTACCAAAATTAAGTAATTACAATGCAATACATTAGATTACCAAAATTAAGTAATTACAATGCAATACATTACGTTACCAAAATTAAGTAATTGCAATGCAATACATCAGATTACAAAAATTAAGTAATTACAATGCAATACATCAGATTACAAAAATTAAGTAATTACAATGCAATACATCAGATTACAAAAATTAAGTAATTACAATGCAATACATTAGATTACCAAAATTAAGTAATTCCAATGCAATACATCAGATTACAAAATTTAAGTAATTACAATGCAATACATCAGATTACCAAAATTAAGTAATTCCAATGCAATACATTAGATTACCAAAATTAAGTAATTACAATGCAATACATCAGATTACCAAAATTAAGTAATTACAATACAATACATCAGATTACCAAAATTAAGTAATTACAATGCAATACATCAGATTACCAAAATTAAGTAATTGCAATGCAATACATTAGATTACCAAAATTAAGTAATTGCAATGCAATACATTAGATTACCAAAATTAAGTAATTACAATGCAATACATTAGATTACCAAAATTAAGTAATTACAATGCAATACATTAGATTACCAAAATTAAGTAATTACAATGCAATACATTACGTTACCAAAATTAAGTAATTGCAATGCAATACATTACGTTACCAAAATTAAGTAATTACAATGCAATACATTAGATTACCAAAATTAAGTAATTGCAATACAATACATTAGATTACCAAAATTAAGTAATTACAATGCAATACATTACGTTACCAAAATTAAGTAATTGCAATGCAATACATTAGATTACCAAAATTAAGTAATTGCAATGCAATACATTAGATTACCAAAATTAAGTAATTGCAATGCAATACATTACGTTACCAAAATTAAGTAATTGCAATGCAATACATTACGTTACCAAAATTAAGTAATTGCAATGCAATACATCAGATTACCAAAATTTAGTAATTGCAATGCAATACATTAGATTACCAAAATTAAGTAATTGCAATGCAATACATTAGATTACCAAAATTAAGTAATTACAATGCAATACATCAGATTACCAAAATTAAGTAATTGCAATGCAATACATCAGATTACCAAAATTAAGTAATTACAATGCAATACATCAGATTACCAAAATTAAGTAATTACAATGCAATACATCAGATTACCAAAATTAAGTAATTACAATGCAATACATCAGATTACCAAAATTAAGTAATTACAATGCAATACATTAGATTACCAAAATTAAGTAATTGCAATGCAATACATTAGATTACCAAAATTAAGTAATTGCAATGCAATACATTAGATTACCAAAATTAAGTAATTACAATGCAATACATCAGATTACCCAAATTAAGTAATTACAATACAATACATTAGATTACCAAAATTAAGTAATTACAATGCAATACATTAGATTACCAAAATTAAGTAATTGCAATGACATTCGATTACCAAAATTAAGTAATTGCAATGCAATACATTAGATTACCAAAATTAAGTAATTGCAATGCAATACATTAGATTACCAAAATTAAGTAATTGCAATGCAATACATTAGATTACCAAAATTAAGTAATTACAATGCAATACATCAGATTACCAAAATTAAGTAATTACAATGCAATACATCAGATTACCAAAATTAAGTAATTGCAATGCAATACATTAGATTACCAAAATTAAGTAATTGCAATGCAATACATCAGATTACCAAAATTAAGTAATTACAATGCAATACATCAGATTACCAAAATTAAGTAATTACAATGCAATACATCAGATTACCAAAATTAAGTAATTGCAATGCAATACATCAGATTACCAAAATTAAGTAATTACAATGCAATACATCAGATTACCAAAATTAAGTAATTACAATGCAATACATCAGATTACCAAAATTAAGTAATTACAATGCAATACATCAGATTACCAAAATTAAGTAATTACAATGCAATACATTAGATTACCAAAATTAAGTAATTACAATGCAATACATCAGATTACCCAAATTAAGTAATTACAATACAATACATTAGATTACCAAAATTAAGTAATTACAATGCAATACATTAGATTACCCAAATTAAGTAATTACAATGCAATACATTAGATTACCAAAATTAAGTAATTACAATGCAATACATTACGTTACCAAAATTAAGTAATTGCAATGCAATACATTACGTTACCAAAATTAAGTAATTACAATGCAATACATTAGATTACCAAAATTAAGTAATTGCAATGCAATACATTAGATTACCAAAATTAAGTAATTACAATGCAATACATTACCAAAATTAAGTAATTGCAATGCAATACATTAGATTACCAAAATTAAGTAATTACAATGCAATACATTAGATTACCAAAATTAAGTAATTGCAATGCAATACATTAGATTACCAAAATTAAGTAATTGCAATGCAATACATTACGTTACCAAAATTAAGTAATTGCAATGCAATACATCAGATTACCAAAATTAAGTAATTGCAATGCAATACATTAGATTACCAAAATTAAGTAATTGCAATGCAATACATTAGATTACCAAAATTAAGTAATTACAATGCAATACATCAGATTACCAAAATTAAGTAATTACAATGCAATACATCAGATTACCAAAATTAAGTAATTGCAATGCAATACATCAGATTACAAAAATTAAGTAATTACAATGCAATACATCAGATTACCAAAATTAAGTAATTACAATGCAATACATCAGATTACCAAAATTAAGTAATTACAATGCAATACATTAGATTACCAAAATTAAGTAATTCCAATGCAATACATCAGATTACAAAATTTAAGTAATTACAATGCAATACATCAGATTACCAAAATTAAGTAATTACAATGCAATACATTAGATTACCAAAATTAAGTAATTACAATGCAATACATCAGATTACCCAAAATTAAGTAATTACAATACATCAGATTACCAAAATTAAGTAATTACAATGCAATACATCAGATTACCAAAATTAAGTAATTGCAATGCAATACATTAGATTACCAAAATTAAGTAATTGCAATGCAATACATTAGATTACCAAAATTAAGTAATTACAATGCAATACATCAGATTACCAAAATTAAGTAATTACAATGCAATACATTAGATTACCAAAATTAAGTAATTGCAATGCAATACATTCGATTACCAAAATTAAGTAATTGCAATGCAATACATTAGATTACCAAAATTAAGTAATTACAATGCAATACATTAGATTACCAAAATTAAGTAATTGCAATGCAATACATTAGATTACCAAAATTAAGTAATTACAATGCAATACATCAGATTACCAAAATTAAGTAATTACAATGCAATACATC
>CM026386.1:1926680-1948092 GCA_014843695.1 Archivesica marissinica | reverse complement strand
CCACACGTCGCTTGCCAGTTCGGACATATACACATTCCAATGCCCACACGTCGCTTGCCATTTCGGACATATACACATTTCAATGCCCACACGTCTCTTGCCAGTTCGGACATATACTCATTACAATGCCCACACGTCGCTTGCCAGTTCGGACATATACACAATCCAATGCCCACACGTCGCTAGCCAGTTCGGACATATACTCATTCCAATGTCCACACTCCGCTTGCCGGTTCTGACATATACTCATTCCAATGCCCACACTTCGCTTGCCAGTTCTAACATATACACATTCCAATGCCCACACTTCGCTTGCCAGTTCTGACATATACTCATTCCAATGCCCACACTTCGCTTGCCAGTTCTGACATATACTCAATCCAATGCCCACACTTCGCTTGCCAGTTCTGACATATACTCATTCCAATGCCCACACTTCGCTTACCAGTTCTGACATATACTCATTCCAATGCCCACACTTCGCTTGCCAGTTCTGATATATACTCATTCCAATGCCCACACTTCGCTTGCCAGTTCTGACATATACTCATTCCAATGCCCACACTTCGCTTGCCAGTTCGACATATACCACCAGCCCACACTAGCTTGCCAGTTCTGACATATACTCATTCCAATGCCCACACTTCGCTTACCAGTTCGGACATATACTCATTCCAATGCCCACACTTCGCTTGCCAGTTCTGACATATACTCATTCCAATGCCCACACTCCGCTTGCCAGTTCTGACATATACTCATTCCAATGCCCACACTTCGCTTGTCAGTTCTGACATATACACATCCCCAGTTCTGACATATACTCATTCCAATGCCCACACTTCGCTTGCCAGTTCTGACATATACACATTCCCAGTTCTGACATATACTCATTCCAATGCCCACACTTCGCTTACCAGTTCTGACATATACTCATTCCCATTCTGACATATACACATTCCCAGTTCTGACATATACACATTCCCAGTTCTGACATATACTCATTCCAATGCCCACACTTCGCTTGCCAGTTCTGACATATACACATCCCCAGTTCTGACATATACTCATCCAATGCCCACACTTCGCTTGCCAGTTCTGACATATACTCATTCCAATGCCCACACTTCGCTTGCCAGTTCTGACATATACTCATTCCAATGCCCACACTTCGCTTGCCAGTTCTGACATATACTCATTCCAATGCCCACACTTCGCTTGCCAGTTCTGACATATACACATTCCAATGCCCACACTTCGCTTGCCAGTTCTGACATATACTCATTCCAATGCCCACACTTCGCTTGCCAGTTCTGACATATACTCATTCCAATGCCCACACTTCGCTTGCCAGTTCTGACATATACTCATTCCAATGCCCACACTTCGCTTGCCAGTTCTGACATATACTCATTCCAATGCCCACACTTCGCTTGCCAGTTCTGACATACTCATTCCAATGCCCACACTTCGCTTGCCAGTTCTGACATATACTCATTCCAATGCCCACACTTCGCTTGCCAGTTCTGACATATACTCATTCCAATGCCCACACTTCGCTTGCCAGTTCTGACATATACTCATTCCAATGCCCACACTTCGCTTGCCAGTTCTGACATATACTCATTCCAATGTCCACACTCCGCTTGCCAGTTCTGACATATACTCATTCCAATGCCCACACTTCGCTTGCCAGTTCGGACATATACTCATTCCAATGCCCACACTTCGCTTGCCAGTTCGGACATATACTCATTCCAATGCCCACACTTCGCTTGCCAGTTCTGACATATACTCATTCCAATGCCCACACTCCGCTTGCCAGTTCGGAAATATACTCATTCCAATGCCCACACTTCGCTTGTCAGTTCTGACATATACACATCCCCAGTTCTGACATATACTCATTCCAATGCCCACACTTCGCTTGCCAGTTCTGACATATACACATTCCCAGTTCTGACATATACTCATTCCAATGCCCACACTTCGCTTACCAGTTCTGACATATACTCATTCCCAGTTCTGACATATACACATTCCCAGTTCTGACATATACTCATTCCCAGTTCTGACATATACTCATTCCAATGCCCACACTTCGCTTGACAGTTCTGACATATACACATCCCCAGTTCTGACATATACTCATTCCAATGCCCACACTTCGCTTGCCAGTTCTGACATATACGTATTCCCAGTTCTGACATATACTCATTCCAATGCCCACACTTCGCTTACCAGTTCTGACATATACTCATTCCCAGTTCTGACATATACACATTCACAGTTCTGACATATACACATTCCCAGTTCTGACATATACTCATTCCAATGCCCACACTTCGCTTATCAGTTCTGACATATACACATCCCCAGTTCTGACATATACTCATTCCATAGCCCCCACTTCGCTTGCCAGTTCTGACATATACTCAATCCAATGCCCACACTTCGCTTGCCAGTTCTAATATAAATTATACTCATTCCAATGCCCACACGTCGCTTGCCAGTTCGGACATATACTCAATACAATGCCCACACACGTCGCTTGCCAGTTCGGACATATACTCAATACAATGCCCACACGTCGCTTGCCAGTTCGGACATATACACATTCCAATGCCCACACGTCGCTTGCCAGTTCGGACATATACTCATTACAATGCCCACACGTCGCTTGCCAGTTCGGACATATACTCATTCCAATGTCCACACTCCGCTTGCCAGTTCTGACATATACTCATTCCAATGCCCACACTTCGCTAGCCAGTTCTGACATATACACATTCCAATGCCCACCCTTCGCTTGCCAGTTCTGACATATACTCATTCCAATGCCCACACTTCGGTTGCCAGTTCTGACATATACTCAATCCATTGCCCACACTTCGCTTGGCAGTTCTGACATATACTCATTCCGATGCCCACGCTTCGCCTGCCAGTTCTGACATATACTCATTCCAATGCCCACACTTCGCTTACCAGTTCTGACATATACTCATTCCAATGCCCACACTTCGCTTGCCAGTTCGGACATAAATTATACTCATTCCAATGCCCACACTTCGCTTGCCAGTTCTGACATACTCATTCCAATATCCACACTCCGCTTGCCAGTTCTGACATATACACATTCCAATGTCCACACTCCGCTTACCAGTTCTGACATATACTCATTCCAATGCCCACACTTCGCTTGCCAGTTCGGACATATACTCATTCCAATGCCCACACTTCGCTTGCCAGTTCGGACATATACTCATTCCAATGCCCACACTTCGCTTGCCAGTTCTGACATATACTCATTCCAATGCCCACACTCCGCTTGCCAGTTCGGAAATATACTCATTCCAATGCCCACACTTCGCTTGTCAGTTCTGACATATACACATCCCCAGTTCTGACATATACTCATTCCAATGCCCACACTTCGCTTGCCAGTTCTGACATATACACATTCCCAGTTCTGACATATACTCATTCCAATGCCCACACTTCGCTTACCAGTTCTGACATATACTCATTCCCAGTTCTGACATATACACATTCCCAGTTCTGACATATACACATTCCCAGTTCTGACATATACTCATTCCAATGCCCACACTTCGCTTGTCAGTTCTGACATATACACATCCCCAGTTCTGACATATACTCAATCCAAAGCCCACACTTCGCTTGCCAGTTCTGACATATACTCATTCCAATGCCCACACTTCGCTTACCAGTTCTGACATATACTCATTCCAATGCCCACACTTCGCTTGCCAGTACTGACATATACTCATTCCAATGCCCACGCTTCGCCTACCAGTTCTGACATATACTCATTCCAATGCCCACACTTCGCTTGCCAGTTCTGACATATACACATTCCAATGCCCACACTTCGCTTGCCAGTTCTGATATAAATTATACTCATTCCAATGCCCACACTTCGCTTGGCAGTTCTGACATATACTCATTCCAATGCGCACACTTCGCTTACCAGTTCTGACATATACTCGTTCCAATGCCCACGCTTCGCCTGTCAGTTCTGACATATACTCATTCCAATGCCCACACTTCGCTTACCAGTTCTGCCATATACTCATTCCAATGCCCACACTTCGCTTGGCAGTTCGGACATATACTCATTCCAATGCCCACACTTCGCTTACCAGTTCTGCCATATACTCATTCCAATGCCCACACTTCGCTTGGCAGTTCGGACATATACTCATTCCAATGCCCACACTTCGCTTGCCAGTTCGGACATAAATTATACTCATTCCAATGCCCACACTTCGCTTGCCAGTTCTGACATACTCATTCCAATGTCCACACTCCGCTTGCCAGTTCTGACATATACACATTCCAATGTCCATACTCCGCTTACCAGTTCTGACATATACTCATTCCAATGCCCACACTTCGCTTGCCAGTTCGGACATATACTCATTCCAATGCCCACACTTCGCTTGCCAGTTCTGACATATACTCATTCCAATGCCCACACTCTGCTTGCCAGTTCGGAAATATACTCATTCCAATGCCCACACTTCGCTTGTCAGTTCTGACATATACACATCCCCAGTTCTGACATATACTCATTCCAATGCCCACACTTCGCTTGCCAGTTCTGACATATACACATTCCCAGTTCTGACATATACTCATTCCAATGCCCACACTTCGCTTGCCAGTTCTGACATATATACTCATTACAATGCCCACACGTCGCCTGCCAGTTCTGACATATACTCATTCCAATGCCCACACGTCGCTTGCCAGTTCGGACATATACTCAATACAATGCCCACACGTCGCTTGCCAGTTCGGACATATACTCATTCCAATGCCCACACATCGCTTGCCAGTTCGGACATATACACATTCCAATGCCCACACGTCGCTTGCCAGTTCGGACATATACTCATTACAATGCCCACACGTCGCTTGCCAGTTCGGACATATACTCATTCCAATGTCCACACTACGCTTGCCAGTTCTGACATATACTCATTCCAATGCCCACACTTCGCTTGCCAGTTCGGACATAAATTATACTCATTCCAATGCCCACACTTCGCTTGCCAGTTCTGACATACTCATTCCAATGTCCACACTCCGCTTGCCAGTTCTGACATATACACATTCCAATGTCCATACTCCGCTTACCAGTTCTGACATATACTCATTCCAATGCCCACACTTCGCTTGCCAGATCGGACATATACTCATTCCAATGCCCACACTTCGCTTGCCAGTTCTGACATATACTCATTCCAATGCCCACACTCTGCTTGCCAGTTCGGAAATATACTCATTCCAATGCCCACACTTCGCTTGTCAGTTCTGACATATACACATCCCCAGTTCTGACATATACTCATTCCAATGCCCACACTTCGCTTGCCAGTTCTGACATATACACATTCCCAGTTCTGACATATACTCATTCCAATGCCCACACTTCGCTTGCCAGTTCTGATATAAATTATACTCATTACAATGCCCACACGTCGCCTGCCAGCTCTGACATATACTCATTCCAATGCCCACACGTCGCTTGCGAGTTCGGACATATACTCAATACAATGCCCACACGTCGCTTGCCAGTTCGGACATATACACATTCCAATGCCCACACATCGCTTGCCAGTTCGGACATATACACATTCCAATGCCCACACGTCGCTTGCCAGTTCGGACATATACTCATTACAATGCCCACACGTCGCTTGCCAGTTCGGACATATACTCATTCCAATGTCCACACTACGCTTGCCAGTTCTGACATATACTCATTCCAATGCCCACACTTCGCTAGCCAGTTCTGACATATACACATTCCAATGCCCACACTTCGCTTGCCAGTTCTGACATATACTCATTCCAATGCCCACACTTCGCTTGCCAGTTCTGACATATACTCAATCCATTGCCCACACTTCGCTTGGCAGTTCTGACATATACTCATTCCAATGCCCACGCTTCGCCTGCCAGTTCTGACATATACTCATTCCAATGCCCACACTTCGCTTACCAGTTCTGACATATACTCATTCCAATGCCCACACTTCGCTTGCCAGTTCGGACATAAATTATACTCATTCCAATGCCCACACTTCGCTTGCCAGTTCTGACATACTCATTCCAATGTCCACACTCCGCTTGCCAGTTCTGACATATACACATTCCAATGTCCACACTCCGCTTACCAGTTCTGACATATACTCATTCCAATGCCCACACTTCGCTTGCCAGTTCGGACATATACTCATTCCAATGCCCACACTTCGCTTGCCAGTTCGGACATATACTCATTCCAATGCCCACACTTCGCTTGCCAGTTCTGACATATACTCATTCCAATGCCCACACTCCGCTTGCCAGTTCGGAAATATACTCATTCCAATGCCCACACTTCGCTTGTCAGTTCTGACATATACACATCCCCAGTTCTGACATATACTCATTCCAATGCCCACACTTCGCTTGCCAGTTCTGACATATACACATTCCCAGTTCTGACATATACTCATTCCAATGCCCACACTTCGCTTACCAGTTCTGACATATACTCATTCCCAGTTCTGACATATACACATTCCCAGTTCTGACATATACACATTCCCAGTTCTGACATATACTCATTCCAATGCCCACACTTCGCTTGTCAGTTCTGACATATACACATCCCCAGTTCTGACATATACTCATTCCATTGCCCCCACTTCGCTTGCCAGTTCTGACATATACTCAATCCAATGCCCACACTTCGCTTGCCAGTTCTGACATATACTCATTCCAATGCCCACACTTCGCTTACCAGTTCTGACATATACTCATTCCAATGCCCACACTTCGCTTTCCAGTACTGACATATACTCATTCCAATGCCCACGCTTCGCCTACCAGTTCTGACATATACTCATTCCAATGCCCACACTTCGCTTGCCAGTTCTGACATATACTCATTCCAATGCCCACACTTCTCTTGCCAGTTCTGACATATACAAATTCCAATGCCCACAATTCGCTTGCCAGTTCTGACATATACTCAATCCAATGCCCACAATTCGCTTGCCAGTTCTAACATATACTCATTCCTATGCCCACACTTCGCTTACCAGTTCTGACATATACACATTCCAATGCCCACACTTCGTTTGCCAGTTCTGACATATACACATTCCAATGCCTACACTTCGTTTGCCAGTTCTGACATATACACATTCCAATGCCCACACTTCGCCTGCCAGTTCTGACATATACTCATTACAATGACCACACGTCGCTTGCCAGTTCTGACATATACTCATTCCAATGCCCACACTTCGCTTGCCAGTTCTGATATAAATTATACTCATTCCAATGCCCACACTTCGCTTGCCAGTTCTGATATAAATTATACTCATTTCAATGCCCACACGTCGCTTGCCAGTTCGGACATATACTCAATACAATGCCCACACATCGCTTGCCAGTTCTGACATATAGTCATTCCAATGCCCACACTTCGCTTGCCAGTTCTGATATAAATTATACTCATTCCAATGCCCACACTTCGCTTGCCAGTTGTGATATAAATTATACTCATTCCAATGCCCACACGTCGCTTGCCAGGTCGGACATATACTCAATACAATGCCCACACATCGCTTGCCAGTTCGGACATATACTCATTCCAATGTCCACACTCCGCTTGCCAGTTCTGACATATACTCATTCCAATGCCCACACTTCGCTAGCCAGTTCTGACATATACACATTCCAATGCCCACACTTCGCTTGCCAGTTCTGACATAAACTCATTCCAATGCCCACACTTCGCTTGCCAGTTCCGACATATACTCAATCCATTGCCCACACTTCGCTTGGCAGTTCTGACATATACTCATTCCAATGCCCACACTTCGCTTACCAGTTCTGACATATACTCATTCCAATGCCCACACTTCGCTTGCCAGTTCTGACATATACTCATTCCAATGCCCACACTTCGCTTACCAGTTCTGACATATACTCATTCCAATGCCCACACTTCGCTTGCCAGTTCGGACATATACTCATTCCAATGCCCACACTTCGCTTGCCAGTTCGGACATAAATTATACTCATTCCAATGCCCACACTTCGCTTGCCAGTTCTGACATACTCATTCCAATGTCCACACTCCTCTTGCCAGTTCTGACATACACATTCCAATGCCCACACTTCGCTTGCCAGTTCGGACATATACTCATTCCAATGCCCACACTTCGCTTGCCAGTTCTGACATATACTCATTCCAATGCCCACACTCTGCTTGCCAGTTCGAAATATACTCATTCCAATGCCCACACTTCGCTTGTCAGTTCTGACATATACACATCCCCAGTTCTGACATATACTAATCCAATGCCCACACTTCGCTTGCCAGTTCTGACATATACACATTCCCAGTTCTGACATATACTCATTCCAATGCCCACACTTCGCTTACCAGTTCTGACATATACTCATTGCCAGTTCTGACATATACACATTCCCAGTTCTGACATATACACATTCCCAGTTCTGACATATACTCATTCCAATGCCCACACTTCGCTTGTCAGTTCTGACATATACACATCCCCAGTTCTGACATATACTCATTCCAATGCCCACACTTCGCTTACCAGTTCTGACATATACTCATTCCCAGTTCTGACATATACACATTCCCAGTTCTGACATATACACATTCCCAGTTCTAACATATACTCATTCCAATGCCCACACGTCGCTTGCCAGTTCGGACATATACTCATTACAATGCCCACACGTCGCTTGCCAGTTCCGACATATACTCAATCCATTGCCCCCACTTTGCTTGCCAGTTCTGACATATACTCAATCCAATGCCCACACTTCGCTTGCCAGTTCTGACATATACTCATTCCAATGCCCACACTTCGCTTGCCAGTACTGACATATACTCATTCCAATGCCCACGCTTCGCCTACCAGTTCCGACATATACTCATTCCAATGCCCACACTTCGTTTGCCAGTTCTGACATATACACATTCCAATGCCCACACTTCGTTTGCCAGTTCTGACATATACTCATTCCAATGCCCACACTTCGCCTGCCAGTTCTGATATATACTCATTACAATGACCACACGTCGTTTGCCAGTTCTGACATATACACATTCCAATGCCCACACTTCGCTTGCCTGTTCTGATATAAATTATACTCATTCCAATGCCCATACTTCGCTTGCCAGTTCTGACATATACTCATTCCAATGCCCACACGTCGCTTGCCTGTTCGGACATATACTCATTCCAATGCCCACACTCCGCTTGCCAATTCTGACATATACACATTCCAATGCCCACACATCGTTTGCCAGTTCTGACATATACACATTCCAATGCCCACACTTCGTTTGCCACTTCTGACATATACACATTCCAATGCACACACTTCGCCTGCCAGTTCTGACATATACTTATTCCAATGCCCACACGTCGCTTGCCAGTTCGGACATATACACATTCCAATGCCCACACATCGTTTGCCAGTTCTGACATATACTCATTCCAATGCCCACACGTCGCTTGCCAGTTCGGACATATACTCATTACAATGCCCACACGTCGCTTGCCAGTTCGGACACATACACATTCCAATGCCCACACGTCGCTTGCCAGTTCGGACATATACACATTCCAATGCCCAAACGTCGCTTGCCAGTTCGGACATATACTCATTACAATGCCCACACGTCGCTTGCCAGTTCGGACATATACACATTCCAATGCCCACACGTCGCTTGCCAGTTCGGACATATACTCATTCCAATGCCCACACGTTGCTTGCCAATTCGGACATATACTCATTCCAATGCCCACACTTCGTTTGCCACTTCTGACATATACACATTCCAATGCACACACTTCGTTTGCCACTTCTGACATATACACATTCCAATGCACACACTTCGCCTGCCAGTTCTGACATATACTCATTCCAATGCCCACACGTCGCTTGCCAGTTCGGACATATACTCATTCCAATGCCCACACGTCGCTTGCCAGTTCGGACATATACTCATTACAATGCCCACACATCGTTTGCCAGTTCTGACATAAACTCATTCCAATGCCCACACTCCGCTTGCCAGTTATGACATATACACATTCCAATGCCCACACATCGTTTGCCAGTTCTGACATATACTCAATCCAATGCCCACACGTCGCTTGCCAGTTCGGACATATACTCATTACAATGCCACACGTCGCTTGCCAGTTTTGACATATACTCATTCCAATGCCCACGCTCCGCTTGCCAGTTCGGACATATACTCATTCCAATGCCCACACTTCGCTAGCCAGTTCTGACATATACACATTCCAATGCCCACACTTCGCTTGCCAGTTCTGACATAAAGTCATTCCAATGCCCACACTTCGCTTGCCAGTTCCGACATATACTGAATCCATTGCCCACACTTCGCTTGGCAGTTCTGACATATACTCATTCCAATGCCCACACCTCGCTTACCAGTTCTGACATATACTCATTCCAATGCCCACGCTTCGCCTGCCAGTTCTGACATATACTCATTCCAATGCCCACACTTCGCTTACCAGTTCTGACATATACTCATTCCAATGCCCACACTTCGCTTGCCAGTTCGGACATATACTCATTCCAATGCCCACACTTCGCTTGCCAGTTCGGACATAAATTATACTCATTCCAATGCCCACACTTCGCTTGCCAGTTCGGACATATTCATTCCAATGTCCACACTCCGCTTGCCAGTTCTGACATATACACATTCCAATGTCCATACTCCGCTTACCAGTTCTGACATATACTCATTCCAATGCCCACACTTCGCTTGCCAGTTCGGACATATACTCATTCCAGTGCCCACACTTCGCTTGCCAGTTCTGACATATACTCATTACAATGCCACACGTCGCTTGCCAGTTTTGACATATACTCATTCCAATGCCCACGCTCCGCTTGCCAGTTCGGACATATACTCATTCCAATGCCCACACTTCGCTAGCCAGTTCTGACATATACACATTCCAATGCCCACACTTCGCTTGCCAGTTCAGACATAAACTCATTCCAATGCCCACACTTCGCTTGCCAGTTCCGACATATACTGAATCCATTGCCCACACTTCTCTTGGCAGTTCTGACATATACTCATTCCAATGCCCACACCTCGCTTACCAGTTCTGACATATACTCATTCCAATGCCCACGCTTCGCCTGCCAGTTCTGACATATACTCATTCCAATGCCCACACTTCGCTTACCAGTTCTGACATATACTCATTCCAATGCCCACACTTCGCTTGCCAGTTCGGACATATACTCATTCCAATGCCCACACTTCGCTTGCCAGTTCGGACATAAATTATACTCATTCCAATGCCCACACTTCGCTTGCCAGTTCGGACATACTCATTCCAATGTCCACACTCCGCTTGCCAGTTCTGACATATACACATTCCAATGTCCATACTCCGCTTACCAGTTCTGACATATACTCATTCCAATGCCCACACTTCGCTTGCCAGTTCGGACATATACTCATTCCAGTGCCCACACTTCGCTTGCCAGTTCTGACATATACTCATTCCAATGCCCACACTCTGCTTGCCAGTTCGGAAATATACTCATTCCAATGCCCACACTTCGCTTGTCAGTTCTGACATATACACATCCCCAGTTCTGACATATACTCATTCCAATGCCCACACTTCGCTTGCCAGTTCTGACATATACACATTCCCAGTTCTGACATATACTCATTCCAATGCCCACACTTCGCTTACCAGTTCTGACATATACTCATTCCCAGTTCTGACATATACACATTCCCAGTTCTGACATATACACATTCCCAGTTCTGACATATACTCATTCCAATGCCCACACGTCGCTTGCCAATTCGGACATATACTCATTCCAATGCCCACACTTCGTTTGCCACCTCTGACATATACACATTCCAATGCACACACTTCGTTTGCCACTTCTGACATATACACATTCCAATGCACACACTTCGCCTGCCAGTTCTGACATATACTCATTCCAATGCCCACACGTCGCTTGCCAGTTCGGACATATACTCATTCCAATGCCCACACGTCGCTTGCCAGTTCGGACATATACTCATTACAATGCCCACACATCGTTTGCCAGTTCTGACATATACTCATTCCAATGCCCACACTCCGCTTGCCAGTTCTGACATATACACATTCCAATGCCCACACATCGTTTGCCAGTTCTGACATATACTCATTCCAATGCCCACACGTCGCTTGCCAGTTCGGACATATACTCATTACAATGCCACACGTCGCTTGCCAGTTCTGTCATATACTCATTCCAATGCCCACGCTCCGCTTGCCAGTTCTGACATATACACATTCCAATGCCCACACATCGTTTGCCAGTTCTGACATATACTCATTCCAATGCCCACACGTCGCTTGCCAGTTCGGACATATACTCATTACAATGCCCACACGTCGCTTGCCAGTTCGGACACATACACATTCCAATGCCCACACGTCGCTTGCCAGTTCGGACATATACACATTCCAATGCCCACACGTCGCTTGCCAGTTCGGACATATACTCATTACAATGCCCACACGTCGCTTGCCAGTTCGGACATATACACATTCCAATGCCCACACGTCGCTTGCCAGTTCTGACATATACTCATTCCAATGCCCACACTTCGCTTGCCAGTTCTGACATATACACATTCCAATGCCCACACTTCGCTTGCCAGTTCTGACATATACTCATTCCAATGCCCACGCTTCGCCTGCCAGTTCTGACATATACTCAATCCATTGCCCACACTTCGCTTGCCAGTTCTGACATATACTCATTCCAATGCCCACACTTCGCCTGCCAGTTCTGACATATACTCATTCCAATGCCCGCAATTCGCTTGCCAGTTCTGACATACTGATTCCAATGTCCACACTCCGTTTGCCAGTTCTGACATATACACATTCCAATGTCCACACTCCGCTTGCCAGTTCTGACATATACTCATTCCAATGCCCACACTTCGCTTGCCAGTTCTGACATAAATTATACTCATTCCAATGCCCACACTTCGCTTGCCAGTTCTGACATACTCATTCCAATGTCCTCACTCCGTTTGCCAGTTCTGACATATACACATTCCAATATCCACACTCCGCTTGCCAGTTCTGACATATACTCATTCCAATGCCCACATTTCGCTTGCCAGTTCGGACATATACTCGTTCCAATGCCCACACTTCGCTTGCCAGTTCTGACATATACTCATTCCAATGCCCACACTCCGCTTGCCAGTTCGGACATATACTCATTCCAATGCCCACACTTCGCTTGTCAGTTCTGACATATATACATCCCCAGTTCTGACATATACTCATTCCAATGTCCACATTTCGCTTGCCAGTTCTGACATATACACATTCCCAGTTCTGACATATACTCATTCCAATGCCCACACTTCGCTTGCCAGTTCGGACATATACTCAATACAATGCCCACACATCGCTTGCCAGTTCGGACATATACTCATTACAATGCCCACACGTCGCCTGCCAGCTCTGATATATACTCATTCCAATGCCCACACGTCGTTTGCCAGTTCGGACATATACTCAATACAATGCCCACACGTCGCTTGCCAGTTCGGACATATACACATTCCAATGCCCACACGTCGCTTGCCAGTTCGGACATATACACATTCCAATGCCCACACATCGCTTGCCAGTTCTGACATATACACATTCCAATGCCCACACGTCGCTTGCCAGTTCTGACATATACTCAATCCAATACCCACAATTCGCTTGCCAGTTCTGACATATACTCATTCCTATGCCCACACTTCGCTTACCAGTTCTGACATATACTCATTCCAATGCCCACACTTCGCTTACCAGTTCTGACATATACACATTCCAATGCCCACACTTCGTTTGCCAGTTCTGACATATACACATTCCAATGCCCACACTTCGTGTGCCAGTTCTGACATATACACATTCCAATGCCCACACTTCGCCTGCCAGTTCTGACATATACTCATTACAATGACCACACGTCGCTTGCCAGTTCTGACATATACTCATTCCAATGCCCACACTTCGCTTGCCAGTTCTGATATAAATTATACTCATTCCAATGCCCACCCTTCGCTTGTCAGTTCTGATATAAATTATACTCATTCCAATGCCCACACTTCGCTTGCCAGTTCTGATATAAATTATACTCATTCCAATGCCCACACGTCGCTTGCCAGTTCGGACATATACTCGTTCCAATGCCCACACTTCGCTTGCCAGTTCTGACATATACTCATTCCAATGCCCAAACTCCGCTTGCCAGTTCGGACATATACTCATTCCAATGCCCACACTTCGCTTGCCAGTTCTGATATAAATTATACTCATTCCAATGCCCACACTTCGCTTGTCAGTTCTGATATAAATTATACTCATTCCAATGCCCACAATTCGCTTGCCAGTTCTGATATAAATTATACTCATTCCAATGCCCACACGTCGCTTGCCAGTTCGGACATATACTCGTTCCAATGCCCACACTTCGCTTGCCAGTTCTGACATATACTCATTCCAATGCCCAAACTCCGCTTGCCAGTTCGGACATATACTCATTCCAATGCCCACACTTCGCTTGCCAGTTCTGAATATACACATCCCCAGTTCTGACATATACTCATTCCAATCACACTTCGCTTGCCAGTTCTGACATATACACATCCCAGTTCTGACATATACTCATTCCAATGCCCACACTTCGCTTGCCAGTTCGGAACCAATAATCCCACCATCGCTTGCCGTTCGGACATAACAATCCCAATGCCTGCCAGCTCTGACATATACTCATTCCAATGCCCACACGTCGTTTGCCAGTTCGGACATATACTCAATACAATGCCCACACGTCGCTTGCCAGTCGGACATATACACATTCCAATGCCCACACGTCGCTTGCCAGTTCGGACATATACACATTCCAATGCCCACACATCGCTTGCCAGTTCTGACATATACACATTCCAATGCCCACACTTCGCTTGCCAGTTCTGACATATACTCAATCCAATACCCACAATTCGCTTGCCAGTTCTGACATATACTCATTCCTATGCCCACACTTCGCTTACCAGTTCTGACATATACTCATTCCAATGCCCACACTTCGCTTACCAGTTCTGACATATACACATTCCAATGCCCACACTTCGTTTGCCAGTTCTGACATATACACATTCCAATGCCCACACTTCGTGTGCCAGTTCTGACATATACACATTCCAATGCCCACACTTCGCCTGCCAGTTCTGACATATACTCATTACAATGACCACACGTCGCTTGCCAGTTCTGACATATACTCATTCCAATGCCCACACTTCGCTTGCCAGTTCTGATATAAATTATACTCATTCCAATGCCCACACTTCGCTTGTCAGTTCTGATATAAATTATACTCATTCCAATGCCCACACTTCGCTTGCCAGTTCTGATATAAATTATACTCATTCCAATGCCCACACGTCGCTTGCCAGTTCGGACATATACTCAATACAATGCCCACACATCGATTGCCAGTTCTGACATATACTCATTCCAATGCCCACACTTCGCTTGCCAGTTCTGATATAAATTATACTCATTCCAATGCCCACACTTCGCTTGCCAGTTGTGATATAAATTATACTCATTCCAATGCCCACACGTCGCTTGCCAGTTCGGACATATACTCATTCCAATGCCCACACTTCGCTTACCAGTTCTGACATATACTCATTCCCAGTTCTGACATATACACATTCCCAGTTCTGACATATACACATTCCCAGTTCTGACATATACTCATTCCATTGCCCCCACTTCGCTTGCCAGTTCTGACATATACTCAATCCAATGCCCACACTTCGCTTGCCAGTTCTGATATATACTCATTCCAATGCCCACACTTCGCTTACCAGTTCTGACATATACTCATTCCAATGCCCACACTTCGCTTGCCAGTACTGACATATACTCATTCCAATGCCGACGCTTCGCCTACCAGTTCTGACATATACTCATTCCAATGCCCACACTTCGCTTACCAGTTCTGACATATACACATTCCAATACCCACACTTCGTTTGCCAGTTCTGACATATTCTCATTCCAATGCCCACACCTCGCTTACCAGTTCTGACATATACACATTCCAATGCACACACTTCGCCTGCCAGTTCTGACATATACTCATTCCAATGCCCACACGTCGCTTGCCAATTCGGACATATACTCATTACAATGCCCACACATCGTTTGCCAGTTCTGACATATACTCATTCCAATGCCCACACTCCGCTTGCCAGTTCTGACATATACACATTCCAATGCCCACACATCGTTTGCCAGTTCTGACATATACTCATTCCAATGCCCACACGTCGCTTGCCAGTTCGGACATATACTCATTACAATGCCCACACGTCGCTTGCCAGTTCGGACATATACACATTCCAATGCCCACACGTCGCCTGCCAGTTCTGACATATACACATTCCAATGCCCACACGTCGCTTGCCAGTTCGGACATATACACATTCCAATCCCACACTCGCTTGCCAGTTCGGACATATACACTTCCAAGCCCAAACTTCTCTTGCCAGTTCGCTTACTCATTACAATGCCCACACTTCCTCCAGTTCGGACATATACACTCCATGCCCACACTCGCTTGCCAGTTCGGACATATACCTTCCATGTCCACACTCCGCTTGCCATTCTGACAAATACTCATTCCATGCCCACACTTCGCTGCCAGTTCTGACATATCACATTCCAATGCCCACACCGCTTGCCATTCGAATACTCATTCCATGCCCACACGTCGCCTGCCAGTCTGCATAACTCTTCCAATGACCACACTCGCTGCCAGTTCGACATATACTCATTCCAATGCCCACACGTCGCTTGCCAGTTCGGACATATACACATTCCAATGCCCACACATCGTTTGCCAGTTCTGACATATACTCATTCCAATGCCCACACGTCGCTTGCCAGTTCGGACATGTACTCATTACAATGCCCACACGTCGCTTGCCAGTTCGGACATATACACATTCCAATGCCCACACGTCGCTTGCCAGTTCGGACATATACACATTCCAATGCCCCACGTCGCTTGCCAGTTCGGACATATACACATTCCAATGCCCACACGTCGCTTGCCATTTCGGACATATACACATTTCAATGCCCACACGTCTCTTGCCAGTTCGGACATATACTCATTACAATGCCCACACGTCGCTTGCCAGTTCGGACATATACACAATCCAATGCCCACACGTCGCTAGCCAGTTCGGACATATACTCATTCCAATGTCCACACTCCGCTTGCCGGTTCTGACATATACTCATTCCAATGCCCACACTTCGCTTGCCAGTTCTAACATATACACATTCCAATGCCCACACTTCGCTTGCCAGTTCTGACATATACTCATTCTAATACCCACACTTCGCTTGCCAGTTCTGACATATACTCAATCCATTGCCCACACTTCGCTTGCCAGTTCTGACATATACTCATTCCAATGCCCACACTTCGCTTACCAGTTCTGACATATACTCATTCCAATGCCAACGCTTCGCCTGCCAGTTCTGATATATAATCATTCCAATGCCCACACTTCGCTTGCCAGTTCTGACATATACTCATTCTAATGCCCACACTTCGCTTGCCAGTTCAGACATATACTCAATCCATTGCCCACACTTAGCTTGCCAGTTCTGACATATACTCATTCCAATACCCACACTTCGCTTACCAGTTCTGACATATACTCCTTCCAATGCCCACGCTTCGCCTGCCAGTTCTGACATATAATCATTCCAATGCCCACACTTCGCTTGCCAGTTCTGACATATACTCATTCCAATGCCCACACTTCGCTTGTCAGTTCTGACATATACACATCCCCAGTTCTGACATATACTCATTCCATTGCCCACACTTCGCTTGCCAGTTCTGACATATACTCATTCCAATGCCCACACTTTGCCTGCCAGTTCTGACATATACACATTCCAATGCCCACACTTCGCTTGCCAGATCTGACATATACTCATTCCAATGCCCACACTTTGCCTGCCAGTTCTGACATATACTCATTCCAATGCCCACACTTCGCTTGCCAGTTCTGACATATACGCATTCCAATGCCCACACTTCGCTTGCCAGTTCCGACATATACTCATTACAATGACAACACGTCGCTTGCCAGTTCTGACATATACTCATTCCAATGCCCACACTTCGCTTGCCAGTTCTGATATAAATTATACTCATTCCAATACCCACACTTCGCTTGTCAGTTCTGATATAAATTATACTCATTCCAATGCCCACACTTCGCTTGCCAGTTCTGATATAAATTATACTCATTCCAATGCGCACACTTCGCTTGTCAGTTCTGACATATACACATCCCCAGTTCTGACATATACTCATTCCAATGTCCACACTTCGCTTGCCAGTTCTGACATATACACATTCCCAGTTCTGACATATACTCATTCCAATGCCCACACTTCGCTTGCCAGTTCGGTCATATACTCAATACAATGCCCACACATCGCTTGCCAGTTCGGACATATACTCATTACAATGCCCACACGTCGCCTGCCAGCTCTGACATATACTCATTCCAATGCCCACACGTCGTTTGCCAGTTCGGACATATACTCAATACAATGCCCACACGTCGCTTGCCAGTTCGGACATATACACATTCCAATGCCCACACGTCGATTGCCAGTTCGGACATATACACATTCCAATGCCCACACATCGCTTGCCAGTTCTGACATATACACATTCCAATGCCCACACTTCGCTTGCCAGTTCTGACATATACTCAATCCAATACCCACAATTCGCTTGCCAGTTCTGACATATACTCATTCCTATGCCCACACTTCGCTTACCAGTTCTGACATATACTCATTCCAATGCCCACATTTCGCTTACCAGTTCTGACATATACACATTCCAATGCCCACACTTCGTTTGCCAGTTCTGACATATACACATTCCAATGCCCACACTTCGTGTGACAGTTCTGTCATATACACATTCCAATGCCCACACTTCGCCTGCCAGTTCTGACATATACTCATTACAATGACCACACGTCGCTTGCCAGTTCTGACATATACTCATTCCAATGCCCACACTTCGCTTGCCAGTTCTGATATAAATTATACTCATTCCAATGCCCACACTTCGCTTGTCAGTTCTGATATAAATTATACTCATTCCAATGCCCACACTTCGCTTGCCAGTTCTGATATACATTATACTCATTCCAATGCCCACACGTCGCTTGCCAGTTCGGACATATACTCAATACAATGCCCACACATCGATTGCCAGTTCTGACATATACTCATTCCAATGCCCACACTTCGCTTGCCAGTTCTGATATAAATTATACTCATTCCAATGCCCACACTTCGCTTGCCAGTTCTGATATAAATTATACTCATTCCAATGCCCACACTTCGCTTGCCAGTTCGGACATATACTCATTCCAATGCCCACACTTCGCTTACCAGTTCTGACATATACTCATTCCCAGTTCTGACATATACACATTCCCAGTTCTGACATATACACATTCCCAGTTCTGACATATACTCATTCCAATGCCCAAACTTCGCTTGTCAGTTCTGACATATACACATCCCCAGTTCTGACATATACTCATTCCATTGCCCCCATTTCGCTTGCCAGTTCTGACATATACTCAATCCAATGCCCACACTTCGCTTGCCAGTTCTGACATATACTCATTCCAATGCCCACACTTCGCTTACCAGTTCTGACATATACTCATTCCAATGCCCACACTTCGCTTGCCAGTACTGACATATACTCATTCCAATGCTGACGCTTCGCCTACCAGTTCTGACATATACTCATTCCAATGCCCACACTTCGCTTACCAGTTCTGACATATACACATTCCAATACCCACACTTCGTTTGCCAGTTCTGAAAATATTCTCATTCCAATGCCCACACTTCGCTTTCCAGTTCTGACATATACACATTCCAATGCACACACTTCGCCTGCCAGTTCTGACATATACTCATTCCAATGCCCACACGTCGCTTGCCAGTTCGGACATATACTCATTCCAATGCCCACACGTCGCTTGCCAATTCGGACATATACTCATTACAATGCCCACACATCGTTTGCCAGTTCTGACATATACTCATTCCAATGCCCACACTCCGCTTCCCAGTTCTGACATATACACATTCCAATGCCCACACATCGTTTGCCAGTTCTGACATATACTCATTCCAATGCCCACACGTCGCTTGCCAGTTCGGACATATACTCATTACAATGCCCACACGTCGCTTGCCAGTTCGGACATATACACATTCCAATGCCCACACGTCGCCTGCCAGTTCTGACATATAAACATTCCAATGCCCACACGTCGCTTGCCAGTTCGGACATATACACATTCCAATGCCCACACGTCGCTTGCCAGTTCGGACATATACACATTCCAATGCCCAAACTTCTCTTGCCAGTTCGGACATATACTCATTACAATGCCCACACTTCTCTTGCCAGTTCGGACATATACACATTCCAATGCCCACACGTCGCTTGCCAGTTCTGACATATACACATTCCAATGCCCACACTTCGCTTGCCAGTTCTGACATATACTCATTCCAATGCCCACACGTCGCCTGCCAGTTCTGACATATACTCATTCCAATGCCCACACGTCGCTTGCCAGTTCGGACATATACTCATTCCAATGCCCACACGTCGCTTGCCAGTTTCTGACGATACTCCATTCCAAATTCCCACACTCGTCGCTTGCCAGTCGGCATGTACCTGCATGCCCACACCTCGCCCTTGCCAGTTCGGACATATCCACATTCCATGCCCACACGTCGCTTGCCAGTTCGGACATATACACATTCCAATGCCCACACGTCGCTTGCCATTTCGGACATATACACATTTCAATGCCCACACGTCTCTTGCCAGTTCGGACATATACTCATTACAATGCCCACACGTCGCTTGCCAGTTCGGACATATACACAATCCAATGCCCACACGTCGCTAGCCAGTTCGGACATATACTCATTCCAATGTCCACACTCCGCTTGCCGGTTCTGACATATACTCATTCCAATGCCCACACTTCGCTTGCCAGTTCTAACATATACACATTCCAATGCCCACACTTCGCTTGCCAGTTCTGACATATACTCATTCTAATACCCACACTTCGCTTGCCAGTTCTGAC
>CM026386.1:1904136-1925680 GCA_014843695.1 Archivesica marissinica | reverse complement strand
TCCCAAGCTACCCATAGAACTCCCCGGATAGAAAAATATTGTAGTTATTGTAGGCGTAATGGCCACGGACGAACAGAGTGTTGGGCAGATCCCAATTCACCTAGGTACAGGGGTACTAGAAACCTAGCAAACGGACACCAAGTGTCAAACACTACTCATAGTTCAGCCTTTATAACCAATGAGCCAGTGAACTCATGTGAAAATACCGAGATGGTAAATCCATTACTTGTCAAATATACAGGTCAAGCACGCATAAATAATAACACCGCACAAGTGACGTATTTGAGAGATTCAGGTGCGACAATTAGTTTATTGTCGGCTACTGATCAGACCGCTGATCATTTAGAATACACAGGTGAACGGGTAACAATCCGCGGTGTCAATTATATCCCTGGTAATTATCCGATAGCAAAGATTAGCGTCGATTGTCCAATATACCAAGGAACATTGAAGGTGGCTGTATTAAAACACAGATGCACCGCGGGGGTGGATCTTATAATAGGTAACGACTGTGAAACTGCCCCTGTCACTGATTTGATTACCTGTGGCGTGGTTACACGCTCAAATAAGAAAATTATCCCGTTTGATGAAATTGTCACGTCCAACCCAGACTCAGAAAACACGACCGATACAAATCACAATGTCTTACCTTTTCGGAATACAATTGAGATCAATTCCCCCTCTGAGAAAGCCAGTACAGTTAAACCCCAAAATATTCCCTCTATTGACGATTTGAGTCCTGATAAATTATTGCAAGAACAGAATAATGACCCGACCTTAGCACCCCTCTGGGAAATGGCTCAAGAAGGAACACCTATTCGGCAAGGATATTACATCCAGCTCGAACCCCGACTACTTATGAGGAGAGAACAACCTCAAGACACGTCCAAAGTTCGACCCTGGAAAATATATGATCAGGTGGTAGTTCCACGGGGATTCCGTGATCATATAACGGGACTCGCCCATGACAGTTTAAGTACGGGACACCAGGGACCTAGTAAGACCCTGAAGCGCATTAAGCGCCGCTTCTTTTGGCCGGGAATCCG
Organism: Archivesica marissinica; assembly: GCA_014843695.1. Classification (NCBI taxonomy): domain Eukaryota; kingdom Metazoa; phylum Mollusca; class Bivalvia; order Venerida; family Vesicomyidae; genus Archivesica; species Archivesica marissinica. The sequence goes on along the minus strand of CM026386.1, from coordinate 1,924,634 downwards.
CGCAGATGTTAAACGATTCTGCCATAGCTGTGGGCCGTGCCAGAGAGCGGGTAAGGGACAGAAAGCCACTGTAGCCCCATTGAAACCCCTGCCCATTATATCCCAACCATTCAAATTTATATCCGCTGATTTCGTTGGACCCATGAAGAAAACTATAAATGGGAACCAGTATATCTTGAATTTTATTGATCATGCCACTAAATATACGGAATCTTTCCCATGCGCCGCAGCGACAGCTGTTAATGCACAAAAAGCCCTGATCGAGATAATATCTCGACATGGAAAACCCCAGACCCTGTTGACTGACCGAGGAAGCGCTTTCATAGCTGAAACATTCACACGCTTCCTAGCCGAGCACGATATACGTCACTTAACTAGCACGAGTTACAGGCCTCAAACCAACGGATCAATAGAGAAATATAATGGTACATTGAAAACCATGCTTAGAATCCTTGGGGAGAACTCTTTATCGTCTTGGGATGAGATGCTACCCTGGCTATTATTTGCATATAGAAGTGCAGAGCACTCTAGCACAGGATATTCTCCCTTCTACCTTCTATATGGGCGCGAACCTAGAGATAATCTAGATTCCACTTATGATCTCTGGGCTAGAAATGAGCGGGATGAAGGGATCCCCATAAATAACTATGTACAAGAATTATGTCATAGATTAGCTGAAGCGTTACGTGACGCCAGCGAGAATGCACAACAGGCCGCAGATGGTCGTAAAACAAAGTATGACAGAAGTAAGAAAGCGAAAATGCGTGTATTCCAGCGTGGTGAATTAGTGTTAGTACGATTACCGTTAAAAGGTAATAAGCTGAAAAATGCCCTCCAGGGACCGTATCCGGTACACGAAAAGGTAGCGTCGCATACCTATATTATATACATGCCTGATAAGAGAGTAAAATACCGTGTTATGCATGTAAACCAGTTGAAGCCCTGGACAGGTAGGGAGGAGGGTGCAGCTCTAGCTGATAGTAGTCCGGTGTATGAGTCCCAAGACCCTACCCTATTAGATTACCAAGCCCCTACGGACATTGAGAAAGAATTCGATCCTTGCAGTCCTCTTGAATCTGTACCTAAGAAAACCTGGCCGGATATCAGTCATTTAAACCCAGACCACAGGGACGATATTAGTCAGTTATTTGACCGTTACCCCCGTTTATTCTCTGGACAACTGGGACGTTTCCACGATGTTACCCATGATATTGATGTGCAAGGTGCTTCACCCGTAGTCCAGCCTTACTACCGCATGTCTCCAGAAAAGAAACAAATATTAAAAACTGAGCTAGATCAAATGTTGGAGTTAGGAATTATCCGCCCTAGCAGAAGCCAGTGGGCCTCTCCCATAATATTGGTACGCAAATCAGACTCAGAATGGCGACCATGTATTGATTATCGGAAAATTAATGACCTGACTCGAGGAGAAGCCTTCCCCATCCCGAGATTAGACGATCTCATTGATCAGGTCGCAGGTTCGAGTCTGATATCAATTTTAGATCTTAATAAAGGTTACTGGCAGATTCCGCTAACCCCTCGAGCTAGTGAAATTGCAGCGTTCATAACCCCCTGGGGCTTGTTTGAACCATTAACTCTCCCATTTGGTTTAAAAAACGGTGGAGTTACCTTCCAGAGGGCCATAAACGAGATAATCGCTCAATCCCCGACAGAACCCATCCGTGATAGATTTGCCGACGCATATCTGGATGATATTGCTGTTCGATCCAATTTATGGTCACAGCACATAAATCACTTGGATTGGACATTTCATAGACTAGAGGATAGTGGTGTTACTTTGAATCCGAAGAAGTGTAAAATTGGGTCTGGAACAGTCAAGTACTTGGGACATGAATTAGGGTCGGGAAAAATCAAACCAATTTCCAGCAAGGTTGAGTGTATTAGTAATATCTCTCCCCCACAGACCAAGAAACAATTACGAGGATATCTGGGATCAGTAGGATTTTACAGGAAATTCATTCCCCAGTTCGCTGAGATCGCCGCTCCCCTGACTGACTTATTAAAGGGCAAGCGATCAGGGAACATCATAACTCAGTGGAGCGATAAACATCAACTTGCTTTCGAATCCTTAAAGAAAGCTTTAACCAATAAACCCATACTGAAGGCCCCTGACTTTAACCAAGAGTTCGAACTCTATACTGATGCTTCCGATTTGGGAATTTCGGCTGTACTGACTCAGACCGTTGACCAAGTACCACACCCAGTAGCATTTTATTCCCGAAAACTTATTCCACGAGAGAAAAACTACTCTACAATAGAGAAGGAATTATTAGCTATAGTGGCCGGTATCGAACATTTTCGCATATATGTAAGCACAAGCAAAACAATAATTAATTCAGATCATAATCCCCTTGTATGGTTAAGTAGGTCGAAAACGTCCAATCAACGCCTCTTAAGATGGGCACTGTGTCTCTCAGAATTTAATCTGACCATTAAACATATCAAAGGGACTCAAAATGTTCTAGCAGACTTTCTCAGTAGAGTTCAATGACTGTGATGTTTGACTTAGTAAATGTACTTGGTATTATTTCAGTTGTTCAGTAAATAGTTATTGCCTCTATGATTAGAATGTTGGTACCTAGCGAAAGAAATGCTATTTTAGGACATATGATGTATTGATATTATGATTGTTTTCTACTGTATATTCAAAGGAATGAAGATTTGTAAATCGGCCGATAGCGGGCGATGTCAAACTTCTCCCCGGGTAGGGAGGATTGTGCAAAACCCCAATTTGCACGAAATGTTTATTATTGTTATATATAAATAGTAATGTATTATATAAATACATTAAACTGTTTCTATATATGGCCAAATGTTTACCATGTAATATATATATATTTGTATTATGCATAATCGTCTGCTATTATTTTCGCGCCTAAAATTATCAATCTCGCTTCGCGCGGGAAATGACTTAAGATGTTAGGCCTAATCTCAGTTTATCAAGGCCGTGGTTGCAGGTGTCCAGTTATGTAATACAAAGGCACCGAACTGGTTTGATGGTGTAATATTAGATAACAGGCCGTGGTTGCAGGTGTCCAGTTATGTAATATAAAGGCACCGAACTGGTTTGATGGTGTAATATTAGATAACATAACAGATGTTTAGGAATAACAGATGTTTTAGGAATTGTTATATCATATATACACTGATTCAATTATGTATATAAGAAATGGATTTTATTAACATAAATCAGACACACTAGAGCCTAACTCCAGGAGCGAGAAAGGTCGTGATCTCAATCTAGTATATAGAACATATAAACTGTATTTATGATACTTAGATATTATGGACATTATAAGAAATATAACTTATAAAGATTTGTCGAATAATTAAATTGTTCAGCCATAGAAGAAACCGAGAGTTTCGGCGAACCTATCGAAGGTGATTAAAAGTTAATCTAATCAGAAACAGTGATTAGATTATAGTGATATTGAGTAATGACGGATTAGAAAGATTGGATGTTAAATATACTGTGTAAGCGCATAGTCGGCTCACACAAATGGATTGTTAAATAAGCTTTTAATGATACGATGTATATATATATAGATCACTGATTATATATATATGGATATTTCTGATGCCACTTTTAAACAAGATATTATATAGAAGAAATGTAATACTGTGTTGAGTTATCATTAATACATATAATAACGAAGAAACCCCCTAGACAACTCCAGCGAGTCTACATAGGATAGACCCTGGTAAGAGCCGTAGCAACCGAGACATATTATTACGAGAAGAAAAAGGAGAGTTTGCGACAGCTGTCGATGTGTTTCAATAACAGTTATGGCTCTCGACTATTACTATTATACAGTCTACATCCGCTATGTCATAGTCGGTTATGTCGAATTATCCGGTTATCTCGAAGTATGATCAAAGTCGCGTTTCAGACATTATCATTGTACATATAACTGGCCCCGTTTATATCGAATTTCGTTAAGTCAAACTTCTGTTATGTCGAAATATTTTGTTCGGTCCGGCGGAATTCGACTTAACGGATGTAGACTGTCCGGCGGAATTCGACTTAATGGATGTAGACTGTATATAAATACACGTATAAAGGTTATTAACGATAAATAATGAAATTAATAGTTGATTTTGTCAATTGTGTTATTGTAAGATTATATACGATCCCGACCATAGGCGCTCGGCGTGGATCTAGTACAAAATACCCCTCCCCCTCCTACCGGACCAGAACCCCCCTCCTACCGGACCAGAACTCCCCTCCTACCCCCACCCGGACCAGAACCCCCCTCCTACCGGACCAGAACCCCCCTCCTACGCCCTACCGGACCAGAACCCCCCTCCTACCCCCTACCGGACCAGAACCCTCCGCCCTCCTATCCCCTACCGGACCAGAACCCCCCTCCTATCGGACCAGAACCCCCCTCCTACCCCTACCGGACCAGAACCTACCCCCTACCGGACCAGAACCCCCCCTACCGGACCAGAACCCCCCTCCTACGGACCAGAACCCCCCCTACCGACAAGAACCCCCTCCTACCCCCTACCGGACCGGAACCCCCCTCCTACCCCCTACCGGACCAGAACCCCCCCTACCGGACCAGAACCTACCCCCTACCGGACCAGAACCCCCCTACCGGACCAGAACCCCCCCCTCCTACCCCCTACCGGACCAGAACCCCCCTACCGGACCAGAAACCCCCCTCCTACCGGACCAGAAACCCCCCTCCTACCCCTACCGGACCAGAACCCACCCCCCCCCCATATCACATAACTGGAAATATGCCATCGCAATGGTCTTGATATCAACATGAATGTGAACAATTCATAAGATAATATATAGAAATACCCCCATGTAGTATATTTAACATAAATATGTGTATGTCTATATAGTGTACGATTAATAACTGTAATTCATAAGGTGGAAGTCGTGATAGCGCAGTGGATGCGCGTTCGCTTCAGGTGCGAAAAGTCCGGAGTTCGAGCCGCACTGGAGCCGTTACGAGTGTGCCCTTAGGCAAGGCATTTAAATTCCACGTTGCCTCTTCTCTCTCCCTCGTGGCGATGGATTCCATCAGGAATGAGGTCTCGAGAGTGATTTATATAAGTTGAAATAACTTGTTTCGCAATCGAGCTAAAATAAATTTGTATTAAAAAAAAATTCATAAGATAATATATAGAGATACCCCATGTAGTATATTTAACATAAATATGTTTATTTCTATATAGTGCGCGTTAAATAACTGTAATTCATAAGAGAATATATAGAGATACCCCATGTAGTATATTTAACATAAATATAACGTCCCATCTGAAAGACTGTTAATGTTATTAGGGTCAGATGGGGGATCGAACCTGCGATCCCTGGATTACCAGTCCAGCGTGTTACCACTGGACTACAGATCCGTCTGTTTATGTATCCAGATACTTGTTGCTAATACTATTACTATTTTTAGACAAAATTACCCATTTTGATAAAAAAACTGGTTCAAATGTAATTTTCTTATTAATGTATTTGTCTAAGAAGATCATGGATCAGTCCATGTCAGTTACTTGGTGTTAGTTTATACCTCGATTGCGAAACAAGTTATCACAACTTATATTAAACACTCTCGAGACCTCATTCCTGATGGAATTCATCGCCACGAGGGAGAGAGAAGAGGCAACATGGAATTTAAATGCCTTGCCTAAGGGCACAATCGTAACGGCTCCAGCGTGCTCGAACTGAAGCGAACGCGCTATCTCGACTTCCACTTCAGCTTAGTGTTGAATGAGTTAATAACTGGAATTCATAAGAGAAACACTTATATTAGTAAATGTTTAAAGTTTAAACTTTATTTATTTTACAACGACTGCGAAGCAAGTTTAAACAACTTTTATGAATCACTCTCGTTGGCGCGGATGAACGCGTAAATGTGGTCATTCGTGTGGGAGGAAACCGGAGTACCCAGAGAAAACCCAGCTGTCCAATCTGGCGACCACCGTACCATCTCACATATTTCCTGGTCCGAGGATCGAACCCGGGTTGCATTGGTGAGAAGCGAGCGCGCTACTCGGACAGCATAGTAATTGTCAGGGTAAGCAATACTAGTTAACATAGTCAATATGCCATGCATATTGTCGCTCTTAACCCATTTCATTCTGGATACCGTTCAAACGGTATTTGCAAAGAACATAGAGCCAGATCAACGGCCACAGAACGTGCCATCTGATCAGGCTCTATGTTGTTTGCTATTCACATGATCTTGCTAAGACACTTGGCTATGTGGCAAACAACATAGATCCTGATCAGCACGCAGCGTCACGCTGCGGCTGATCTGGATCTATGTTGTGTGCAAAAGCCTTTAAATGTATCCAGAATGAAATGGGTTAAATAATAGTTTGGCATCCTAAATCGTACTGTATGAGATATTAAGAGTACAGAGGCATGTTACACTGTGTGTGTGTGTGTTTTATGTTTATTTATCGTCGCTACCGGTTGCCCATATGAGCGACGCCGCCTGAAGAGATTAGTCATTTTAGATTGTTGGAGGATATTTCAATGATACAGACAACGATTATGTCCTCTTCTAAAATCTAAATAGAATACGTTGCATATTGCAATAGTTTATAGTTAAGTAACTAGAGTCAGTGCAGCATATCTAAAATACAATCTGAAATAGTTGTGCTTGACTTAACCCAAACAAATCGTACTTTATGAATATGACTAAGAGTACAGTAGCATGTTACACTGTGTGTGTGTTTTATGTTTATTTATCGTCGCTACCGGTTGCCCATATGAGCGACGCCTCCTGAAGAGATTGGTCATTTTAGATTTGTGGATGATAGTGCAATGATACAGACAGAGACCCATTCCATGTGGGGGGTGGGTGTGTGTGGGGGTGTGGGGGGTGTGGGGTTTTGGTGTGACGAAAAACTGTACAGTTTAAGTTATTAAAGCATTCTTCTTCTATAATATAAATCCCCCTCCTTTCCTCCTCCTCCCACATGCCCTCTCTCCACCCTCCCTCCTTCCCCCCCCCCTCTCTCTCTATCTAAGCAAACAAGTTAAACAATCCTTGTTTATGACAACTAAACTAAGACTCTTGACCTTGGATACTATATCTCTCTACGCAAACAAGTTAAACAATCCTTGTTTATGACAGCTAAACTAGATTAATGGTCTTTTCTCGAAAATAAGACTCGTGACCTTGGGTGTAGAGAACAATCATTGAATGTAATGGTTACTAAAAATAACCTATCTTGTTATTATTCCTTAAAGCGACACTACATCAGTGAGAAATCAAATGTATACATAATGTAATTTCCTATTATATGGTATCATTTTGTTTCCAAATATTTGCCTCCAAAACTGAGTATTTCAACTAATAAACAAGCGTCGTATACGCGGTTTGTTGACATAACAAAATAATGTAAACAGGGTCAACATACATGCGTAATACAACTTGTGTATCCCGAATAACGAGATTTATGGTACAGATTTACAGTTATATCTCACATTTGTTCCTATGCATATTTATTTGTAGACTAATCTTAGTTAAATATATTATCTCAAAGCGACATTGTCAAGCGTTTAGTATTGACTACAATGACAAAGAAATGTCAATTCAGGAGCGTGGATGACCCGTATATGAAATCCAACATTCACTTTTGAAAGTCTGTAGACCACAAACACATTGTTTATTGACTGAATATTTGTGTTCGAATGTATTCGGAACAAGTTGTGGTAGCAATGTATTTATATGTTATGTGAACAATTAATGGAATTATTTAGGCGGAAAATAATTTCTCCTTTGATGTGTTTGTGTTTTACGTTTATTTATCGTCGCTACCGGTTGTCCATATGTGCGACGCCTCCTGAAGAGATTAGTAATTTTAGATATTTGGAGGATAGTGCAATAATACAGACAGAGACCCATTCCAGAGTCTCCTCTGGTTCTTTTACGTGCATGGTGCACAGCACCGACACGAGACCTCGGTTTAACGTCCCATATGTAAGACTGTTAATTGTATACGGTCAGACGGGGGATCGAACCTGCGACCCCTGAATCACCAGTTCAATCATTATTATCTGGTTGTCAACATAATATTATAGTTTGTCGAATAGCGGGCTCGGTTTACTACAGTTCCGTCTGTCTTTCCGTTGATTGGTTTACGATCTAGTGGTACTGACCAATGACAAACTTGTTATGAATTAAATATCCAATCAATGGGCATTTCGATGGGAAGTTGTTGTTTTTGACCTAAGCATAGCTTTCTTCTTCATTCAACTCTGGGCGCTAACACGGTACACATGGCGAAACGTTTAATTTTATTTTAAAAATGGAGAGGGAATGATGGATAATAATGGTTGATGTAAAAACCCAAGTGTTCACATACAATAGCTTTAACCAAGTGCTCACATACAATAGCTTTACCCAAGTGCTCACATACAATAGCTTTACCCAAGTGCTCACATACAATAGCTTTACCCAAGTGCTCACATACAATAGTTTTACCCAAGTGCTCACATACAATATACAGCTTTACCCAAGTGCTCACATACAATAGCTTTACCCAAGTACTCACATACAATAGCTTTACCCAAGTGCTCACATACAATAGCTTTACCCAAGTGCTCACATACAATAGCTTTTCTCAAGTGCTCAAATACAATAACTTTACCAAAATGCTCACAAACAATTGCTTTACCCAAGTGCTAACATACAATATACAGGTTTACCCAAGTGCTCACATACAATATACAGGTTTACCCAAGTGCTGACATACAATATACAGCTTTACCCAAGTGCTAGCATACAATATACAGGCTTATCCAAGTGCTCACATACAATATACAGGCTTACCCAAGTGCTCACACACAATATACAGGTCTACCTAAGTGCTCACATACAATATACAGGCTTACCCAAGTGCTCACACACAATATACAGGTCTACCCAAGTGCTCACATACAATATACAGGTTTACCCAAGTGCTCACACACAATATACAGGTCTACCCAAGTGCTCACATACAATATACAGGCTTACCCAAGTGCTCACATACAATATACAGGTCTACCCAAGTGCTCACATACAATATACAGGTTTACCCAAGTGCTCACATACAATATACAGCTTTACCCAACTGCTAGCATACAATATACAGGTTTACCTAAGTGCTAACATACAATATACAGGTTTACCCAAGTGCTCACATACAATATACAGGTTTACCCAAGTACTCCCATACAATATACAGCTTTACCCAAGTGCTCACATACAATATACAGCTTTACCCAAGTGCTCACATACAATATACAGGTTCACCCAAGTGCTCACATACAATATACATGCTTACCCAAGTGCTCACATACAATATACAGGTTTACCCAAGTGCTCACATACAATATACAGCTTTACCCAAGTGCTAACATACAATATACAGGTTTACCCAAGTACTCCCATAAAATATACAGGTTTACCCAAGTGCTCACATACAATATACAGGTTTACCCAAGTGCTCACATACAATATACAGCTTTACCCAAGTGCTCACACACAATATACAGCTTTACCCAAGTGCTCACATACAATATACAGCTTTACCCAAGTGCTCACATACAATAAACAGCTTTACCCAAGTGCTAATATACAATATACAGCTTTACCCAAGTGCTAACATACAATATACAGCTTTACCCAAGTGCTCACATACAATATACAGCTTTACCCAAGTGCTCACATACAATATACAGCTTTACCCAAGTGCTCACATACAATATACAGCTTTACCCAAGTGCTCACATACAATATACAGCTTTACCCAAGTGCTCACATACAATATACAGCTTTACCCAAGTGCTCACATACAATATACAGCTTTACCCAAGTGCTCACATACAATATACAGCTTTACCCAAGTGCTCACATACAATATATAGGTTTACCCAAGTACTCCCATACAATATACAGCTTTACCCAAGTGCTCACATACAATATACTTATGAAATGTACACTGGTATTTTCGTTCTTTATTCCTGGTTGTGATACACGCTTATTATGCAATATTCAATACAGATGCATCACACTATTTGAATAGGCTGGGTATTGTGTGGATTTGGGGAAGTAGGTTGAAAATATGTTCAGTGAACATCTTATCTAGAAATTGAACGTAAATGTAATTTGTGATATTTTATTCAATACAATATATTTATCTTTCCATATATCTTGGGTTTACGTTACATAGACAAACATGTTTAGATAGTGTAGGTATAATAGTGCAGGCATGATTAATACGCTACATAGACAAATATGTTTAGATAGTGTAGGTATAATAGTGCAGGCATGATTAATACGTTACATAGACAAACATGTTTAGATATTGTAGGTATAATAGTGCAGGCATGATTAATACGTTAAATAGACAAACATGTTTAGATATTGTAGGTATAATAGTTCAGACATGATTAATACGTTACATAGACAAACATGTTTAGATATTGTAGGTATAACAGTTCAGACATGAGTAATACGATACATAGACAAACATGTTTAGATATTGTAGGTATACTAGTGCAGACATGATTAATACGTTACATAGACAAACATGTTTAGATATTGTAGGTATAACAGTTCAGACATGATTAATACATTACATAGACACACATGTTTAGATATTGTAGGTATAATAGTGCAGACATGATTAATACGTTACATAGACAAACATGTTTAGATATTGTAGGTATAATAGTGCAGGTATGATTAATACGTTACATAGATAAACATGTTTAGATATTGTAGATATAATAGTGCAGACATGATTAATACGTTACATAGACAAACATGTTTAGATATTGTAGGTATAATAGTGCAGACATGATTAATACGTTACATAGACAAACATGTTTAGATATTGTAGGTATAATAGTGCAGACATGATTAATACGTTACATAGACAAACATGTTTAGATATTGTAGGTATAATAGTGCAGACATGATTAATACGTTGCATAGACAAACATGTTTAGATATTGTAGGTATAATAGTGCAGGCATGATTAATACGTTACATAGACAAACATGTTTAGATATTGTAGGTATAATAGTGCAGACATGATTAATACGTTACATAGACAAACATGTTTAGATATTGTAGGTATAACAGTTCAGACATGATTAATATGTTACATAGACAAACATGTTTAGATATTGTAGGTATAATAGTGCAGACATGATTAATACGTTACATAGACAAACATGTTTAGATATTGTAGGTATAACAGTTCAGACATGATTAATATGTTACATAGACAAACATGTTTAGATATTGTAGGTATAATAGTGCAGACATGATTAATACGTTACATAGACAAACATGTTTAGATATTGTAGGTATAATAGTGCAGACATGATTAATACGTTACATAGACAAACATGTTTAGATATTGTAGGTATAATAGTGCAGACATGATTAATACGTTGCATAGACAAACATGTTTAGATATTGTAGGTATAATAGTGCAGGCATGATTAATACGTTACATAGACAAACATGTTTAGATATTGTAGGTATAATAGTGCAGACATGATTAATACGTTACATAGACAAACATGTTTAGATATTGTAGGTATAACAGTTCAGACATGATTAATATGTTACATATACAAACATGTTTAGATATTGTAGGTATAATAGTGCAGGCATGATTAATACGTTACATAGACAAACATGTTTAGATATTGTAGGTATAATAGTGCAGACATGATTAATACGTTACATAGACAAACATGTTTAGATATTGTAGGTATAATAGTGCAGACATGATTAATACGTTGCATAGACAAACATGTTTAGATATTGTAGGTATAATAGTGCAGCCATGATTAATACGTTACATAGACAAACATGTTTAGATATTGTAGGTATAATAGTGCAGACATGATTAATACGCTGTCATACCTTAATTTCAATATGTATCTAATTATAGGAGAAGACCTCTATAAGCTATAGCGTTCGGTTCTAATCCTTTTTCATACATGTAAGTAAATTTGGTGTAAACTGTATATTTGTATATGTTATATCATTGTTTGAAATAAACTATCTTTAAATTAACTATATCATGTATGTAAATCATGATACTCAAGAAAAACAGGTATGAACATATACAATGGAAGGTTCTCATGGTAAGGAGCAATCCATGGCAGAAGCCATCCACGGCTGGAGCAATCTACAGAAGGAGCAATCCATGGCAGAAGCCATCCACGGCTGGAGCAATCGACAGAAGGAGCAATCCATGGCAGAAGCCATCCACGGCTGGAGCAATCTACAGAAGGAGCAATCCATGGCAGAAGCCATCCACGGCTGGAGCAATCGACAGAAGGAGCAATCCATGGCAGAAGCCATCCACGGCTGGAGCAATCTACAGAAGGAGCAATCCATGCCAGAAGCCATCCACGGCTGGAGCAATCGACTAAAGGAGCAATCTACAGAAGGAGCGATCCATGACAGAAGTCATTCACGACTGGAGCAATATACATAAGGAGCGATCCATGACAGAAGACATTCACGACTGGAGCAATATACATAAGGAGCAATCTACAGAAGGAGCAATCTACAGAAGGAGCAATCTACAGAAGGAGCAATCTACAGAAAGAGCAATCCATGGCATAAGCCATTCACGGCTGGAGCAATCTACAGAAGGAGCAATCCATGGCATAAGCCATTCACGGCTGGAGCAATCTACAGAAGGAGCAATCAATGGCAGAGGCCATTCACTGCTGGGGCAATCTACAGAAGGAGCAATCCATGGCAGAAGCCATTCACAGCTGGAGCAATCTACAGAAGGAGCAATCCATGGCAGAAGCCATTCACGACTGGAGCAATCTACAGAAGGAGCAATCCATGGCAGAAGCCATTCACGGCTGGAGCAATCTACAGAAGGAGCAATCAATGGCATAAGCCATTCACGGCTGGAGCAATCTACAGAAGGAGCAATCCATGGCAGAAGCCATTCACGGCTGGAGCAATCTACATAAGGAGCAATCCATGGCATAAGCCATTCACGACTGGAGCAATCTACAGAAGGAGCAATCCATGGCAGAAGTCTTTCACGGCTGGAGCAATCTACAAAAGGAGCAATCCATGGCAGAAGCCATTCACGACTGGAGCAATCTACAGAAGGAGCAATCAATGGCATAAGCCATTCACGGCTGGAGCAATCTACAGAAGGAGCAATCCATGGCAGAAGTCTTTCACGGCTGGAGCAATCTACAGAAGGTGCGATCCATGACAGAAGCCATTCACGGCTGGAGCAATCTACAGAAGGAGCGATCCATTGCAGAAGCCATTCACGGCTGGAGCAATCTACAGAAGGAGCGATCCATTGCAGAAGCCATCCACGGCTGGAGCAATCTACAGAATGAGCAACCCATGGCAGAAGCCATTCACGGCTGGAGCAATCTACAGAAGGAGCAATCCATGGAATAAGCCATTCACGGCTGGAGCAATCTACAGAAGGAGCAATCCATGGCGGAAGTCATTCACGGCTGGAGCAATCTACAAAAGGAGCAATCCATGGCAGAAGCCATTCACGGCTGGAGCAATCTACAGAAGGAGCAATCTACAGAAGGTGCGATCCATGGCAGAAGCCATTCACGGCTGGAGCAATCTACAGAAGGAGCAATCCATGGCAGAAGCCATTAACTGCTGGAGCAATCTACAGAAGGAGCAATCCATGGCAGAAGTCATTCACGGCTGGAGCAATCTACAAAAGGAGCAATCCATGGCAGAAGCCATTCACGGCTGGAGCAATCTACAGAAGGAGCAATCTACAGAAGGTGCGATCCATGGCAGAAGCCATTCACGGCTGGAGCAATCTACAGAAGGAGCAATCCATGGCAGAAGCCATTAACTGCTGGAGCAATCTACAGAAGGTGCGATCCATGGCAGAAGCCATTCACGGCTGGAGCAGTCTACAGAAGGAGCGATCCATGGCAGAAGTCATTCACGGCTGCAGCAATATACAGAAGGAGCGATCCATGGCAGAAGCCATTCACGGCTGGAGCAATCCGTGGAAGGATCAATCTACATAAGGAGCGATCCATGGCAGAAGCCATTCACGACTGGAGCAATCCGTGAAAGGAGCAATATACAGAAGGAGCGATCCTTGGCAGAAGCCATCCACGGCTGGTGCAATCCGTGGAAGGATCAATCTACAGAAGGAGCGGTCCATGGAAGAAGCCATTCACGGCTGGAGCAATCTACAGAATGAGCGATCCTTGGCAGAAGCCATCCACGGCTGGAGCAATATAACGAAGGAGCGATCCTTGGCAGAAGCCATCCACGGCTGGAGCAATCGATGGATTGATCAATCTACAGAAGGAGCGATCCTTGGCAGAAGCCATCCACGGCTGGAGCAATATACAGAAGGAGCGATCCATGGCATAAGCCATCCATGGCTGGAGCAATCGATGGATTGATCAATCTACAGAAGGAGCGATCCATGACAGAAGCCATTCACGGCTGCAGCAATATAACGAAGGAGCGATCCATGACAGAAGCCATTCACGGCTGGATCAATCTACAGACGGAGCGATCCATGGCAGAAGCCATTCACGGCTGGAGCAATCTACAGAAGGAGCGATCCATCACAGAAGCAATTCACGGCTGCAGCAATATAAAGAAGGAGCGATCCATGACAGAAGCCATTCACGGCTGGATCAATCTACAGACGGAGCGATCCATGGCAGAAGCCATTCACGGCTGGAGCAATCTACAGAAGGAGCGATCCATGGCAGAAGCCATTCACGGCTGGATCAATCTACAGAAGGGGCGATCCATGGCAGAAGCCATTCACGGCTGGAGCAATCTACAGAAGGATCGATCCATGGCAGAAGCCATTCACGGCTGGAGCAATCCGTTGAAGGATCAATCTACAGAAGGAGCGATCCATGGCAGAAGCCATTCACGGCTGGAGCAATCTACAGAAGGAGCGATCCATGACAGAAGAAATTCACGGCTGGTGCAATCCTTGGAAGGAGCAGTCTACAGAAGGAGCGATCCATGGCAGAAGCCATTCACCGCTGGAGCAATCTACAGAAGGGGCGATCCATGGCAGAAGCCATTCACCGCTGGAGCAATCTACAGAAGGTGGGATACATGGCAGAAGCCATTCACCGCTGGAGCAATCTACAGAAGGAGCGATCCATGGCAGAAGCCATTCACGGCTGGAGCAATCCGTTGAAGGATCAATCTACAGAAGGAGCGATCCATGGCAGAAGCCATGCACGGCTGGAGCAATCCGTTGAAGGATCAATCTACAGAAGCAGCGATCCATGGCAGAAGTCATTCACGGCTGGAGCAATCCGTGGAAGGATCAATCTACAGAAGGAGCGATCCATGGCAGAAGCCATTCACGGCTGGAGCAATCCGTT
Source organism: Archivesica marissinica (assembly GCA_014843695.1). Classification (NCBI taxonomy): domain Eukaryota; kingdom Metazoa; phylum Mollusca; class Bivalvia; order Venerida; family Vesicomyidae; genus Archivesica; species Archivesica marissinica. Next base: position 1,909,234 of record CM026386.1, on the reverse strand, counting down.
GAAGGATCAATCTACAGAAGGAGCTATCCATGGCAGAAGCCATTCACGGCTGGAGCAATCCGTGGAAGGATCAATCTACAGAAGGTGGGATCCATGACAGAAGCCATTCACGGCTGCAGCAATCTACAGAAGGAGCGATCCATGGCAGAAGCCATTCACGGCTGGAGCAATCCGTGGAAGGATCAATCTACAGAAGGTGGGATCCATGACAGAAGCCATTCACGGCTGCAGCAATCTACAGAAGGAGCGATCCATGACAGAAGCCATTCACGGCTGGAGCAATCTACAGCAGGAGCGATCCATGGCAGAAGCCATTCACAGCTGCATCAATCTACAGAAGGAACTATCCATGACAGAAGCTATTCACGGCTGGAGCAATCTACAGAAGGAACTATCCATGGCAGAAGCTATTCACGGCTGGAGCAATCCGTGGAAGGATCAATCTACAGAAGGAGCGATCCATGACAGAAGCCATTCACGGCTGGATCAATCTACAGAAGGAGCTATCCATGACAGAAGCCATTCACGGCTGGAGCAATCCGTGGAAGGATCAATCCACAGAAGGAGCAATCCATGAATGGACACAGTAAATAGGATTGGTAAGTACTTTACCGGGTGCAAGGATCAAGCAAGCACTCAGCAGCCCTACGAAATGCATCATATACATACAATTGCATTGTCATTTACCTTTTACAGCGCTTAAAAGAATGAACGTATACACTAGTTGTGTAGGTCTATCAGCTTCCTTTGGGCACAAGGCAGAGGAGTTGGTAGGTTTGAAGAAATATGCAATCTGCGTCTTCATCTATTCCTGTTTTGTATGTGGGGCGAGAGGTGTTAATTTCGCAAATGGTGACAATTACCATCCGTTATTGTGGAGGATAACCACATGCGCCTCTTTGAGCAACATCTCAGGAACTTGCGAGCACCCAGATAGAACCGATGGTCTTCCATACGTCAGTTGCATAGCTTCAACACTTGAAAACATTCAACATTCCCAACAGGATTCGAATCTACAGCTGTGCGGGGTAAGTGATTTGATGTCAGCTACCATAGCCACTCGGACACCCACCCGGACACCCACCCTTAGGTATACACGGTAATTGTGATCATTTGTATTCACTGAACTCTCGATAGAAGGAAGACATCGTCACAATACAGATGTAGTGGTGCTGCTGTGTGTGATCGACTAAGTTGTGACCATGTTTGGTTGATCATTTAAACTGCCATGCTTCCAAACACTTTGCTGGTATATAGTATAAAGCACATGTGTCGACATTAGAGTTCATGTATTTATATTTACAGTTTAAAGTTACGAATTTGTAATAATGTTTTTTAAAAATGCAACTAATACACTATATTCTAATTACATGTATTGAATAATACACACACTCTTCTCAAAATATATGATGATGTATGTTGGATTTATTGCAGCCGCCATGTTATGTTTTATTGCAATGAACATGCTATAATTATGTTTATGCCAAATAAAAACATATATTATTGGTAGTTTAACTGAATGTGTGTACATATTTAAAGCGAAACTACATTAGTGAAACTTCTACAGAATGTATTATTCTATTATGTGGTATAATATTTTTCCTAATAGTATTTTAACTAATAAGCAAACGTCGTTTGACATAGCAAAATAATGTAAATAGGGTTGACATTCGCGCGTAATACAATTCGTGTATCATGAATAACACGATTTATGCTACCGATTTACCGGTATTTCTCGCATGTGTGCCTATGCATATTTATTTGTAGACTAGTCTTAGTTAAATTATCATTAAACGACATTATCTCGCGTTTAGTATTGATTCCGATGACAAACACACGTCAATTCAGGAACGTGGATGATCGTTATATGAAATACTACTTTCAATTTTGAAAGTTTGTAGATCACAAAATCATTTTTTATTGATTCAATGTTAGTGTTCGAATGTATTCGGAAGAATTTGTAGTAGCAACGCATTAATACGTGAACAAAATGCAATGTATTTGCTTTTTGCGATGTAATGTCGCTTTAAACCCGCATTTAATGTTAACGTCTATGACATTTTGACATTCAAAGACATTGTATCGACCTAGATTACGGACAAGTCTGGCAGGTGAACTTACAGCAATGCATTGGTTGTACTCTACAGTTTTAATTCCTGTCAAGTCTAGTAACAAGGTGAGGCCCAGGCCGAGTTATCGATACTCATATAATATGTTTGGTATATATACACCCCATAAAAATATTATAACATTAATCTGTCTGGGCCTCAAAATATACACTGCATACATTATAGAACCGTTACAAGTGAGTTTACAATGTAGCATGAGGAAATAAATCATAAGTAGTATATATACTGTTCCTTTCATCCGCGTACATCACGTTAAGCACATGTCCTCAAACGGCATCGCGAGCCGCCATACAATGTCTCATGATACCAGACTCAACCGTTCTCGAGTTTTTGTTTTGTATTTATTTAACGTCGCTATCGGTTTCCCATTTGAGCGACGGGCAGTTTACCTAACAACACCTTTCCTGGGCACGCTCCAGCGGTTAACCAGTACTTGGTGCACCAACCTCCGTAAGAAACTGCCACCTTTTTCATATAAATGAGACACGGTCTGAGCGGGGCTCGAACCCGTGACCATCAGAGATGATAGGTTACAGTGGTATACAATTCAGCGACCTTAACCACTCGACCACAGAGGCGGTCTTCTCGAGTTATTGAGCAAACAAGTTTTATATTAAAGATTGATGTGACATTGACCTTTAACTCAATGACCCCCCCCCCCAATAACCAGCATGTACTGGTCACACGCAACATCCGGTTAAATATCTAGGTCAACCGTTTTTGAGTAATTGAGCAAACAGGTGTTATTCATTCAATACCGCTTTGTTGTTTACCTATAACCGTCGGACAAAACCACAAACTGGTCATCTACATGACATAGCCAAAATACACTGGGCTGTGCGCTGTGTGAATATGGGTCATTTACTGTCAGTATCACTTGCCACTACCTGTCGCCTAGTCTGGGAACAGGCGTTGATATAGTTTGCCTGATCAGTCATATAAATATATTTTAATACCGAGACGATTAATTGGGCCGTATGGAGTTTCTGACGTCAAATTATGTGCGTCTAAATCAACTGGAACCTACAGGCTACCTGTCGCTGATCCGTTTGATGTTCATCAATGTGTCATGTTTTGTATTCACATGTATATGTAACACGAATCTAGCAATAAAATATGATTAAACTAAACAAACGTCCCTACATAGTTTACGATGTGTTGATGAGCGGACAATATTCTGACACTGACCCCAAAATCAAAAAGACTCACTATCACCTTTGACGGAATTAGGTCAACCAGTTCGTAATGTGACTAACATACATAACATACCGACAGATCGTCTGCATGTCCCAGCTTTTCGAAGAGTGTATAGAAACTGTGCCCGTGTATGCGCATAGTAAAAGTAGAACTGTAGTCCTGCAATTGTATGTTACAAAATGCAAGAAATTGCTTCATTTCAAAAAAATTCCGGGGGGCATTGGCCTCGGACCCCCCTAGCGTACTCGCTCGCTATGCTCACTCGATAAACAAGCATATTTTGGCCGTGCGTATCATCAAAATAGCTCCAGCAACGGCCCTGACTGGTCCAGTGTATCCTTAGACTCGAAACGGTCAAATTATCTTAAAGATTAATATACTTGTCCTAGTTTACAGTAACTCGATGGATGGTGATGATTATTCAAGTGTAGTATTTTATATGTATAGGATATAAGCCGAAAACATCCAATTTGTAAAATATTGGACTGTGTGAGGCGCGCAGCGCCGATGACAGTACACATATTTTACATATTGGATCCGTTTGAACACAGTTATATAACAAGACCCTACTAATTAAAATTGTTAATTTCGTACATGTACGCGTAGGATTTTAATATAATACTGCATTTTGACGACACCTGTCCAATATTAAGAATAATGGACTGCAAGTACAAAGGTATGACGTCACGAGCACACATAGTTCGTGCATCTCGGATAGCATAAATAGTGGAGTGTAGATAATTACGCTTCGTCGTTCGCCGGCGGCTCAAATCATCATCATTAACTCAATTCGAAGTCATTTTTCATTACGTGTTTATATGTTCTTTTAACTGGAAACTGTGTCATGTGAATACATTAGGCCAGTCGTGGAATGATTACTGTCTGATTTTGAAGACCATATTCTGTTTGCAATGTTAAGCGCTAAAGTTTTATATGAGGGGAGAGGGCTGCGGGCAAGTAGAGGGTACTGATTGTCGCAGTCAGCATATGAAAATTCCAGGCGCTACTTATTGGTTACATGTCCGTCATGCATCTACTCTAAATTGCAGTCTGTAATTTTATGTCATAAGACTGTTTAGTTAGTTTATCTAACCATTTGCATACTATGCATTTTATCGTACTGTGCATAACATCTAACTATTGATTTGCAATATAATATGATTAAATTACAGAAACTAGTATTATATTTTCAAATGACGTCATATCTAAATTGTAGATTAAATAGAATGTATTCAAATATTACCACAATAACGTATTCATTAGATACAAATAGGCACATAACACTTAAAATGAAGCTATCGAAGGTTTAGCAATAGAGCCAGAGAGCTATAGTAGGTTTAGCAATAGAGACAGATCTATAGAAGGTTTAGCAATAGAGACGGAGATAAGGAGCTATAGAAGGTTTAGCAATAGAGACAGAGATAAGGAGCTATAGTAGGTTTAGCAATAGAGACAGAGATAAGGAGCTATAGAAGGTTTAGCAATAGAGACAGAGATAAGGAGCTATAGTAGGTTTAGCAATAGAGACAGAGCTATAGAAGGTTTAGCAATAGAGACAGAGAGCTATCGAAGGTTTAGCAATAGAGACAGATCTATAGAAGGTTTAGCAATAGAGACGGAGATAAGGAGATATAGAAGGTTTAGCAATAGAGACAGAGATATAGAAGGTTTAGCAATAGAGACAGAGATAAGGAGATATAGAAGGTTTAGCAATAGAGACAGAGATAAGGAGCTATAGAAGGTTTAGCAATAGAGACAGAGATAAGGAGCTA
>CM026386.1:1816910-1903136 GCA_014843695.1 Archivesica marissinica | reverse complement strand
TTCATGTTCTACTGTTGTTATATACATTTGGCACCTACTTGTCTATTGCTACTTGGGGTTCATGTTCTACTGTTGTTAGATACATTTGGCACTCACTTGTCTATTGTTACTTGGGGTTCATGTTCTACTGTTGTTATATACATTTGGCACTTACTTGTCTATTGTTGCTTGGGGTTCATTTTCTACTGTTGTTATATACATTTGGCACTCACTTGTCTATTGTTACTTGGGGTTCATGTTCTACTGTTGTTAGATACATTTGGCACTGATTTTTCTATTGTTACTTGGGGTTCATGTTCTATTGTTGTTATATACATTTTTCACTCACTTGTCTATTGTTACTTGGGGTTCATGTTCTACTGTTGTTAGATACATTTGGCACCTACTTGTCTATTGTTACTTGGGGTTCATGTTCTACTGTTGTTAGATACATTTGGCACTTACTTGTCTATTGTTACTTGTGGTTCATGTTCTACTGTTGTTATATACATTTGGCACTCACTTGTCTATTGCTACTTGGGATTCATGTTCCATTGTTGTTATATACATTTGGCACTCACTTGTCTATTGCTACTTGTGGTTCATGTTCTACTGTTGTTAGATACATTTGGCACTCACTTGTCTATTGCTACTTGGGGTTCATGTTCTACTGTTTATATACATTGGCACTCACTTGTCTATTGTTACTTGGGGTTCATGTTCTACTGTTGTTATATACATTTGGCACTCCCTTGTCTATTGTTACTTGGGGTTCATGTTCTACTGTTGTTAGATACATTTGGCACTCACTTGTCTATTGTTACTTGGGGTTCATGTTCTACTGTTGTATATACATTTGGCACTCACTTGTCTATTGTTACTTGGGGTTCATGTTCTACTGTTGTTATATACATTTGGCACTCACTTGTCTATTGTTACTTGGGGTTCATGTTCTACTGTTGTTATATACATTTGGCACCTTGTCTATACTTTGTTACTGTTGTTAGATACAGTTGTCACTCCCTTGTCTATTGTTACTTGGGGTTCATGTTCTACTCTTGTTATATACATATGGCACTCCCTTGTCTATTGTTACTTGGGGTTCATGTTCTACTGTTGTTTTATACATTTGGCACTCACTTGTATATTGTTACTTGGGGTTCGTGTTCTACTGTTGTTAGATATATTTGGCACTCCCTTGTCTATTGCTACTTGGGGTTCATGTTCTACTGTTGTTAGATACATTTGGCACTCCCTTGTCTATTGTTACTTGGGGTTCGTGTTCTACTGTTGTTATATACATTTGGCACTCCCTTGTCTAATGTTACTTGGGGTTCGTGTTCTAATGTTGATAGATACATTTGGCACTCCCTTGTCTATTGTTACTTGTGATTCATGTTCTACTGTTGATATATACATTTGACACTCACTTGTCAATTGTTACTTGGGATTCATGTTCTACTGTTGATATATACATTTGGCACTCCCTTGTCGATTGTTACTTGGGGTTTGTGTTCTACTGTTGTTATATACAGTTGGCACTCCCTTGTCTATTGTTACTTGGGGTTCATGTTCTACTGTTGTTAGATACATTTGACACTCACTTGTCTATTGTTACTTGTGATTCATGTTCTACTGTTGATATATACATTTGACACTCACTTGTCAATTGTTACTTGGGATTCATGTTCTACTGTTGATAGATATATTTGACACTCACTTGTCTATTGTTACTTGTCTTTCATGTTCTACTGTTGATAGATACATTTGACACTCCACGGTCTATTGCTACTTGGGGTTCATGTTCTACTGTTGATAGATACATTTGGCACTCCCTTGTCTATTGCTACTTGGGGTTCATGTTCTACTGTTGATAGATACAGTTGGCACTCACTTATGTATTGTTACTTGGGATTCATGTTCTACTGTTGATAGATATATTTGACACTCACTTGTCTATTGTTATTTGTCTTTCATGTTCTACTGTTGATAGATACATTTGACACTCACTTGTCTATTGTTACTTGGGGTTCATGTTCTACTGTTGATAGATACATTTGGCACTCCCTTGTCTATTGCTACTTGGGGTTCATGTTCTACTGTTGATAGATACATTTGGCACTCACTTGTCTATTGCTATTTGGGGTTCATGTTCTACTGTTGTTATATACATTTGACACTCACTTGTCTATTGCTACTTGGGGTTCGTGTTCTACTGTTGTTAGTTATAGTTGGCACTCCCTTGTCTATTGCTATTTGGGGTTCATGTTCTACTGTTGTTATATACATTTGGCACTCACTTGTATATTGCTACGTGGGGTTCATGTTCTACTGTTGTTATATACATTTGGCACTCACTTGTCTATTGCTATTTGGGGTTCATGTTCTACCGTTGTTAGATACAGTTGGCACTCACTTGTCTATTGCTATTTGGGGTTCATGTTCTACTGTTGTTATATACATTTGGCACTCCCTTGTCTATTGCTATTTGGGGTTCGTGTTCTACTGTTGTTATATACAGTTGGCACTCACTTGTATATTGCTACCTGGTGTTCATGTTCTACTGTTGATAGATAAATTTGGCATTCACTTGTATATTGCTACGTGGGGTTCATGTTCTACTGTTGTTATATACATTTGGCACTCACTTGTCTATTGCTACTTGGGGTTCATGTTCTACTGTTGTTATATACATTTGGCACTCACTTGTCTATTGCTACTTGGGGTTCATGTTCTACTGTTGTTAGATACAGTTGGCACTCCCTTGTCTATTGTTACTTGGGGTTCATGTTCTACTCTTGTTATATACATATGGCACTCCCTTGTCTATTGTTACTTGGGGTTTGTGTTCTACTGTTGTTATATACAGTTGGCACTCCCTTGTCTATTGTTACTTGGGGTTCATGTTCTACTGTTGTTAGATACATTTGACACTCACTTGTCTATTGTTACTTGTGATTCATGTTCTACTGTTGATAGATACATTTGACACTCACTTGTCTATTGTTACTTGTCTTTCATGTTCTACTGTTGATAGATACATTTGACACTCCCTTGTCTATTGTTACTTGTCTTTCATGTTCTACTGTTGTTATATACAGTTGGCATTCACTTGTCTATTGTTACTTGGTGTTCATGTTCTACTGTTGTTATATACATTTGACACTCACTTGTCTATTGCTACTTGGGGTTCGTGTTCTACTGTTGTTAGATACATTTGGCATTCACTTGTCTATTGTTACTTGGGGTTCATGTTCTAATGTTGTTAGATACATTTGACACTCACTTGTCTATTGCTACTTGGGGTTCGTGTTCTACTGTTGTTAGATACATTTGGCATTCACTTGTCTATTGTTACTTGGGGTTCAGGTTCTACTGTTGTTATATACATTTGGCACTCACTTGTCTATTGCTACTTGGGGTTCGTGTTCTACTGTTGTTAGATATATTTGGCACTCCCTTGTCTATTGCTATTTGGGGTTCATGTTCTACTGTTGTTAGATACAGTTGGCACTCACTTGTCTATTGCTACTTGGGGTTCGTGTTCTACTGTTGTTATATATATATGGCACTCCCTTGTCTATTGCTACTTGGGGTTCATGTTCTACTGTTGATAGATACATTTGGCACTCCCTTGTCTATTGTTACTTGGGGTTCGTGTTCTACTGTTGTTATATACATTTGGCACTCCCTTGTCTAATGTTACTTGGGGTTCGTGTTCTAATGTTGATAGATACATTTGGCACTCCCTTGTCTATTGTTACTTGTGATTCATGTTCTACTGTTGATAGATACATTTGACACTCACTTGTCAATTGTTACTTGGGATTCATGTTCTACTGTTGATAGATACATTTGGCACTCCCTTGTCGATTGTTACTTGGGGTTTGTGTTCTACTGTTGTTATATACAGTTGGCACTACCTTGTCTATTGTTACTTGGGGTTCATGTTCTACTGTTGTTAGATACATTTGACACTCACTTGTCTATTGTTACTTGTGATTCATGTTCTACTGTTGATATATACATTTGACACTCACTTGTCAATTGTTACTTGGGATTCATGTTCTACTGTTGATAGATATATTTGACACTCACTTGTCTATTGTTACTTGTCTTTCATGTTCTACTGTTGATAGATACATTTGACACTCACTTGTCTATTGTTACTTGGGGTTCATGTTCTACTGTTGATAGATACATTTGGCACTCCCTTGTCTATTGCTACTTGGGGTTCATGTTCTACTGTTGATAGATACAGTTGGCACTCACTTATCTATTGTTACTTGTCATTCATGTTCTACTGTTGATAGATATATTTGACACTCACGTATCTATTGTTACTTGTCTTTCATTTTCTACTGTTGATAGATACATTTGACACTCCACGGTCTATTGCTACTTGGGGTTCATGTTCTACTGTTGATAGATAAAGTTGGCACTCACTTATCTATTGTTACTTGGGGTTCATGTTCTACTGTTGTTATATACAGTTGGCACTCACTTGTCTATTGTTACTTGGGGTTCGTGTTCTACTGTTGTTAGATACATTTGGCACTCACTTGTCTATTGTTACTTGGGGTTCATGTTCTACTGTTCTTTGATACATTTGGCACTCACTTGTATATTGCTACTTGGGGTTCGTATTCTACTGTTGTTAGATACATTTGGCACTCACTTGTCTATTGTTACATGGGTTAATGTTCTACTGTTGTTAGATACATTTGGCACTCCCTTGTCTTTTGTTACTTGGGGTTCGTGTTCTACTGTTGTTAGATACATTTGGCACTCCCTTGTCTATTGCTACTTGGGGTTCATGTTCTACTGTTGTTATATACATTTGGCACTCCCTTGTCTATTGTTACTTGGGGTTCATGTTCTACTGTTGTTATATACATTTGGCACTCACTTATCTATTGTTACATGGGGTTCATGTTCTACTGTTGTTAGATACATTTGGCACTCCGTTGTCTATTATTACTTGGGGTTCGTGTTCTACTGTTGTTAGATACATTTGGCACTCCCTTGTCTATTGTTACTTGGGGTTCATGTTCTACTGTTGTTATATACATTTGGCACTCACGTGTCTATTGTTACCTCGGGTTCATGTTCTACTGTTGGTATATACATTTGGCACTCACTTATCTATTGCTACTTGGGGTTCATGTTCTACTGTTGTTATATACATATGGCACTCCCTTGTCTATTGTTACTTGGGGTTCATGTTCTACTGATCTTTGATACATTTGGCACTCACTTGTATATTGCTACTTGGGGTTCGTGTTCTACTGTTGTTAGATATATATGGCACTCCCTTGTCTATTGCTACTTGGGGTTCATGTTCTACTGTTGATAGATACATTTGGCACTCCCTTGTCTATTGTTACTTGGGGTTCGTGTTCTACTGTTGTTATATACATTTGGCACTCCCTTGTCTAATGTTACTTGGGGTTCGTGTTCTAATGTTGATAGATACATTTGACACTCCCTTGTCTATTGTTACTTGTGATTCATGTTCTACTGTTGATATATACATTTGACACTCATTTGTCAATTGTTACTTGGGATTCATGTTCTACTGTTGATAGATACATTTGGCACTCCCTTGTCGATTGTTACTTGGGGTTTGTGTTCTACTGTTGTTATATACAGTTGGCACTCCCTTGTCTATTGTTACTTGGGGTTCATGTTCTACTGTTTTTAGATACATTTGACACTCACTTGTCTATTGTTACTTGTGATTCATGTTCTACTGTTGATATATACATTTGACACTCACTTGTCTATTGTTACTTGGGATTCATGTTCTACTGTTGATAGATACATTTGACACTCCCTTGTCTATTGTTACTTGGGATTCATGTTCTACTGTTGATAGATATATTTGACACTCCCTTGTCTATTGTTACTTGGGGTTTGTGTTCTACTGTTGTTATATACAGTTGGCACTCCCTTGTCTATTGTTACTTGGGGTTCATGTTCTACTGTTGTTAGATACAGTTGGCACTCACTTGTATATTGCTACGTGGGGTTCATGTTCTACTGTTGTTATATACATTTGGCACTCACTTGTCTATTGCTACTTGGGGTTCATGTTCTACTGTTGTTAGATACAGTTGGCACTCCCTTGTCTATTGTTACTTGGGGTTCATGTTCTACTCTTGTTATATACATATGGCACTCCCTTGTCTATTGTTACTTGGGGTTAATGTTCTACTGTTCTTTGATACATTTGGCACTCACTTGTATATTGCTACTTGGGGTTCGTGTTCTACTGTTGTTAGATATATATGGCACTCCCTTGTCTATTGCTACTTGGGGTTCATGTTCTACTGTTGATATATACATTTGGCACTCCCTTGTCTATTGTTACTTGGGGTTCGTGTTCTACTGTTGTTATATACATTTGGCACTCCATTGTCTAATGTTACTTGGGGTTCGTGTTCTAATGTTGATAGATACATTTGGCACTCACTTGTCTATTGTTACTTGTGATTCATGTTCTACTGTTGATAGATACATTTGACACTCACTTGTCAATTGTTACTTGGGATTCATGTTCTACTGTTGATAGATACATTTGGCACTCCCTTGTCGATTGTTACTTGGGGTTTGTGTTCTACTGTTGTTATATACAGTTGGCACTCCCTTGTCTATTGTTACTTGGGGTTCATGTTCTACTGTTGTTAGATACATTTGACACTCACTTGTCTATTGTTACTTGTGATTCATGTTCTACTGTTGATATATACATTTGACACTCCCTTGTCTATTGTTACTTGGGATTCATGTTCTACTGTTGATATATATATTTGACACTCCCTTGTCTATTGTTACTTGGGGTTTGTGTTCTACTGTTGTTATATACAGTTGGCACTCCCTTGTCTATTGTTACTTGGGGTTCATGTTCTACTGTTGTTAGATACATTTGACACTCACTTGTCTATTGTTACTTGTGATTCATGTTCTACTGTTGATATATACATTTGACACTCACTTGTCTATTGTTACTTGGGATTCATGTTCTACTGTTGTTATATACATTGGCACTCACTTGTCTATTGTTACTTGGTGTTCATGTTCTACTGTTGTTATATACATTTGACACTCACTTGTCTATTGCTACTTGGGGTTCGTGTTCTACTGTTGTTAGATACATTTGGCATTCACTTGTCTATTGTTACTTGGGGTTCATGTTCTACTGTTGTTATATACATTTGACACTCCCTTGTCTATTGTTACTTGGGGTTCGTGTTCTAATGTTGATAGATACATTTGGCACTCCCTTGTCTATTGTTACTTGTGATTCATGTTCTACTGTTGATAGATACATTTGACACTCACTTGTCAATTGTTACTTGGGATTCATGTTCTACTGTTGATAGATACATTTGGCACTCCCTTGTCGATTGTTACTTGGGGTTTGTGTTCTACTGTTGTTATATACAGTTGGCACTCCCTTGTCTATTGTTACTTGGGGTTCATGTTCTACTGTTGTTAGATACATTTGACACTCACTTGTCTATTGTTACTTGTGATTCATGTTCTACTGTTGATATATACATTTGACACTCACTTGTCTATTGTTACTTGGGATTCATGTTCTACTGTTGATAGATATATTTGACACTCACTTGTCTATTGTTACTTGTCTTTCATGTTCTACTGTTGATAGATACATTTGACACTCCCTTGTCTATTGCTACTTGGGGTTCATGTTCTACTGTTGATAGATACATTTGGCACTCCCTTGTCTATTGTTACTTGGGGTTCATGTTCTACTGTTGATAGATACAGTTGGCACTCACTTATATATTGTTACTTGGGGTTCATGTTCTACTGTTGTTAGATACATTTGGCACTCACTTGTCTATTGTTATTTGGGGTTCATGTTCTACTGTTGATAGATACATTTGACACTCACTTGTCTATTGTTACTTGGGGTTCATGTTCTACTGTTGATAGATACATTTGGCACTCACTTGTCTATTGTTACTTGGGATTCATGTTCTACTGTTGATAGATACATTTGACACTCACTTGTCTATTGTTACTTGGGTTTCATGTTCTACTGTTGTTATATACATTTGGCACTCACTTGTCTATTGCTACTTGGGGTTCGTGTTCTACTGTTGTTAGATACATTTGGCACTCACTTGTCTATTGCTACTTGGGGTTCGTGTTCTACTGTTGTTAGATACATTTGGCACTCACTTGTCTATTGTTACTTGGGGTTCATGTTCTACTGTTGTTAGATACATTTGGCACTCACTTGTCTATTGCTACTTGGGGTTCATGTTCTACTGTTGTTAGATACATTTGGCACTCACTTGTCTATTGTTACTTGGGTTCATGTTCTACTGTTGTTATATACATTTGGCACTCCCTTGTCTATTGTTACTTGGGGTTCGTGTTCTACTGTTGTTATATACATTTGGCACTCACTTGTCTATTGCTACTTGGGGTTCATGTTCTACTGTTGTTAGATACATTTGGCACTCACTTGTCTATTGCTACTTGGGTTCATGTTCTACTGTTGTTATATACATTTGGCACTCACTTGTCTATTGCTACTTGGGGTTCATGTTCTACTGTTGTTAGATACATTTGGCACTCACTTGTCTATTGTTACTTGGGGTTCATGTTCTACTGTTGTTAGATACATTTGGCACTCCCTTGTCTATTGTTACTTGGGGTTCATGTTCTACTGTTGTTATATACATTTGGCACTCCCTTGTCTATTGTTACTTGGGGTTCATGTTCTACTGTTGTTAGATACATTTGGCACTCACTTGTCTATTGTTACTTGGGGTTCATGTTCTACTGTTGTTAGATACATTTGACACTCACTTGTCTATTGTTACTTGTGATTCATGTTCTACTGTTGATAGATACATTTGACACTCACTTGTCTATTGTTACTTGGGTTTCATGTTCTACTGTTGATAGATACATTTGGCACTCCCTTGTCTATTGTTACTTGTCTTTCATGTTCTACTGTTGTTATATACAGTTGGCATTCACTTGTCTATTGTTACTTGGTGTTCATGTTCTACTGTTGTTATATACATTTGACACTCACTTGTCTATTGCTACTTGGGGTTCGTGTTCTACTGTTGTTAGATACATTTGGCATTCACTTGTCTATTGTTACTTGGGGTTCATGTTCTACTGTTGTTATATACATTTGACACTCACTTGTCTATTGCTACTTGGGGTTCGTGTTCTACTGTTGTTAGATACATTTGGCATTCACTTGTCTATTGTTACTTGGGGTTCATGTTCTACTGTTGTTATATACATTTGGCACTCACTTGTCTATTGTTACTTGGGGTTCATGTTCTACTGTTGTTAGATAATTTGGCACTCCTTGTCTATTGTTACTTGGGGTTCATGTTCTACTGTTGTTAGATACAGTTGGCACTCACTTGTCTATTGTTACTTGGGGTTCGTGTTCTACTGTTGTTATATACATTTGGCACTCCCTTGTCTATTGCTACTTGGGGTTCATGTTCTACTGTTGTTATATACATTTGGCACTCACTTGTCTATTGTTACTTGGGGTTCATGTTCTACTGTTGTTATATACATTTGGCACTCCCTTGTCTATTGTTACTTGGGGTTCATGTTCTACTGTTGATAGATACATTTGGCACTCCCTTGTCTATTGTTACTTGTGATTCATGTTCTACTGTTGATAGATACATTTGACACTCACTTGTCAATTGTTACTTGGGATTCATGTTCTACTGTTGATAGATACATTTGGCACTCCCTTGTCTATTGTTACTTGGGGTTTGTGTTCTACTGTTGTTATATACAGTTGGCACTCCCTTGTCTATTGTTACTTGGGGTTCATGTTCTACTGTTGTTAGATACATTTGACACTCACTTGTCTATTGTTACTTGGGGTTCATGTTCTACTGTTGATAGATACATTTGACACTCACTTGTCTATTGTTACTTGGGGTTCATGTTCTACTGTTGATAGATACATTTGACACTCACTTGTCTATTGTTACTTGGGTTTCATGTTCTACTGTTGTTAGATACATTTGACACTCACTTGTCTATTGTTACTTGGGGTTCATGTTCTACTGTTGTTAGATACATTTGGCACTCCCTTGTCTATTGCTACTTGGGGTTCATGTTCTACTGTTGTTAGATACAGTTGGCACTCACTTGTCTATTGTTACTTGTGATTCATGTTCTACTGTTGATAGATATATTTGACACTCACTTGTCTATTGTTACTTGTGTTTCATGTTCTACTGTTGTTAGATACATTTGACACTCCACGGTCTATTGCTACTTGGGGTTCATGTTCTACTGTTGATAGATACAGTTGGCACTCACTTGTCTATTGTTACTTGGGGTTCATGTTCTACTGTTGTTATATACATTTGGCACTCACTTGTCTATTGTTACTTGGGGTTCGTGTTCTACTGTTGTTAGATACATTTGGCACTCACTTGTCTATTGTTACTTGGGGTTCATGTTCTACTGTTCTTTGATACATTTGGCACTCACTTGTATATTGCTACTTGGGGTTCGTGTTCTACTGTTGTTAGATACATTTGGCACTCACTTGTCTATTGTTACATGGGTTCATGTTCTACTGTTGTTAGATACATTTGGCACTCCCTTGTCTATTGTTACTTGGGGTTCGTGTTCTACTGTTGTTAGATACATTTGGCACTCCCTTGTCTATTGCTACTTGGGGTTCATGTTCTACTGTTGTTATATACATTTGGCACTCCCTTGTCTATTGTTACTTGGGGTTCATGTTCTACTGTTGTTATATACATTTGGCACTCACTTGTCTATTGTTACTTGGGGTTCATGTTCTACTGTTGTTAGATACATTTGGCACTCCGTTGTCTATTGTTACTTGGGGTTCGTGTTCTACTGTTGTTAGATACATTTGGCACTCCCTTGTCTATTGTTACTTGGGGTTCATGTTCTACTGTTGTTATATACATTTGGCACTCACTTGTCTATTGTTACCTCGGGTTCATGTTCTACTGTTGGTATATACATTTGGCACTCACTTGTCTATTGCTACTTGGGGTTCATGTTCTACTGTTGTTATATACATTTGGCACTCCCTTGTCTATTGTTACTTGGGGTTCATGTTCTACTGTTCTTTGATACATTTGGCACTCACTTGTATATTGCTACTTGGGGTTCGTGTTCTACTGTTGTTAGATATATATGGCACTCCCTTGTCTATTGCTACTTGGGGTTCATGTTCTACTGTTGATAGATACATTTGGCACTCCCTTGTCTATTGTTACTTGGGGTTCGTGTTCTACTGTTGTTATATACATTTGGCACTCCCTTGTCTAATGTTACTTGGGGTTCGTGTTCTAATGTTGATAGATACATTTGACACTCCCTTGTCTATTGTTACTTGTGATTCATGTTCTACTGTTGATATATACATTTGACACTCACTTGTCAATTGTTACTTGGGATTCATGTTCTACTGTTGATAGATACATTTGGCACTCCCTTGTCGATTGTTACTTGGGGTTTGTGTTCTACTGTTGTTATATACAGTTGGCACTCCCTTGTCTATTGTTACTTGGGGTTCATGTTCTACTGTTTTTAGATACATTTGACACTCACTTGTCTATTGTTACTTGTGATTCATGTTCTACTGTTGATATATACATTTGACACTCACTTGTCTATTGTTACTTGGGATTCATGTTCTACTGTTGATAGATACATTTGACACTCCCTTGTCTATTGTTACTTGGGATTCATGTTCTACTGTTGATAGATATATTTGACACTCCCTTGTCTATTGTTACTTGGGGTTTGTGTTCTACTGTTGTTATATACAGTTGGCACTCCCTTGTCTATTGTTACTTGGGGTTCATGTTCTACTGTTGTTAGATACAGTTGGCACTCACTTGTATATTGCTACTTGGGGTTCATGTTCTACTGTTGTTATATACATTTGGCACTCACTTGTCTATTGCTACTTGGGGTTCATGTTCTACTGTTGTTAGATACATTTGGCACTCCCTTGTCTATTGTTACTTGGGGTTCATGTTCTACTGTTGTTATATACATTTGGCACTCCCTTGTCTATTGTTACTTGGGGTTCATGTTCTACTGTTGTTTGATACATTTGGCACTCACTTGTCTATTGCTACTTGGGGTTCGTGTTCTACTGTTGTTAGATACATTTGGCACTCCCTTGTCTATTGCTACTTGGGGTTCATGTTCTACTGTTGTTATATACATTTGGCACTCCCTTGTCTATTGTTACTTGGGGTTCGTGTTCTACTGTTGTTATATACATTTGGCACTCCCTTGTCTATTGTTACTTGGGGTTCGTGTTCTAATGTTGATAGATACATTTGGCACTCACTTGTCTATTGTTACTTGTGATTCATGTTCTACTGTTGATAGATACATTTGACACTCACTTGTCAATTGTTACTTGGGATTCATGTTCTACTGTTGATAGATACATTTGGCACTCCCTTGTCTATTGTTACTTGGGGTTTGTGTTCTACTGTTGTTATATACAGTTGGCACTCCCTTGTCTATTGTTACTTGGGGTTCATGTTCTACTGTTGTTAGATACATTTGACACTCACTTGTCTATTGTTACTTGTGATTCATGTTCTACTGTTGATATATACATTTGACACTCCCTTGTCTATTGTTACTTGGGATTCATGTTCTACTGTTGATAGATATATTTGACACTCCCTTGTCTATTGTTACTTGGGGTTTGTGTTCTACTGTTGCTATATACAGTTGGCACTCCCTTGTCTATTGTTACTTGGGGTTCATGTTCTACTGTTGTTAGATACATTTGACACTCCCTTGTCTATTGCTACTTGGGGTTCATGTTCTACTGTTGATAGATACAGTTGGCACTCACTTGTCTATTGTTACTTGTCTTTCATGTTCTACTGTTGTTATATACAGTTGGCATTCACTTGTCTATTGTTACTTGGTGTTCATGTTCTACTGTTGTTATATACATTTGACACTCACTTGTCTATTGCTACTTGGGGATCGTGTTCTACTGTTGTTAGATACATTTGGCATTCACTTGTCTATTGTTACTTGGGGTTCATGTTCTACTGTTGTTATATACATTTGACACTCACTTGTCTATTGCTACTTGGGGTTCGTGTTCTACTGTTGTTA
The DNA here is from genome assembly GCA_014843695.1 of Archivesica marissinica. Classification (NCBI taxonomy): domain Eukaryota; kingdom Metazoa; phylum Mollusca; class Bivalvia; order Venerida; family Vesicomyidae; genus Archivesica; species Archivesica marissinica. The sequence continues at coordinate 1,889,978 of CM026386.1, read as the reverse complement.
GATACATTTGGCACTCACTTGTCTATTGTTACTTGGGGTTCAGTTTCTACTGTTGTTATATACATTTGACACTCACTAGTCTATTGCTACTTGGGGTTCATGTTCTACTGTTGTTATATACATTTGACACTCACTTGTCTATTGCTACTTGGGGTTCGTGTTCTACTGTTGTTAGATATATTTGGCACTCCCTTGTCTATTGCTATTTGGGGTTCATGTTCTACTCTTGTTATATACATTTGGCACTCACTTGTATATTGCTACGTGGGGTTCATGTTCTACTGTTGTTATATACATTTGGCACTCACTTGTCTATTGCTATGTGGGGTTCATGTTCTACTGTTGTTAGATACAGTTGGCACTCACTTGTCTATTGCTATTTGGGGTTCATGTTCTACTGTTGTTATATACATTTGGCACTCCCTTGTCTATTGCTATTTGGGGTACGTGTTCTACTGTTGTTATATACAGTTGGCACTCACTTGTATATTGCTACTTGGTGTTCATGTTCTACTGTTGTTAGATACAGTTGGCACTCACTTGTATATTGCTACGTGGGGTTCATGTTCTACTGTTGTTATATACATTTGGCACTCACTTGTCTATTGCTACTTGGGGTTCATGTTCTACTGTTGTTATATACATTTGGCACTCACTTGTCTATTGCTACTTGGGGTTCATGTTCTACTGTTGTTAGATACAGTTGTCACTCCCTTGTCTATTGTTACTTGGGGTTCATGTTCTACTCTTGTTATATACATATGGCACTCCCTTGTCTATTGTTACTTGGGGTTAATGTTCTACTGTTCTTTGATACATTTGGCACTCACTTGTATATTGCTACTTGGGGTTCGTGTTCTACTGTTGTTAGATATATATGGCACTCCCTTGTCTATTGCTACTTGGGGTTCATGTTCTACTGTTGATAGATACATTTGGCACTCCCTTGTCTATTGTTACTTGGGGTTCGTGTTCTACTGTTGTTATATACATTTGGCACTCCCTTGTCTAATGTTACTTGGGGTTCGTGTTCTAATGTTGATAGATACATTTGGCACTCCCTTGTCTATTGTTACTTGTGATTCATGTTCTACTGTTGATAGATACATTTGACACTCACTTGTCAATTGTTACTTGGGATTCATGTTCTACTGTTGATATATACATTTGGCACTCCCTTGTCGATTGTTACTTGGGGTTTGTGTTCTACTGTTGTTATATACAGTTGGCACTCCCTTGTCTATTGTTACTTGGGGTTCATGTTCTACTGTTGTTAGATACATTTGACACTCACTTGTCTATTGTTACTTGTGATTCATGTTCTACTGTTGATATATACATTTGACACTCACTTGTCAATTGTTACTTGGGATTCATGTTCTACTGTTGATAGATATATTTGACACTCACTTGTCTATTGTTACTTGTCTTTCATGTTCTACTGTTGATAGATACATTTGACACTCCACGGTCTATTGCTACTTGGGGTTCATGTTCTACTGTTGATAGATACATTTGGCACTCCCTTGTCTATTGCTACTTGGGGTTCATGTTCTACTGTTGATAGATACAGTTGGCACTCACTTATGTATTGTTACTTGGGATTCATGTTCTACTGTTGATAGATATATTTGACACTCACTTGTCTATTGTTATTTGTCTTTCATGTTCTACTGTTGATAGATACATTTGACACTCACTTGTCTATTGTTACTTGGGGTTCATGTTCTACTGTTGATAGATACATTTGGCACTCCCTTGTCTATTGCTACTTGGGGTTCATGTTCTACTGTTGATAGATACATTTGGCACTCACTTGTCTATTGCTATTTGGGGTTCATGTTCTACTGTTGTTATATACATTTGACACTCACTTGTCTATTGCTACTTGGGGTTCGTGTTCTACTGTTGTTAGATATAGTTGGCACTCCCTTGTCTATTGCTATTTGGGGTTCATGTTCTACTGTTGTTATATACATTTGGCACTCACTTGTATATTGCTACGTGGGGTTCATGTTCTACTGTTGTTATATACATTTGGCACTCACTTGTCTATTGCTATTTGGGGTTCATGTTCTACCGTTGTTAGATACAGTTGGCACTCACTTGTCTATTGCTATTTGGGGTTCATGTTCTACTGTTGTTATATACATTTGGCACTCCCTTGTCTATTGCTATTTGGGGTTCGTGTTCTACTGTTGTTATATACAGTTGGCACTCACTTGTCTATTGTTACTTGGTGTTCATGTTCTACTGTTGATAGATAAAGTTGGCATTCACTTGTATATTGCTACGTGGGGTTCATGTTCTACTGTTGTTATATACATTTGGCACTCACTTGTCTATTGCTAATTGGGGTTCATGTTCTACTGTTGTTATATACATTTGGCACTCACTTGTCTATTGCTACTTGGGGTTCATGTTCTACTGTTGTTAGATACAGTTGGCACTCCCTTGTCTATTGTTACTTGGGGTTCATGTTCTACTCTTGTTATATACATATGGCACTCCCTTGTCTATTGTTACTTGGGGTTTGTGTTCTACTGTTGTTATATACAGTTGGCACTCCCTTGTCTATTGTTACTTGGGGTTCATGTTCTACTGTTGTTAGATACATTTGACACTCACTTGTCTATTGTTACTTGTCTTTCATGTTCTACTGTTGATAGATACATTTGACACTCCCTTGTCTATTGTTACTTGTCTTTCATGTTCTACTGTTGTTATATACAGTTGGCATTCACTTGTCTATTGTTACTTGGTGTTCATGTTCTACTGTTGTTATATACATTTGACACTCACTTGTCTATTGCTACTTGGGGTTCGTGTTCTACTGTTGTTAGATACATTTGGCATTCACTTGTCTATTGTTACTTGGGGTTCATGTTCTAATGTTGTTAGATACATTTGACACTCACTTGTCTATTGCTACTTGGGGTTCGTGTTCTACTGTTGTTAGATACATTTGGCATTCACTTGTCTATTGTTACTTGGGGTTCAGGTTCTACTGTTGTTATATACATTTGGCACTCACTTGTCTATTGCTACTTGGGGTTCGTGTTCTACTGTTGTTAGATATATTTGGCACTCCCTTGTCTATTGCTATTTGGGGTTCATGTTCTACTGTTGTTAGATACAGTTGGCACTCACTTGTCTATTGCTACTTGGGGTTCGTGTTCTACTGTTGTTAGATATATATGGCACTCCCTTGTCTATTGCTACTTGGGGTTCATGTTCTACTGTTGATAGATACATTTGGCACTCCCTTGTCTATTGTTACTTGGGGTTCGTGTTCTACTGTTGTTATATACATTTGGCACTCCCTTGTCTAATGTTACTTGGGGTTCGTGTTCTAATGTTGATAGATACATTTGGCACTCCCTTGTCTATTGTTACTTGTGATTCATGTTCTACTGTTGATAGATACATTTGACACTCACTTGTCAATTGTTACTTGGGATTCATGTTCTACTGTTGATAGATACATTTGGCACTCCCTTGTCGATTGTTACTTGGGGTTTGTGTTCTACTGTTGTTATATACAGTTGGCACTCCCTTGTCTATTGTTACTTGGGGTTCATGTTCTACTGTTGTTAGATACATTTGACACTCACTTGTCTATTGTTACTTGTGATTCATGTTCTACTGTTGATATATACATTTGACACTCACTTGTCAATTGTTACTTGGGATTCATGTTCTACTGTTGATAGATATATTTGACACTCACTTGTCTATTGTTACTTGTCTTTCATGTTCTACTGTTGATAGATACATTTGACACTCACGGTCTATTGCTACTTGGGGTTCATGTTCTACTGTTGATAGATACATTTGGCACTCCCTTGTCTATTGCTACTTGGGGTTCATGTTCTACTGTTGATAGATACAGTTGGCACTCACTTATGTATTGTTACTTGGGATTCATGTTCTACTGTTGATAGATATATTTGACACTCACTTGTCTATTGTTATTTGTCTTTCATGTTCTACTGTTGATAGATACATTTGACACTCACTTGTCTATTGTTACTTGGGGTTCATGTTCTACTGTTGATAGATACATTTGGCACTCCCTTGTCTATTGCTACTTGGGGTTCATGTTCTACTGTTGATAGATACAGTTGGCACTCACTTATCTATTGTTACTTGTCATTCATGTTCTACTGTTGATAGATATATTTGACACTCACGTATCTATTGTTACTTGTCTTTCATGTTCTACTGTTGATAGATACATTTGACACTCCACGGTCTATTGCTACTTGGGGTTCATGTTCTACTGTTGATAGATACAGTTGGCACTCACTTATCTATTGTTACTTGGGGTTCATGTTCTACTGTTGTTATATACAGTTGGCACTCACTTGTCTATTGTTACTTGGGGTTCGTGTTCTACTGTTGTTAGATACATTTGGCACTCACTTGTCTATTGTTACTTGGGGTTCATGTTCTACTGTTCTTTGATACATTTGGCACTCACTTGTATATTGCTACTTGGGGTTCGTATTCTACTGTTGTTAGATACATTTGGCACTCACTTGTCTATTGTTACATGGGTTCATGTTCTACTGTTGTTAGATACATTTGGCACTCCCTTGTCTTTTGTTACTTGGGGTTCGTGTTCTACTGTTGTTAGATACATTTGGCACTCCCTTGTCTATTGCTACTTGGGGTTCATGTTCTACTGTTGTTATATACATTTGGCACTCCCTTGTCTATTGTTACTTGGGGTTCATGTTCTACTGTTGTTATATACATTTGGCACTCACTTATCTATTGTTACATGGGGTTCATGTTCTACTGTTGTTAGATACATTTGGCACTCCGTTGTCTATTATTACTTGGGGTTCGTGTTCTACTGTTGTTAGATACATTTGGCACTCCCTTGTCTATTGTTACTTGGGGTTCATGTTCTACTGTTGTTATATACATTTGGCACTCACGTGTCTATTGTTACCTCGGGTTCATGTTCTACTGTTGGTATATACATTTGGCACTCACTTATCTATTGCTACTTGGGGTTCATGTTCTACTGTTGTTATATACATTTGACACTCACTTGCCTATTGCTACTTGGGGTTCACGTTGTACTGTTGTTATATACATTTGGCACTCACTTATCTATTGTTACTTGGGGTTCATATTCTACTGTTGATAGATACATTTGGCACTGGACCCTTGTCTATGTTACTTGGGGTTCGTGTTCTAATGTTGATAGATACATTTGGCACTCCCTTGTCTATTGTTACTTGTGATTCAGGTTCTACTGTTGATAGATACATTTGACACTCACTTGTCAACTGTTACTTGGGATTCGTGTTCTACTGTTGTTATATACAGTTGGCACTCCCTTGTCTATTGTTACTTGGGGTTCATGTTCTACTGTTGTTAGATACATTTGACACTCACTTGTCTATTGTTACTTGTGATTCATGTTCTACTGTTGATAGATATATTTGACACTCACTTGTCTATTGTTACTTGTCTTTCATGTTCTACTGTTGATAGATACATTTGACACTCCCTTGTCTATTACTACTTGGGGTTCATGTTCTACTGTTGATAGATACAGTTGGCACTCACTTGTCTATTGTTACTTGTCTTTCATGTTCTACTGTTGTTATATACAGTTGGCATTCACTTGTCTATTGTTACTTGGTGTTCATGTTCTACTGTTGTTATATACATTTGACACTCACTTGTCTATTGCTACTTGGGGTTCGTGTTCTACTGTTGTTAGATACATTTGGCATTCACTTGTCTATTGTTACTTGGGGTTCATGTTCTACTGTTGTTATATACATTTGACACTCACTTGTCTATTGCTACTTGGGGTTCGTGTTCTACTGTTGTTAGATACATTTGGCATTCACTTGTCTATTGTTACTTGGGGTTCATGTTCTACTGTTGTTATATACATTTGGCACTCACTTGTCTATTGTTACTTGGGGTTCATGTTCTACTGTTGTTATATACATTTGACACTCACTTGTCTATTGCTACTTGGGGTTCGTGTTCTACTGTTGTTAGATACATTTGGCACTCACTTGTCTATTGCTACTTGGGGTTCGTGTTCTACTGTTGTTAGATACATTTGGCACTCACTTGTCTATTGTTACTTGGGGTTCATGTTCTACTGTTGTTAGATACATTTGGCACTCACTTGTCTATTGCTACTTGGGGTTCGTGTTCTACTGTTGTTAGAATACTTGGCACTCCCTTGTCTATTGCTACTTGGGGTTCATGTTCTACTGTTGTTATATACATTTGGCACTCACTTGTCTATTGCTACTTGGGGTTCATGTTCTACTGTTGTTAGATACATTTGGCACTCACTTGTCTATTGCTACTTGGGGTTCATGTTCTACTGTTGTTATATACATTTGGCACTCACTTGTCTATTGCTACTTGGGGTTCATGTTCTACTGTTGTTAGATACATTTGGCACTCACTTGTCTATTGTTACTTGGGGTTCATGTTCTACTGTTGTTAGATACATTTGGCACTCACTTGTCTATTGCTACTTGGGGTTCATGTTCTACTGTTGTTAGATACATTTGGCACTCACTTGTCTATTGTTACTTGGGGTTCATGTTCTACTGTTGTTATATACATTTGGCACTCACTTGTCTATTGCTACTTGGGGTTCATGTTCTACTGTTGTTATATACATTTGGCACTCACTTGTCTATTGTTACTTGGGGTTCATGTTCTACTGTTGTTAGATACATTTGGCACTCCCTTGTCTATTGCTACTTGGGGTTCATGTTCTACTGTTGTTAGATACATTTGGCACTCCCTTGTCTATTGCTACTTGGGGTTCATGTTCTACTGTTGTTATATACATTTGGCACTCACTTGTCTATTGCTACTTGGGGTTCATGTTCTACTGTTGTTAGATACATTTGGCACTCCCTTGTCTATTGCTACTTGGGGTTCATGTTCTACTGTTGTTAGATACATTTGGCACTCCCTTGTCTATTGTTACTTGGGGTTCATGTTCTACTGTTGTTAGATACATTTGGCACTCACTTGTCTATTGTTACTTGGGGTTCATGTTCTACTGTTGTTATATACATTTGGCACTCCCTTGTCTATTGTTACTTGGGGTTCATGTTCTACTGTTGTTAGATACATTTGGCACTCCCTTGTCTATTGTTACTTGGGGTTCATGTTCTACTGTTGTTAGATACATTTGGCACTCCCTTGTCTATTGTTACTTGGGGTTCATGTTCTACTGTTGTTATATACATTTGGCACTCCCTTGTCTATTGTTACTTGGGGTTCATGTTCTACTGTTGTTAGATACATTTGGCACTCACTTGTCTATTGTTACTTGGGGTTCATGTTCTACTGTTGTTATATACATTTGGCACTCACTTGTCTATTGTTACTTGGGGTTCATGTTCTACTGTTGTTATATACATTTGGCATTCACTTGTCTATTGTTACTTGGGGTTCATGTTCTACTGTTGTTAGATACATTTGGCACTCACTTGTCTATTGCTACTTGGGGTTCGTGTTCTACTGTTGTTAGATACATTTGGCATTCACTTGTCTATTGTTACTTGGGGTTCATGTTCTACTGTTGTTATATACATTTGACACTCACTTGTCTATTGCTACTTGGGGTTCGTGTTCTACTGTTGTTAGATACATTTGGCACTCACTTGTCTATTGCTACTTGGGGTTCGTGTTCTACTGTTGTTAGATACATTTGGCATTCACTTGTCTATTGTTACTTGGGGTTCAGGTTCTACTGTTGTTATATACATTTGACACTCACTTGTCTATTGCTACTTGGGGTTCGTGGTCTACTGTTGTTAGATATATTTGGCACTCCCTTGTCTATTGCTACTTGGGGTTCGTGTTCTACTGTTGTTAGATACATTTGGCATTCACTTGTCTATTGTTACTTGGGGTTCAGGTTCTACTGTTGTTATATACATTTGACACTCACTTGTCTATTGCTACTTGGGGTTCGTGGTCTACTGTTGTTAGATATATTTGGCACTCCCTTGTCTATTGCTATTTGGGGTTCATGTTCTACTGTTGTTATATACATTTGGCACTCACTTGTATATTGCTACGTGGGGTTCATGTTCTACTGTTGTTATATACATTAGGCACTCACTTGTCTATTGCTATTTGGGGTTCATGTTCTACTATTGTTAGATACAGTTGGCACTCACTTGTCTATTGCTATTTGGGGTTCATGTGCTACTTTTGTTATATACATTTGGCACTCCCTTGTCTATTGCTATTTGGGGTTCGTGTTCTACTGTTATTATATACAGTTTGCACTCACTTGTATATTGCAACTTGGTGTTCATGTTCTACTGTTGTTAGATACAGTTGGCACTCACTTGTATATTGCTACGTGGGGTTCATGTTCTACTCTTGTTATATACATTTGGCACTCACTTGTCTATTGCTACTTGGGGTTCCTGTTCTACTGTTGTTATATACATTTGGCACTCACTTGTCTATTGCTACTTGGGGTTTGTGTTCTATTGTTGTTAGATACATTTGGCACTCCCTTGTCTATTGTTACTTGGGGTTCATGTTCTACTTTTGTTATATACATTTGGCACTCCCTTGTCTATTGTTACTTGGGGTTCATGTTCTACTTTTGTTATATACATTTGACACTCCCCTGTCTATTGCTACTTGGAGTTCATGTTCTACTTTTGTTATATACATTTGGCACTCCCTTGTCTATTGCTACTTGGGGTTCATGTTCTACTGTTGTTAGATACATTTGGCACTCCCTTGTCTATTGCTACTTGGGGTTCATGTTCTACTTTTGTTATATACATTTGGCACTCCCTTGTCTATTGCTACTTGGGGTTCATGTTCTACTGTTGTTAGATACATTTGGCACTCACTTGTCTATTGTTACATGGGGTTCATGTTCTACTGTTGTTATATACATTTGGCACTCCCTTGTCTATTATTACTTGGGGTTCGTGTTCTAATGTTGTTATATACATTTGGCACTCACTTATCTATTGTTACTTGGGGTTCATGTTCTACTGTTGTTAGATACATTTGGCACTCCCTTGTCTATTATTACTTGGGGTTCGTGTTCTACTGTTGTTAGATACATTTGGCACTCCCTTGTCTATTGTTACTTGGGGTTCATGTTCTACTGTTGTTAGATATATTTGGCACTCCCTTGTCTATTGCTACTTGGGGTTCATGTTCTACTCTTGTTATATACATTTGGCACTCCCTTGTCTATTGTTACTTGGGGTTCATGTTCTACTGTTGTTATATACATTTGGCACTCACTTATCTATTGTTACTTGGGGTTCATGTTCTACTGTTGTTAGATACATTTGACACTCACTTGTCTATTTTTACATGGGGTTCGTGTTCTACTGTTGTTAGATACATGTGGCACTCCCTTGTCTATTGTTACTTGGGGTTCATGTTCTACTGTTGATATATACATTTGGCACTCACGTGTATATTGTTACCTCGAGTTCATGTTCTACTGTTGGTTTATACATTTGGCACTCACTTATCTATTGCTACTTGCGGTTCATGTTCTACTGTTGTTATATACATTTGACACTCACTTGCCTACTGCTACTTGGGGTTCACGTTCTATTGAATACTGTGAAGGCAGGTAGTTTATTGGATACTCTGAAGGCAGGTAGTATATTGGATACTGTGAAGGCAGGTAGTATATTGGATACTGTGAAGGCAGGTAGTATATTGGATATTGAGAAGACAGGTAGTTTATTGAATACTGTGAAGGCAGGTAGTATATTGGATACTCTGAAGGCAGGTAGTATATTGGATACTGTGAAGGCAGGTAGTATATGGAATAATGTGAAGGCAGGTATTATATTGAATAATGTGAAGGAAAGTAGTGTATTGGGTACTGTGAAGGCAGGTAGTATATTGGATACTGTGAAGGCAGGTAGTATATTGGATACTGTGAAGATATGTAGTATATTGGATATTGTGAAGGCAGGTAGTCTATTGGATAATGTGAAGGTAGGTAGAATATTGAATACTGTGAAGGCAGGAAGTATATTGAATACTGTGAAGGCAGGTTGTATATTGGATGCTGTGAGGGCTGATAGTATATTGGATGCTGTGAAGGCAGGTAGTATATTGGATGACGTGAAGGCAGGTAGTATATTGGATACTGTGAAGGCAGTAGTATATTGAATACTGTGAAGGCAGGTAGTATATTGGATACTGTGAAGGCAGGTAGTATATTGGATACTGTGAAGATATGTAGTATATTGGATATTGTGAAGGCGGGTAGTATATTGAATGCTGTGAAGGCAGATAGTACATTGGATACTGTGAAGGCAGGTAGTCTATTGGATAATGTGAAGGTAGGTAGAATATTGAATACTGTGAAGGCAGGAAGTATATTGAATACTGTGAAGGCAGGTTGTATATTGGATGCTGTGAGGGCTGATAGTATATTGGATGCTGTGAAGGCAGGTAGTATATTGGATGATGTGAAGGCAGGTAGTATATTGGATACTGTGAAGGCAGTAGTATATTGAATACTGTGAAGGCAGGTAGTATATTGGATACTGTTAAGGCAGGTAGTATATTGGATACTCTGAAGGCAGGTAGTATATTGGATACTGTGAAGGCAGATAGTATATGGAATAATGTGAAGGCAGGTATTATATTGAATAATGTGAAGGAAAGTAGTATATTGGATACTGTGAAGGCAGGTAGTATATTGGATACTGTGAAGGAAGGTAGTATATTAGATGATGTGAAGGCAGTTAGAACAGTGGATGCTGTGAAGGCAGGTAGTATATTGGATACTGTGAAGGCATGTAGTAAATTGGATACTGTGAAGGCAGGTATTATATTGGATACTGTGAAGGTAGGTAGTATATTAGATGCTGTGAAGGCAGGTAGTATATTGGATACGGTGAAGGCAGGTAGTATAGTGGATGCTGTGAAGGCAGGTAGTATATTGGATACTGTGAAGGCATTTAGTATATTGGATACTGTGAAGGCATGTAGTATATTGGATACTGTGAAGGCATGTAGTATATTAGATGATGTGAAGGCAGTTAGTACAGTTGATGCTGTGAAGGCAGGTAGTGTATTGGATACTGTGAGGGCATGTAGTAAATTGGATACTGTGAAGGCATGTAGTATATTGGATACTCTGAAGGCAGGTAGTATATTGGATACTGTGAAGGCATGTAGTATATTGGATACTCTGAAGGCAGGTAGTATATTGGATACTGTGAAGGCATGTAGTATGTTGGATACTTTGAAAGCAGGTATTATAGTGGACTCTGTGAAGGCAGGTAGTATATTGGATACTGTGAAGGCAGGTAGAATATTGGATACTCGGAAGGCAGGTAGTATTACCATTTTATGGATATTGTAATTTACTTCATTCGTGAAGATTTCATTTTGTAACACCGGTGTATCATTTACTGAAATTATTTCAATTTTATGTAGCGTCTGTCTTGGAGAGCATTTCTGTTGAATGTCCACGCAGATCCGAATGATCTCGTAGGGGGATATTGGTTTGGCGTTGTCCGTCTCTGTGAATGTGTCATTCTGTCCGTATTTCCCTCCGTCTGTTCGTACCCAAAAAATTGTACTTACGTGGCTAAGAGAACAATATATTTACTGCCTAGTAGTCTACGGTTAGGGGTTAGGTGGCTCTTCAAAATATATGTGTCTATGATTTCCGTATATTAATTGGTTATTAAAAAGAATAGCCACTTAATGCAGATCTCTTTAAATAATGGGTGGAATTTCATGAAACTCCAATCACAGTGTGCACGTATTGCACGTATAACGTTGTATGCATCGTGTCAGAAACACAAGAGTTATGTCTTTCATACAAATTCAAGCTTAAAATAATAATTAAGTCCACCAAGTCAGACCCAAATTGCTATATATAGTTAAAATAGACGTATTGCCCACATTATAATTTCAATATTATCATTGCCGATTCGACCAGAGTTACTACACTTGATTTGATAATAAATATAGCATAACTTAATAATATAAATATGCCTTCTTTTTTATTTTAAAACTCTGAAATATCTCTATGCACGATACAGGTTTGGCATTTTATGTTGTATGTCCCGTGTTAGGACTTATTCTTAGGACAATAAAAACATATTATTATCTGGATTCAATTGATTTGATGTCATTTGAGAGACAATATTACTAAAATGATTACTATTTTTTGTTGTCACATCTTGTGTTTTGGCATTTTTGAATAGTTCATTTTGATATGCCAGTGTATCATTTCAATCACAATGTTGTTATCATTTAAGAGAACATTTAAAAAAACTTATTTCTCTCTTTTATATCTGTCTTTACGCATTTCTGAAGATTTCATTTTGATCATCCGAGAGACAATATTACTAACATTAATTCACTGTTATGTCCTGTCATTTTGCATTTCTGAAAATTTCATTTTGATACGCCGGCGTATCATTTCAGAGACAATTTTTCTACAACTATTTTCTAATTTGAATTAAAAATATTTAATATCGTAAATTTCTGCTGATTGTAGTTTGTTACGCCGGTGTAGTAACTAGCGAACATACAATCCTCACGGACTTACGGGGCTCACGCTACGGGTATAAGAAACGTAAGTTGTGAGAATTGAAAGTCAATAACAATATCTTTCCTCCACTTTAGTATATAGATTTTATTTCTCAATTATTTACAGAGATAAATGATAGTAGATAAAGGCTACTAATGAGACTCCAGCTTAGGCACCGACACCAGACCTCGTCAGAAAGTCTATTAATATTATTAATGTCAGCCGTGGATCAAACCTACAATATCTAACCAGGATCCTTTTGATTGATTATCTAACATACCAGTTGGTCATGGTACCCAGTTTATCCTGTGTTCTTCTATGAATGCATTGGACGCTTGCTTAGGATCGCTGTCCTGTTGAAAATTGTGTGCTGTAGGCAATACATACTAATATCAATGTTGTATTACATTCATATATACAGTGGGCCGTCACATTTACATTACATATTTGTAAAAGCGACATTTCCAGTCTAAGCAACATGGAGGACACCACATGGAGGACACTCATATGTAGCCACACTCATAAACACACATTCCAATATATATATATATATATATATATACATTCCGATACATTCATATATACATTATGATACACATATATATATATATTCCGATACATATTTTCTGAAAATGTTAATCCTGTGATAATTGAAAGTTCTAATGAGAGACCTATCAAAGTGACCCACAGGCAACATATGAAGTGGTGAGATATCTACAGTCAAACCTTGTTAGTGGTCATCTCCATCACAGCTTGGGGAAACATTCTGAAGCTGTGAGAATTGAAAGTTCCAGTCAGGGACCTTTCTAAAGTGACCCACAGGCATCATATGAAGTGGTGAGATATCTATCTCCATTGGCCCATAGGAAAACATTATGTATAGTCTAAATATATTAATAATATTATAAGCTTGGTATTATGAATTTTCTGGGAATTGGGGTGGGGGTCTAATAATTTGGCGCAAGAATAAAAAATTAGGACAAAAATGTAACCTTTTTCAGTTGTCAATATCATTTATTATAATTATATATCAAATTTTTCTGACCTTAGTTGTCTCCTAGTTAAGTTCCGGTTCACACCTGCCAGCAAATCCCATAATCAGACTACACCTCACAGGTTATTGACCTGGAATATACAAGACAGTAATTCTTGGAGCATTGGCAGGTCATCACAGCTTTACGTAGTGGTATTGTTTATGACATATGAGAATAAAGGTTTAGTGTGATATTTGAAATATGACAAATAGTGGTGTTCTAATAATAACAGCCAACTGCTGGCACAACGATTTTATGTCACTCATCATATTTTTGGAGAAATGAGAGGCGTATTTCACCCATTTCATTCTGGATACATTTAAAGTTTTTACAAACAACATAGATCTATGTTGTTTGCTACATAGCTAAGTGTCTTAGCAAGATCATCTGAATAGCAAACAGCATAGAGCCTGATCAGACGGCATGTTTCTTGGTGGCTGATATGGCTCTATATTCTTTGCATATACTGTTTGAACGGTATCCAGAATCAAATGGGTTAAGAAAGTTACTCTACAATTGAATAATTCAACAGACGGATATGTAGTCCAGTGGTAACACGCTGGACTGGTAATCCAGGGATCGCAGGTTAGATCCCCCGTCTGACCCTAATAAAATCAACAGTCTTTCAGATGGTGTCGCAAACTCTCCTTTTTCTTCTCGTAATTATATGTCTCTGTTGCTACGGCTCTTACCAGGGTCTATCCTATGTAGACTCGCTGGAGTTGTCTAGGGGGTTTCTTCTTCAATATATGTATTAATGATAACTCAACACAGATTTACATTTCTTCTATATAATATCTAGTTTAAATTGGCATCAGAGATATTCATATATATATAATCAGTGATTTATATATATATACATCGTATCATTAAAGGCTTATTTAACAATCCAATTGTGTGAGCCGACTATGCGCTACACAGTATAATTAACTCCAGTCTCTCTAATCCGTCATTACTCAATATCACTATAATCTAATCAATGTTTCTGATTAGATTAACTTTTAATCACCTTCGATATGGTTCGCCGAAACTCTCTGTTTCTTCTATGGCTGAACGATTTAATTATTCGACAAATCTTTATAAGTTATAATTCTTATAATGTCCATAATATCTAAGTATCATAAAAACAGTTTATATGTTCCATATAATAGATTGAGATCACGCCACACTCTCTCCTGGAGGTAGGCCTTAGTGTATCTGATTTTAGTTAATAAAATCCATTTCTTATATACACGATTGAATCAGTGTCTATATGATATAACAATTCCTAAAACATCTGTTATTCCTAAAACATCTGTTATGTTATCTAATATTACACCATCAAACCAGTTCGTCGCCTTTATATTACATAACTGGACACCTGCAACCACGGCCTTGATAAACTGAGATTAGGCCTAAAATCTTAAGTCATTTCCCGCGCGAAGCGAGACTGATAATTTTAGGCGCGAAAATAATAGCAGACGATTATGCATAAAACAAATATATATATATTACATGGTAAACACTTGGCCATATATAGAAACAGTTTAATGTATTTATATAATACATTACTATTTATATATAACAATAATAAACATTTCGTGCAAATAATTGTGGTTTTGCACAATGGGACGTTAAATCGAAGTCTTGTGTCGGTGCTGTACACAGTGCACGTAAAAGAACCAGAGGAGACTCTGGAATGTGTGTTTTAAGTTTTATTTATCGTCGCTACCGGTTGCCCATATGAGCGATGCCTCCTGAAGAGATTAGTAATTTTAGATTTTGGAGGATAGTGCAATGATACAGACAGAGACCCATTACAGAGTCGCCTCTGGTTATTTTACGTGCACTTTGTAAAGCACCGACACGAGACCTCGGTTTAAAGTCCCAATTGAAAGATTGTTAATGTTATTAGAGTCAGACAGGGGATCGAAGCTGCGATCCATGGATTACCAGTCCAGTGTGTTACGACTGGACTACAGATCCGTCTGAAACATTACTGGTCCAAACTGTTTGTATCTGTATCAAGCACTGTACTATATAAGTGTTTGGAATACTTCATAAATGTCTATATACAATGATCTAGTTTGAATAAGTTTAAATCAATAATAATCACAGAGTTACATCCATACAATGTTACACAATGATTCAGTTTACTCATATGTTATTGCTCGATTCGTTTTACATATACATGTGAATACAAAATATAGCAAATTAAATAAAAGGCAAACGGGTCGGGCCACAACTTCTAGCAACATTAGTTACGGCCCTTCCCGAAGCAATGTTGACCGGAATATAGAAACCGAACATGCTTACAACATTCGGAATGATCTGTGGACGCCTTATCCTCAGTTGTTGTATCACTTGTGCGATTGATACTTCGGTCTCAAACCTCGCACGTTCAAGTATGTGCATCATCACAACGATCAGCCAGCTCCTTTCAGCTCCATTCCTTCAATAGTTGAATCTTATTACTACACGCTTAGTTTATACAAATTTATTTTAGCTCGATTGCGGAATAAGTTCTTACAACTTATGTTAATCACGCTCGATACCTCATTCCTGATAGAATCCATCGCCACTAGGTAGAGAGAAGAGACACCATGGAAGTTAAATGCATGGTCTTGCATCAGGGCACAATAGTAACGGCCCCAGCGTGGCTCGAACTCCGCGCCTTTCACACCTGAAGCGAACGCGCTACCACTGCGCTATCAGGACTTCCACTATACTCTTAGCAAGCCAATACAGACATAACTACACAATAATGTATATGTATATATCAGCAAATTCTAATCATTCTAGACTCATGACTTCTTCATAAGTTCAAATGTGATTGTCTGTAAATTCAAAATGTCCAGATAATTGTGATAATTACCGTAGGATCTCTAGTGGAAGGCGACGATCAAGTTGGCGAAACTAAATGCATGTTAATACTGATAAAAATATTGCTAAACTATGGCAATGGACTTCATTGTTGCCAAACAGACTGAGTGTTCTATAGTATATTCAAAGTGTGACGACTAAATGGCATAGTGAAACAAAAATATGAAATGTACAACTGGGCTTCATATTGGTGTTAGATGTAAAGATACATGTACATATCAGAAGGGATGTTTGGTGATGAAATTAACCCATTCAACACCAAGTAACTGACATGGACTGGTCCTTGATATTTTTAGACCAATGAATTAATAACAAAATTACATTTGGATCAGTTCATTTATCAAAATGGGTAATTATGTCTAAAAATAGTCATATCACTGGCAAAAATTGCAGATCCTGATGAGACGGCTCGTCACGAGCCGGCTCATCTGGATCTACACTTTCTGTAAGCCTATATAGAGGTATGTGGTGTTGAAAGGGTTAAGACACATGTTTTCCGTAAAATCTTCCGAGGACAAAGCACATGTCATGCATATATGTCATCAAGCGGAGCCGCTCTGCACAAATAAATGTCCTACTGATTGTTTCTGGTATTGCTACAAACTGCAGAATTAGCACAGTGGTTAGCGCGCTAGTTTCTCAACAATGCAACCCGGGTTCGATCCTCGGACCGGGAAGTATGTGAGATGGTAAGGTGGTCGCTAGTTCGGAGAGGTGGGATTTCTCCGGGTACTCCGGTTTCGCAATCATTGTAAAATAAATAAAGTTTAAACAAAGCTACAAGCAAATTCGACAAGGTATGCTGAAGATAAAATAAGGTCCAAGTCTGAATATATTTTTTTAAAAAGCACGGTTTTCTCTACCTTTGGGGGCTAATATAATTAAGACATGTAATGAATAGTCAGGTTGGATATGTGTGAAACTAAATGATATCTTCTCAGGGCAAAGCACCTGTCATGCATGCTCATCATCACACGGAGCTGCTCTGCACACATACATGTATTGCTGATTTATTCTGGTATCGCTAGAAGCAATTTCGCCAAGGTACTTATAAAATAAGAACCATGTCTGAATGTATTTTAATAGAACACGTCTGTCTCTACTTTTGGAGGCTAATATAATTAAGACATGTACTATATAGTCAGCAAGGTTGGATGTGTGTGACTGTTTAAAGCTACATTAAATGATGACTTACAAGCATTGTGCTATGATCGGCGTGTTGCCTGTTTGTCTATGAGCAGATTCTATCTCTTGCAGGAATTCCAACATTGTGCTCGCATCAGTTGGAGTAGCTTTCTCTGATGGCCTATGTTTGAATTCAAACTGTGTGATTGCATGATCCTAGCAAAGTATTTTACAAATGAAACATATATACAAATATATGGAAACAGGTTCATCCAATAACGTAGCCAATAATTGGTCCAGTATTAATAGAACACAACTGATAAATGTGTTGAATGTTAAGAACAATATAATACATATATTTAGCGTTAGAGATTTATTCCGTGTGTTCCTGTCTGGCTCCGTGGTCGGGTGATTAAGGATAGTGACTTGCATACCACTGTAACCTATCATCACTGATGATCCCGAATTAGAGCCCCGCTAAGGCCGTGACCCTTTTCATGAAAATGTTGGCAGTTTATTACGGAGGTTGGTGCACAAAGTACTAGTTAACATGTGGAGACTGCCCAGGAAATGTGTTGTTAGGTAAAATGCCCATTGCCAGCGACATAGTCCACAATTTAAAACCAGACCAAACAGTCACACCGTATGTTTCTGAAATCTGATTAACGAAGATATTCTCATTCACAACCATAGTGAACAAGCTACCATAATAAGGGTTAACAAAACTACTAATACTGTATCCTAAATCTTTTAGAGACATCGGAACAAACCTTCGAGTCGTACTTCAGCAAGTGGGTCCTTTTTGTGAAATGTTGCATGTCATGTTCTGATATCAATGTTATCGTGAAGGGGCCACACCTCACTGACCCTGTAGCGAAATAACATGACAAATATTTACCTCTTCATTACCCTTGTAGTCAAATGTAACAATGACCTTGACCTCTTGTTCATACACCAACCGGCAGCAGTCGACGGCTGTATTCTTCAGTGGCGTTTGTGTGATAATAAATCCGTGTGAATCACGGTAGCTCTGCAGTTGGCATTGGAAGCTCAGTTATTAATAAAACCAACTATTATTATAATACGTATAGTTTTCTAAACTATGTAAGAAGTAATGAAATGAAGTAATGTGTTGACAACAAAAGAAACTGAACATGATGATTTTGTGCAATTTATAATATAAAATCTATTGCACACGAATACATACATAATACAGTAGTTGCTTAATCAAGCAGATACATACACTATGCATCACAGTATTGATTATCGATTGTACCCATATGGAAGTGAGTGAGTTTTACTTTTATTTATCTTCGCTACCTGTTGCCCATATGAGCGACGCCTCCTGAAGAGATTAGTCATTTTAGAGTGTGGAGGATAGTGCAATGATAACGACCAATTCCAATGGATGTCCGATCAGCGCAGTGGTTAGCGCGCTCACCAATGCGACCCGGGTTCAATTATCGTACA
Source organism: Archivesica marissinica (assembly GCA_014843695.1). Taxonomy (NCBI): domain Eukaryota; kingdom Metazoa; phylum Mollusca; class Bivalvia; order Venerida; family Vesicomyidae; genus Archivesica; species Archivesica marissinica. The sequence continues at coordinate 1,870,913 of CM026386.1, read as the reverse complement.
GGAAAATAAGTGTGTGAGATGGTACGATGGTCGCCAGATCGGAAAGATCGGTTTTCTCCGGGTACTCCGGTTTCCTCCGACATGAATGACCACATATACGCTTTCATCCAATCCAACGAAAGTGATTAATATAAGTTGTTAAAACTTGCTTCGCAATCTGTAAAATAAATAAAGTTTAACAATAATATTCCAGAGTCTCCTCTGGTTCTTTTACGTGCACTGTGTAAAGCACCGACACGAGACCTCGGTTTACGTGCACCGTGTAAAGCACCGACACGAGACCTCGGTTTACGTGCACGGTGTAAAGCACCGGCACGAGACCTCGGTTTACGTGCACGGTGTAAAGCACCGACACGAGACCTCGGTTTACGTGCACCGTGTAAAGCACCGACACGAGACCTCGGTTTACGTGCACGGTGTAAAGCACCGACACGAGACCTCGGTTTACGTGCACCGTGTAAAGCACCGACACGAGACCTCGGTTTACGTGCACCGTGTAAAGCACCGACACGAGACCTCGGTTTACGTGCACGGTGTAAAGCACCGACACGAGACCTCGGTTTACGTGCACGGTGTAAAGCACCGACACGAGACCTCGGTTTACGTGCACCGTGTAAAGCACCGACACGAGACCTCGGTTTACGTGCACGGTGTAAAGCACCGACACGAGACCTCGGTTTACGTGCACCGTGTAAAGCACCGACACGAGACCTCGGTTTACGTGCACGGTGTAAAGCACCGACACGAGACCTCGGTTTACGTGCACGGTGTAAAGCACCGACACGAGACCTCGGTTTAAAGTCCCGTCTGAAAGACCACTACCAATACAGCGTGTTAACCACTGGACTACATATGGGTGTCTACTTACTGGTATATATACAGCGTTGATGTAGTTGTGGCATCCGGTCACGTTCGTGTACAACCGTGGTCGAAATTCATTCACTACAAAATATATATTATAACAATGGCGACAAACCATCTATACTTGATGCATTATTGTATTAAATTTTACATACACTATTAATCTTATCAACATTACATGATAAGATGTTTGCATGGATTACTAACTGACTTAAACCAATAACAAATGCCAACCTTAATCTGTTAACATCCAGCACTATGTACTCACTAAAGCTATAACCTCTGAAATTATTCAGCATATACATAGAATATAGTTCACGTATTTTCATTGTTATCATATTGTTATATATATATTATTCTCCTGCCTACTGCATTGATAGGGAGAAGAATTATATAAGTTAGCTTTCGTTCTAATCCATTTTAGTCTACTGCTGTTATTATTAATTTACGTGAACTGTTAATTTCTTGATTACATGTAATAATACTGAACTAAATCGATCGTGTTTAGACTAACACATTTAATTTTGTGTTTTTACATTTATTTATCGTCGCTACCGGTTGCCCATTTGAGTGACACACCCGGAAGAGATTACAGTCATTTTAGAGTTTTTGAGGATAGTGCAGTGATACAGACAGAGACCCATTCCAGAGTCTCCTCCGGTTCTTTTATGTGCACGGTGTACAACACTGATACTAGACCTCTGTTTATCGTCCCATCTGAAAGACTGTTAATTTTATTAGGGTCAGACGGGGGATCGAACAACAAATCAAAGAAAGAGTCAGTTTGTTACATACTCTCATTTGACATTCACAATTAATGTCATTCCAACTCTCTCAGATATCGGAAACATGACAAAAATAAACTGTACACTTGCCACTTGCCAACGGTACAATTCTGTATGTCTTTTTAGGAACAAAATATAGGCACATTTAATATTCCGTTAAAACTTTGCAAACACAGTAACGTTAATTACTCATATTCTTTCCGTACGGAATACCAAATTTGCCTTTATTTTTTTCTAAAATGACATAGATAATTTTTACTACGAATAAGGCAAGTCTAGTGTTTATTTCTGGTTTCAATATACATAACTTAAGATGTATTTACTTGGGAGTATGTCATCGTATCTGTTCTTGTGTATGTTTTCTGTAGTGTTTGCCGACGAGTATATATCGTCATTTTCTTCAGTATCATTTGCACCATTTGTTTTTCCTATCATTGCCTGTAACACAATGGTTACATTCACCCACCTATTAAATGCACACATGTGGACATTGTATGTCTTGATGTACCTCCACACAAAAAAACAAACACGTTTGCAGCGAGCGAGACTCGCGCTAGTGAAATCAACTTGCTGTCTGGCGTTTATTTACAGGCATGTTTAATATAAACACAATATATTAAATACAAATATAATGTATATGTACGTGTGACCCCACTGGGGAATCGGTTCCGGGTCGTTGTATCCTAGAAAGTATTTTTAAAAAAATTACAATCAAGCAGACCATAATCTGATGATGTTTTACTGTAGAACCAGAGACTGTTTGCATTTCTTATTGTGATTGTGGTGAATCTGTGGCATTTGTACTGATTGGAAGAAGTAATTTCGTGCATTTATTACAGCACTACTTTCTCCAGCGCAATGATGAGTAAACAGCCCTGTAACCGGTCTTTGTTTACATTTTAAAATTGTGAACAACTTTGATTTACTTGTGTCTAACAGCAAGCAGTATCCCAGTAGTTTACAGAACTTCATGTGGTAAATGTGGATTCTTGTTTGGAACTGAGAATTTGACTGTGACAGTTCATCGATTTACCATAGCATGAAGAAGGAGAAAACACAGTGGTGTGTATCCATAAATGGTGTGTACGTATTTAATCAATACTGTTAATTGTCTACCCATTTTGGATTCCATATTGCCAAATTAATTTTGGACTGGGCCAGTGTAAAAACCAGAGGTAAAAATTCATAAATGTATCGTTTATGTAAACCAACCCTGGAATACTGTACCCCGAAACCACAAGCGTTATATATAGAAATGTCTTGCTTATGTAATGTATATAGCTTCCATCTTCCCCTCCACATATATAATAACTGTCTAATTCCATCATTCTATCCAAGAAAACGCAACATTAATTTCGCAGAAAACCACACTGAACATACACATCCATGCGAACTTGAATGGCTGTATTTGTCGGTCCATGTCCACGATGTTTCGCCTAGAAGTAATCACACTATGTTTTCCCGCTAAGAAAATCACGTGCCTTCACGCATGAATGACACGCCGATATATTGCTCCGTGAACAATAGTGTGTTTATGGCAACGTTAAGACATACGTTCTGAAATATACTGCGTAACGTCCAGATATTTCATGAGTGGTGATTTCATACCATATTTTATGAAACGAGTTTTGGAATTATGGTATTAAGCGAGACTTTTGGACAGATTGTAAGACCCCATTAGACAGAGTATAAGATCCTTTTTATCGCATTACCAGATTGTAATAACGCTGATACTTTCATTTTAGCGCCAACTGTCAGCGCAAATTTTCATGATGTCACTATAGTATCATGACGTCACTACTCAAAGCAGCGTTATATTGGTGTTTTAAACAGCAACATAATTGCGTCAATACTTCATTTAAATCGTAGTTTGTCTTACCATTAACGTAATGTACCAATTCAAATAGAAATATGCATACTTTAAAATTTAATTTACAAATAATAAGGATTATTCTCTCAACCAATCAGAATCCTTCCAGGTGTTATTACACGTGTGTTCATATTATAATTATCCAATGGTGATATTACACTGAATAGCAAAGTTATGTAATAAAATAGCAAACGTTAAATGTTCGGTATTTCTAAAAGTCTTCTTCGAATTTATTTTTTAATAAATTATTTAAAAAATGGAACCCACCTCGTACTGCATCCACATCTTTGTCTTGCCAGTATTTGCATCAAAGTCTGTGAGATTCTTGTACACCTTGTAAAAGTCGTAACATGGCACTAGTTTCGACGGTAATACGAGCGCTTCAACCATGGCATTATGCAGATACTTGTACTGTTCCTAATATACGGAAGAAACTTATTAACGTGTCTAGTTTTAATCATTGAAGTGCATCTTATTAAATGTAGGACATATAAACGTAGTTAGATGATCATTTCCACGCTATGGCAATATTATCGTGGAAGTCGTGATAGCTCAGTGGTAGCGCGTTCGCTTCACGTGAGAAAGGCATGGAGTTCGAGCCCCGCTGGAGCCGTTACGATTGTGTCCTTAGGCAAGGCATTTAAATTCCACATGCCTCTTCTCTCTCCCTCGTGGCGATGGATTCCTTCACGAATTAGGTCTCGTGAGTGATTAGTATAAGTTATAAGAACTTGTTTCGCAATCGAGCTAAACAAATTTGTATAAACTAAAGTACTTACAGTAAAACAGATAATTATAAGTGTGTTAAGGTCAACAAAATATACGTATTTAGTTTATGCAAATTTATTTTAGGTCGATTGTGAAAGAAATTCTTAGAACTTATTTTAATCAATCTCGAGACCTCATTCCTGATGGAATTCATCGCCACGAGGGATAGAGAAGAGGCAATGTGGAATTTAAATACCTTGCCTAAGGGCACAATCGTAACGGATCCAGCGTGACTCGATCTCGGGTATTTCGAACCTGAAGCGAGCGCGCTATCACGACTTCCACTTATTTCATGTCAAACATTTGAGTTTAAACTAACTATTATACTGTTTGATAACTGGGTCAAGAACATGTGATTTTAAAGTCGTGATGAGGTAATTAATTATTCAGTTCTCTCCAAGAAAATACTTTAAAATATCACAGATATATGCACATATATCTTATTGTACATGGTTTACACTTATGTATTCATTCATAATGTACAGTACATATCAATTGTATCCAGAATGAACATGGATTTAATGGAAAGCTTACAGCTTTCAGATTTGGTTTAAACTTATTTATTCATTCATAATATACAGTACATATCTATTGCATCCAGAATGACAATGGATTTAATTGAAAGCTTAAAGCACAGATTGGTATGAAAGTACACGTGCATGTACAAATGGTATGAACAAATGAAATACACTGAATACAATGATCGAATTCTAAGCTACAGTCAAACCTGTTTTAAGCAACCAGCCAAGGGAGTCAGAGAAAGTGGCTGCTTAACACTGTTGGCTGCTTAATATAGGTTAAATGTATAATAAAACAACCAATTGGGAATATGTAAACTGGCTGCTTAATACAGACTGGCTGCTTAATGGAGGTGACCACTAACATAGTTTGGATTGTATATCATTATCAGGCAAAAGTCACATTGCGTTGCTATATGTGTATTACATTCATTATTAGAACTAGAATGACATGGCACACACGTCTTATAAATAAATGTACATAAGACGCACTTCGAATCTTACAACTTGCTGGTTATCCCTGTCAACACCACATGCATCGAAATAGGCTTACACAACGTGTAGATCCAGATGAGCCGGCTCGTGACTAGCTGTCTCATGATCTGCACTTTGTGCAAGTAATATTACTATTTTTCGACAAAATTACCCATTTTGATAAATGAACTGGTCCAAATGTAATGTTCTTATTAATGTATTGGTCTAACAACATCATGCATTTGTCCATGTCAGTTAATTGGTGTTGAATGGGTTAATACGATCGGTTTCCAAAACTATCACGTGTGGTTTGCAATTATTATACACAACCAATTTACCTGGTTTTAGTTTCATTGCAAACTTATGAGAAAGTGGATACTCTATGTGCTATGGAAGATGTTGACCATTTACCTATGTACTTATAGCACTATGTCAAGATATATCTATATTTGTTGTAACCATAGTTACCACATTAACATATTTCTGAAATAGTAGACATAATCATAAGTGGTAATATATCTACCTTAGTCTGAACCATGTTGACTCTTTGCTCTGTCAGGTTCTTTACGCATTGGTACACATCCACTGAACCGTGGTCTCTCCCTTGGTCGTACATAATGTATATTGCAATGAACGTACCAGTTCGTCCAACGCCAGCACTGTCAAAGTATCACAAGCCACATTATGCTATGTTTATATAACGTGTTGGTACTAATAATGTTTATATAACGTGTTGGTACTAATAATGTTTATATACCGTGTTGGTATTAATAATGTTTATATACCGTGTTGGTACTAATAATGTTTATATAAAATGTTGGTACTAATAATGTTTATATAACGTGTTGGTACTAATGATGTTTATATAACGTGTTGGTACTAATAATGTTTATATAACGTGTTGGTACTAATAATGTTTATATAACGTGTTGGTACTAATAATGTTTATATAACGTGTTGGTACTAATAATGTTGGTACTAATAATGTTTATATACCGTGTTGGTACTAATAATGTTTATATACCGTGTTGGTACTAATAATGTTTATATAACGTGTTGGTACTAATAATGTTTATATAACGTGTTGGAACTAATAATGTTTATATAACGTGTTGGTACTAAGAATGTTTATATAAGGTGTTGGAATTAATAATGTTTATATAACGTGTTGGTACTAATAATGTTTATATCCGTGTTGGTACTAATAATGTTTATATAACGTGTTGGTACTAATAATGTTTATATACCGTGTTGATACTAATAATGTTTATATACCGTGTTGGTACTAATAATGTTTATATAACGTGTTGGTACTAATAATGTTTATATAGTGTTGGTACTAATAATGTTTATATAACGTGTTGGTACTAATAATGTTTATATAACGTGTTGGTACTAATAATGTTTATATACCGTGTTGATACTAATAATGTTTATATACCGTGTTGGTACTAATAATGTTTATATAACGTGTTGGTACTAATAATGTTTATATAAAGTGTTGGTACTAATAATGTTTATATAACATGTTGGTACTAATAATGTTTATATAACGTGTTGGAACTAATAATGTTTATATAACGTGTTGGTAATAATGCGTTTTTGTAGCTACACAAATTACGTATCTATTCACTATTCAGTATGCTTGATGGCTGAAGGAATCAAGAAATACAGTTAATCCAGTCTTAAGCAGCCAGTCACTGGAATGACAGAAATTGGCTGTTTAACACAGGTAGCTGCTTAGGACAGATAGCTGCATCATAGAGTTCGGGTGTATAGTAAAACAACATATTGGGAATGTGGAAACTGGATGTGTAATACAGGTTAACTGGGTAATAGAGGTCGGATGTACAGTAAAACAAGATATTGGGAATGTGCAAACTGGATGCTTAATTCAGGTTATCTGCGTAATAGAGGTGACAACTAACACAGGTTTGACTGGAAGCACTTCTAGTATTTATTCTGTTGAAAACTGGACTAAAAGCATTATTAGAATTAATGTGAATCCTTTATAATAATAATATTTATATTATTGCATATTTCACTGGACGCCATTTTCAGACTATCCCAACATTATTCATATTGAATTCACTTATACATGTGGATACACAATTCAAAGCCCCAGTATGCGTTTACTTAGAATGTGCCGCACATCCAGATATTGGAGCGGATATTGTGATTATTGTCTTATAAATTTCATCTTTCAATAATTAATGATTACGGTAAAACGTACCACTTGGAAAATATGTCCACAAACGAACCTGCTTTTGTGAAATTACCATTTGGTTTAAACATATTTAATCGACATTATATAACATATTTTACTACAAATAATTATGTACATAAATACAACTGTATTGAAATTACCATTTGCAAATTACGTCCTTTACGTGTATCATAAACAAAATCACCAATAACTCTGTAAATAGTTGTATACTAAAGTGAATGCTAAAATACATGTTGTTATAAATTATAGTATTCTGTATACTGAAGAAACATATAAAGATATATAAAGACATGTTTAAAGTGACTTGCCTGCAATGAACAAGCCACGTGTTCATTTTATTAGCGTCGTTCTTTCTGACCTTATACCAACACTGGAGCAAGATAGACGTACTTCGTGGGACATCCTTGTCTGGCCATGCAGTATAGTGATACTGAATGATACGTTTCTGCACATTTGGTCGATCCTACAAATACACCAATACATGCATACCTGTGCTTGTTTACACCATATTCTATGTTCCATATCGTCGTTACTATGTATATGGAAGATTAAAGGCACTGTCAAAACGTTCAATCAGGTATTCAAGTTAATGAATGCCCTCGCTAATGGTAACTAAGACCATTTAATCCTTCATACAGTTCCGGATTGTCACTATATGGCATGACATACACGTATACAATATCAACATCGCTGTAATCTAACATCAGAATAATATACATAGGATCCTACATGAGTGTGGATTTCATACCATATTTTATGAAACGAGTTTTGGAACATTGCTATTGAAGCGAGCCTTTTGCCAGTTTAATACCAAAATTCCAACACGAGTCTCATAAAAATAATATGAACTCATCATGGATGTGTGATCCTTTTTATTACATTACCACAGTAACCATACATTTGAAAAAGAAATCATTATTGCCAGTTTACTTTGAGCCTTATTGCATATCAGGGAAATCAGTAAGGTGCATTCGTAAGCTGCAGTAAATAGTCCTCGATAATGAAACAAACAACACCACACAAATCGACACAATTATTCTAATCACTAATATGTATGCTATTCCGATAGTGCATATTTTAACATGTTATTGATTTTCAACGGCATATTTCCAATATGTCAAGGCAATCTATTATGCCGCGATCAATCGGAATCATTCCAGGTATTATTGCACGTGTGAGGATATAAGACAATATGTAATAGATATATTACACTGAATACTTCCAAAAGCATGTGATAAATAACATTTATTTTCATTCAAGAACAAATGTGCATCCTGTACCTGATGATACACTCGCAGATACCGGATGATAAATTCTGCAAACACATCTTCTGACTCCATGGACACATTGATTAGTCCATACAACATAGACGTATCGGCTTCCTCGGGCCAGTATTGCATACATTTCATCTATAAGGAGCATTGACATTATTGACACATCTATCAAACAGTTATAGTGGGCTATGGCCAGAAGACAACGAGCGCTATATGTATTACTCTTTTTTCTTGTCCCATGGTAACGCAATTGTTTAAAATGGTATTATATTTAGCCGTATTAGACATAAAAGGTACAATGCCACCATTTGAAAACAGTCCAAATAGTAGTATATCTCCCTACTATATCGCAATCTCAAATAAATCACTATATTAATGTTCTTTACATGACTAGAACAAAAGCTAGAGAGTAGTGGACATATTATATATACACCATTCATGATTGTATATTAGTATATTTACATAAGCTCAATTAAATCGATCTTAATACAATGTACATATACAATTTGCTGTAAAAGAATAGAAAAGTTAATTGAATAAACCGGTTGTTAATGTCAATGACGACATCACTTGTATCGGGATATGTCATTTAAACATTTTATAAATCATCCCTCTCAGAATCTTTCATTGCCAGTAATGTATTCGTACACAGCAACGAACTGCGAACTCCTTAGCAGTTTTATTGAGAAGGAGTGTGTTTAAGATGACATTACACAATTTGGGACAGCTAAGTGGTGTTATTCGGAGTAGAATTTGCGAAGAAATTGAATCGTACACAATGGAAGTACTCCGTACGACAGTCTATACATAGTTCATCTCGATGAGTGTGACAGTGGATAGTGTCAACCCTCGGAAGAATAATGCCTTGGTCGACATATTTTTCCTTGGGTTGACAATATCCACTGTCTCACTCACCGAGACGAACTATTTATTTTGTTATACCGAGCAATCGGCTATTCTGGCTTTATGTTGTTTGGCATAGAACAATTTTTCAACAAAACATTCTTCAAGACTTCATGAAAACAAAATGGCGGTATAACAAATAAAATAACATTGAAATCAAACGGTAACGTCCGAGTAGCGTGATTTTGTTCCGAATGAGGCTATTCAAAGGTTCAGACTTTGTCACAAAACATTGAAACATGTCGCCCACTCTTGTATAGCACATGTTGCATGGGGGTAGACACGTGAGGTATAACAATACGTGTTAATGTTGCATTCTTAATTTGGTTTCTTCCACGAGATTTGTAGTCATCGCAATCATATGGACATCTTTCTCCCAGATCATTCTCCAAAAGTCGTTCATGTTAGTTTCAACTGGTCCTAATTTGTCAAAACATGAAATTGTATTGTCACATAGCAAATGAAGTTGCAAATATGGTTACATGTACGTCAACAGGAAAGGTCTTTGAATACATGTACCGTACAGGCCTATCATCAGGAATATATTATATTATGAAATAATGTTGGTTTAACCCAATATGCTAAGAGTATGTGTACAATTAAAGTCAACGCGATAAGTATTGGCGTTACTGCTGTACATCAAATCGGTGAATCACCTCCAGAGGCTGGAGAGTTACATGCAGTTTGTTTCCAAGTCAACTGTGTGCAGTGTTTCTGAGAAAACAATGGTATATTTACACCATAGTTGTAAATATTTACATTACTGTAATTTATATGACTGTCAGTAATAGCTGAAACAAACACATATACCATACCTTGTGCAACAATGTATGCCTTGTCTTTGAAGTGTCCCTGCAACATATCAAGCACTGCCTAATGACACAGTGTATATATCGTGTGACGAACACGCCGATGGACTCATGCTTAATATTGAACTAGAAATTAACATGAGCAATATTTACCTAATCAAACATGGAAACTAGTGTATGACTAATGATAATAATAAATACTTTATTTAACTAGAGAACACATTTAACAAACGATAATCTACAACAAGGTCCTCAACATATATACAAATCAAATGCAATCAAAGGCTAGGACTATAAGTGAGACCTGCTCATTGTAATTAGCGTGCTTGCTTCTCAACAATGTAACCCGGGTTCGATCCTCGGACTTGGAAGTATGTTAAATGGTACGGTGGTCGCCTGATAGGGCAGGTGGGTTTTCTCCGGGAACTCCGGTTTCCTCCCACACGAATGACCACATTTACGCTTTCATACGCTCCACTGAGAGTGATTAATATAAGTTGTTAAAACGTGCTTCGAGTTCATTGTAAAAGGCAACGGTGAATTTAAATGCATTGCCTAAGTGCACAATCTTAACGGCTCCAGTGGAGCATGAACTCCGAACAATTCGCACATTAAGGTAACGCGCTACCACTGCGCTATCACGACTTCCACTAGTACAGTTGCATTAGTATTACCTTTATATAGCTTGCAGTTATGTAATCAGACGCTGGCTGATCTTCTAATGTTTCTAATACAACACGTGAATGGTCATCTACAAGATTAAATAATACATAATGTTATATTATATATATATATATATATTATTCTAACATGACTTGCTATTTTGTTCTAATGAACAAAGAACAAATCTACCGTTGTAAAATATGCAATATACCACGGCTAGAACAGGCCTATTTTATGACTGTTGAATTTTTCCTCCTCCGTATAAAAACGTATTATGAATGAAAATCACGTGACGTAAACAAAAATCGTAGTAAAATATCGTAGTCTGCAAATAGTAAAAAGTAAAATGGCTACAGCGCTATCTGCAGTAGGTGTAATTTGCACTGCTAGGCGATTAATAGGAAACTGGAGGAGTATCGGGCATTTTTATGATGGTTTAGTAACAAGATGTAAGATGCATTGCCATGCCAAGATCCATTTCCCCACCCACTACAGTTGGCCATGTTAATGTCCAGAAAAGTCACGCAACTGCAATGCACATGTTTACGGGAAATATCTCAAACAGAACAATTAATGTCCATGTCCATGACACAAAATAAGAAGTGCAAATAATCCTTTCCCCTCGGCGTTTTGTCAACTTTTAAACTGAATGTGTTGGACAGTGTTGAATTGTTTACGAAAATAACAGTGTGACAGGAGGCGTGGCTAAATATGTTTTAACTTTTATTAATATTGTTTCTCAGTATATATTATTCTGCCAACTATTAATACATACATTTATTATTGTTTGAATAAAAATATTAATACATTCTGGCTAATACTGAAAATTAGCATTAGATTTTTAGAGAATCTTTATTTCAGGGAAGTAATTTGTAAAGCCGTCAGCCAAATCACGGAACGGAGGGAAATTAGGCGACACGCTGCCGGCAAAGTAACACGTACATTTCTTCGTTCATAGCATTATATTGGGTCATGTTAGAATGGAAATAATATTTGTTTTGCCGTGGTATATCGGCGAATAAACTTAGGCCTACGACCTGCGTGGCTAATTCCTACGCACCAGAACTCCAAACCGTGGTTTAATCGTCGATATACTACGGCAGACAAATATTATTTCCTAAATACCCACACAACACCTTTTAACACTTTCACCACCAATGTCTCTTTCTTTGCAAAGAGCAGATAAATAGATCAGAGAGAACATAATGTGTCATCTGATAAGGCTATATGCTGGTTGCTCTTCAGACAGCGGAGCTGAAGCAAATGTCCGAATAGTAAACAACATAGATCCTGATCAGATGCGGCATCTATGTTGTTTGCGCATGCTCTGAACTTATTCGGCGCTGAAAGAGTTAATGTTCTGAAAACACACAGCTAGATCATTTGTATTGGCATATTATATTATCATATTTGTGTAAGCAAACAGAAAGCGAAACGTTCTTCAACATTTCAAAGTAAAATAAATACACTCACATGCATGCATTGCTTTGTATCTATTTTGTCCAGTGTTTCCAGGTTTTGTGCAACTTTGGTAGGATGATGCAAGCCATATGGTATTGTCTGCAATTAGAGCAACGAAACAGACACTATCAAGCTAACATACAGGATTGTGCTCCACTGCCTGTAATATTATAAACTATAGATACACAACTTGAAATCCTCGGTTAAAACATGTTCATTGAGAAACCAATCAAATGACGTGCAGTTACATCTGGTGTTGTGCACGGAATCTTAATAGAATTCAATGGACAAATCATCGAATTCGGTCATTCAAAATTCTAATATTGTCAATTGTTCTTCAATAATCCGTTAGGATTGGAGCAATATGAGTACACATACATATAATCTCGATATCAGTATTATTAAAGACTTACATCTGATGACATAGTTCTCATTGATGACAAATCAACATATCAGCTTGACCACCCGATTAGCGCAGTGGTTAGCGCGCTCGCTTCTCACCAATGCAACACGAGTTCGATCCTCGGATCTGGTAGTATGGAGATGGTACGGTGGTCGTCAGATCGGACAGGTGGGATTTCTCCGGGTACTCCGGTTTCCTCCCACATGAATTACCACACTTACTCTTTCACCCGAGCCAACGAGAGTGATTAATATATGTGATTAATATAAGTTGTTAAAACTTGCTTCGCAATCGTTATAAAATAATAAGTTTTACAAAATAGGTAGATAATATACGCATGAACGTTCACATATATTATCCAAGTCTTCAATACATATATATGCTTCGCAATCGTTGTAAAATAAATAAAGTTTAAACAACATATCAGCTGACTGTACTACAGACAACGATCCATGGCATCTCGTTCGATAATAACCAGCCATACCTCTGTCTCCTTACATAATGCAACATTGTTTTATATTACAATCTGACATTCAAATTATAGTCTCACCAGTACGTCTCTGATGACGAACCCGTTGAAACTAATTAAAATGATGTAACATACATTAAGCACATGTCAAGTCATCCTGAAGACAATCGTCTCATCGGTTGATTTGCAGAATCCTGCCACATATTCATATGATGTTTTAATGTTAATTATATAGCTTTCAGCATACCCATTTTGGAAATCCACCTCTTATGATACACCCACCCAAAGTACAACGCATGTATATCAAGAGCTAACACCATCAACGAGCTCTGTCATGGAGTACAAATCCAGATATAACAGTGAATGATTCTATCTAACTAGTGACCTCATAGCTCATCAAAGTCTCAATTAAGGCATTCAACATACCTGTATATAATTATGTAAATAGTCGTAGGCACACAGGTGATTATGTTACACATAAAACAGGTATGTCACATTGAACAGTTCGCTCCACTATGTTCTGAGCTGGAGACAAAACAAGTTTCGTTGCGCAACAAGTCAAACTTATCTGCGCTGTAGATGATTAAATAAGCTATAAGCTTTCGATTTAATTCATTTTGTATACACTATATATGTACTGTACACCATGAACGAATAATATGTTTGAACCAACTAATGTCTGGTTCTACTGTCGCCTTATATCGATTGACATTCAGGCATGTATGCACTGCAGATAATTAGCTTTTCTGGTTCTATTGTCGCTTGCGGTGAAGATGCCTAGTTTATCTGGCTATACAGTATGTATGGATGGTTGGAGTACCAGCCATGTATGTTGTGTAGATTGCTTAATTTATCTGGCTCTACAGTAGCCATAGATGGTCTGACAACCAGTCATGTATGTTGTGTATGTTGCTTAATTCATCTGGCTCTACTGTAGTCTTAGATGGTTTGACAACCAGCCATATATGGTGTGTATATTTCCTCATTTATCTGGCTCTACATTAGTCATAGAGGGCCTGACAACCAGTCATGTATGTGGTGTAGATTCCTTAATGTATCTGGATCTACAGTAGTCATAGATGGTTTGACAACCGGCCATGTATGTGGTGTAGATTCCTTAATTTATCTGGATCTACAATAGTCATAGATGGTTTGACAACCAACCATGTATGTGGTGTAGATTCCTTAATTTATCTGGATCTACAGTATTCATAGATGGTTTGACAACCAGCCATGTATGTGGTGTAGATTCCTTAATGTATCTGGATCTACAGTAGTCATAGATGGTTGGACAACCAGCCATGTATGTGGTGTAGATTCTTTAATTTATCTGGATCTACAATAGTCATAGATGGTTTGACAACCATCCATGTATGTGGTGTAGATTACTTAATGTATCTGGATCTACAGTAGTCATAGATGGTTTGACAACCAGCAATGTATGTGCTGTAGTGCTCAACTTGTATGGTTGTATTGCTGGAACCATATCATCTGTTAAGCTGTATTTACACGTCAAAATGGCCAGACATAATGGTATGTCATAATATCTGTGATGTTCTTGGTCCTTATTAATGACGATGTACGGTACACAATTTGAGTTATATTTAGTATTCTATAGTCAGAATTGTTTAAACTCGGAATGGCATTAAATGACAACCAGTCATTTGCATCAAAGCAGCTATCAAACCTTACTATCAGTCGGAGGCATCCCTACGTGCCATTTTCAGGTCCTGAATCCGGACTAACATATGATTACCTGGAACTGCTTTTCAAGATAGCCAGTATTTGCTAGACTCTTGGTCACATATGCTTCAAGATCGACAATGAGGATTTCATATTCTGTTTTCTGTCGAACAAATGGTCCTTGATTGTAATAAATACCAGCACTGTCGTCCACATCTTTCGACAGATTATTTGCTGATTCTGGAAAATATCAGCCTGATATCACAATACACACACATATATAAATATAATATATATTCATTAACTCTTTATTTATGACATGTGATCATTAACTAATTATGTGTGTATACTATGAAAATCAAATCCGGAACATTTCGCTAGGTTGCTCTAATCAGTTTGTTTGCTTGTTTGTTGTGGGGGTTAGCACCATGTGTGATTCGAACATACAGCGGTGAGGGACAACGACCGTAACCACTCGGTCACTTGCTCTAAGCAGCCATATATTAATATTTATGTGAATAAAGATATATGTATAATACTAGTATACTATTACTATTGAGTTATACTATCAGAGAAACAAAGCTATGTCTTGAAGGAATTATAATTCTAACCACGGTATTAGTCAGCAGTATAAATTGATATATACTAGAGGACATTGAAAACGCACACCTATACTAGAGGACATATAAAACGCACTCCTATACTAGAGGACATAGAAAACGCACACATATACTAGAGGACATAGAAAACGCACACCTATACTAGAGGACATAGAAAACGCACACATATTCTAGAGGACATAGAAAACGCACACATATACTAGATGACATAGAAAACGCACACATATTCTAGATGACATAGAAAACGCACACCTATACTAGAGGACATAGAAAACGCACACCTCTGTAATAATAATAATCATCATATAATGTAGGTGTGCGTTTGTTTTCTATGTCCTATGTATTATCATTCCACTAACACAATTGAAACAGGCCAACATTCACCGTTAATTCCGGCTTGATAGGACACATAATTATATGAACACACCAGTATCAGATTAATTACTCTAGTTCGGTACAGATCTCATGCATTGTCACTACCTGTTACACAACACAATAAATTGATACTACCTCTGGATGTGTTTAGTTCCGTCTGAAGTTTTGTAGAGTTGACGTGGACATCACTTCGTTGGACAAGTTTCTTTCTTCTTTCGCTGTCAGAATTTATAACTGTGTCATATTCCACGATTTGGTTAGATTCTTTTCTGTAATGATTCAAAGATGCTGATTGCTGTACTGGTGTGTTAAATAGTCTATACCCCGAACATAATATAAAATATCATGTATTTTAATATTGATGTTTCAACTACAGTGAATAATATATGTTATCACAATTTAAATATAATACACATACTACATATCCATTAACAAATTATTAAAATTCCGGAACATGTTTATGCAATCATATGTATGCAATCAAACATCATACTGGTACTGCCGGGTTCTTGTCCATGCCTGACATACCGCTAGGTGGGAATCCATCCTCCACCAGCAATAGCCGGATATTCGCCATACGACATAAGCTATTGCTGAACAAAATCTTAAATATGAACATGTGCATTATATATTACTGTTATGTCTGTTTCCGGATTCTCAGAAAATGAAGGACAGTGACCAGAACCGTGATTATAACAATAGCGGCAGCTATACCTCCCACTACTACAGCCAATCTCACGCCCGACAACGGGGATGCTGAAAACCACGACAGAAAGGTTACTGGTGAACTTCATAATATTACACTATACTCTAAGAATCACCTAGGTAAGATGACATCAACACAATGCTAAGTCCGCCTGGCAGGAAACAACAGCATCAGTTCACCGTTAGAAATTATCATGTATTTACATATTAGTAATAAGGACAATATAGCAAGTTACTCCATTTAAGGAATTAATCGATGGTTATAGTTTCCACCTGGGTATGAACTGTATTGGGCGTGGTTATAGTGTGTGGAGGCCGAACGTATCCATGCTAACTTTAAACATGGCCAATGGAAACTATTAACCAGTGATTCATTACTTATATTTACATTAAGTATTCTTTTCAATGGCACAACGAAAGCATGGCACACTTTGCTTTAACAATGATTTTAGTCCAGATTTACACCTTACCTTGAGCCGGAACAGGTAAATATATTACCATTGGAAGATCGTAAATCGTAAGACACGCCTTTTTACTCTATAAACGCTACCTAATAATGCGAATGCGCATGACCGAAAATCCGCGCATGTCAGCTGCATATCATTAGTTGGGAACATTTAAAATGTATACAATCAGGGCGCATACGTTCATCAATGGAAATGCAAGAGCGCTGTAGTCTAGCGCTGTCTAGAATAGAACGCAAGTATACACTGATATGCATACTGTAATGAGAATGATGTTTTAAATTATTGTTGCAAGTATTGCTGGTTTGTCTGTTGTGGGGTTTGTGGGATTAAAGTAGCAACATTTAGGTAATATCCACACTCCATATATTATTGATGGATGACGACTACGTGATCGTGTCAGGACAGTATTTCAGGCACAGACATGCACCAGGGTAGAACCACCGAACTACCGCCTATATACTTGGCTATATTCCTCAATTGAAATAATTCGAAACCCACAGTGGGATTAGAATCTACTGTGGTGAGTGGCAAGTTATTGGTGTTGGAGTTTAATGTGGCACCAACAACTTAGGTCTATATGACGACTCTCCAGCTATTATTCGTGACGGAAGACCCCGGGTGCCTCTGTGAGCAATAGTTCAGGTACGGATGGATACACGGGTAGAACCACAGGCTGTCGGCAAGCCAGGTGAGTAATATACTCATTTGAAAGAATTCGACACTCCCAGTGTGATTCGAACCATCAGCGATATGAGGCACGTGAATATAACACACATTACCTTCAATACATGTATCACCGGTAAATTCATCTGCATACCCTTCGTGACCGATGCCCGTTACTTTGTCACATCCTGTTCCCACCTTGCAGTTACCACATATGCCACTACAATTTACACCGTGTGAATTCTCTTCACATGCTGGAATTAAAATCAAGTACACACATGTTCTAAGTGTATTATTTCGTTCAGATGTGGGTCTAACATCTCAATGGCAGCTTCGGTTCGATAACGACTCTCCGTCTCTATTATTTATATACCTATATTCGTATTGCACCAATTGTCTTTAAAATACTGAAAGAAAGGACTCTCCGGCTGTTATTGGTCCACTCACGAGCAGTATTTCAGACACGGACAGACGCCACTTATAACACATTCATGTTCATTTTATGTCAAACCCCTTGCGGGGCCCTAGACATACTGCCACTATCAGTATATATATTATTGCGAAGCAGTCAAAATGGTACCTTCCTGACAGAGATTCGAGTGTTTGAAACCTGGGCTGTATCCACGATTGCAATATCCAGTCACATGATTACAGGTTACATCGTCAGCACACGACCCACAAGGTGACATACACTGTTCTCCATACATTTCTGTTTTACATTCTGTGAAAGATATACCACAGTGTAGACGAAACCGTGTAATTTAATTATGTGACTTGTATAAACTAGTTCGGGCCTGAAAAAGAGTTGGCGAAATACAATTCGTTATGTGATTCACACACTTATTAATTAGAAGTTACAGTATACTACACGCCTGTAAAGGAACCACCTTTCCAACTACATGTATATGAATCCGTTATCACCTTATCACGTGACTATAGTATCCATAGTATCTGAATGATTCAGAATCATAATACAAGCCATGTTATATTACAGAAGAAATCACTCATTTTCCGTTAATATAAGACTTTCAAAAGAATATGACATGCATGATATTTCGGCAGAGTTTGCAGGAGAAAGCTTGAAACAGTAAGCCTAAGTTGGAATAATGATGACCATGGTAAAGACTTATATTCCATCCCAAATGAAGATGAATTGATTTAGTATAGTACATTGTTTGGCTTTGAACAGAACAAAAAGCAATACAAATTGAATACTCATGACAATAGGCTTATATTCCATTCTAACTGAGATGTTTATATTATACTGTCCGATTAGCTCAGTGATTAGCACGCTCGCCTCTCACAAATGTAACCCGGGTTCGACCCTCTGACCGGGAAGTATGTGAGATGGTACGGTGGTTGCCAGATCGGACATGTGGATTTTCTCCGGTTTCCTCCCACACGAATTACCACATATACGCTTTCATCCGCGCCAACGAGAGTGATTACTATAGGATATTAGATCTTTCTTCGCAGTCATTGTAAACTAAGTAAAGTATAAACTTTTTAACTAAGATGAATTGATTTAGTAGTAAATGGTTTGGCTTTGAACAGAGCAAAACGCAAAACAAAATGATTCATATGAAATATCAGTGTAAATACATGGTGGTTAAATAATGACTAAATACTGAAATAATTGTAATATTAAATCAGTCAATCAACAGCAGTAATGTCACTGGTACAATGGCATTTAAAGATGGTTCAAATATTACCTTGATCGCATACAGTTCCTTGCCACCCTCGTTGACAGCCGCCATTGCAATTTCCGTCAACACGATTACAAGAACCAGCTACCACACAAGACGTACTGCACGTCCCGATGCAGTTGTTACCGTAGCTACCATTAGTACATTCTGCAGTGGAATAAATGAAACATATTACTTGACAGGTATATGAGACACAATGCTGATGTGTTTCTTCTCACGCATGTATGTATCATTGCAATGTTGTATGTACATGTATGGTATGCATATAGCTTATTCGTTATGGCTATGTATCTTTGCAATGTTGTGTGTACATGTATGTATATAGCTTATTCGCTATGGGTATGTATCTTTGCAATGTTGTATGTACATGTATGTATATAGCTTATTCGCTATGGGCATGTATCTTTGCAATGTTGTATGTACATGTATTTAGATAGCGTATTCCTTATTGGTTAGCTAAATCCAGTATATAGCCTTATTGTTCGTAAACATTTCAAAATTTGTTATGCGATTACTGTATCCTTTTTGTTGATGGCATACTTAGTGTGTGTTTGCAAATTTCCAGCTTGTTGTGCTTAGGACTATGCATTCAAATCGTATATCCCATTAAAAACTAGTGATTAAGAAATCAATTTGGAATTTGGGGTTCAAAATATATTATATGTATATTATTAATAAGTATTGATCTCATATATGTGTGTATGTACAAACTGGGTTTATGAAAATAAAGTTGACACTTTGGTGCAATCCCGTCTATGTATCGTAATTGCAA
The DNA here is from genome assembly GCA_014843695.1 of Archivesica marissinica. NCBI lineage: Eukaryota > Metazoa > Mollusca > Bivalvia > Venerida > Vesicomyidae > Archivesica > Archivesica marissinica. Next base: position 1,850,437 of record CM026386.1, on the reverse strand, counting down.
ATCAATTTGGAAAGTAAATAATGACCTAATCTTAATCGTGTACAGCACTTATAACATTGCGTTGTCCATTGTAAAAGGGTAATGTTCAGTCATTCTCAATTAAAATGCCTATATTGGCCATTTGAACTATCTATGCCATAATTGTTCATTTATTTAAAATAATATAATATATTTGACAGGGTGAACAAAGTGTATTAAAACTATGATTAGCATTATATATACTTGAAGACATAGAAAACGCACACCTACATTATATTATTATTATTATTACTACATGAAAACGAAATTACGAAGGATTCCATCAAAGATATATCACAGCTTTATTACAAAACACAAACTGAACAACGATAAATAATCTAAAATGTTTAAAACTATGTATTTAATTATATAGTTATTGTTTTTCATGTAAAAACACACTTATCCGAAGCATAGTAATAAATATATTAAAACTAATTGTTCATAGTTTGAAACAGAAATGATACATACAAGTGTAATATGTTCAGCGAAATATTCTCTGAACTGATACCCCATCGTATCAACATGAAGTCAGCAGAAATGCATTAAAAGAGGTATGTTACAGAGTGCATTTCTATTGTTTTCAATTTGATACGACCATCTTACTGAGGTTATTTCTCTTTTATGTAGAATCTGCTTTAGTGCATATATGCACATTTCATTTCGATAATACAGAACTTATGCTATATCTGATTTAGCTGCATTTGTGCAGATTGAAGCTGGCGTATCATTTTAGAGACATAGACACATTATTTCTATTTGATGTAGCATCTGATTGTAGTGCATTGTTCTGTTGATTTCATTTTGATACGCCTGCGCATTGAAGGTCATTGTACACGCAATGCTATTAAATGTTTATTTATAATAGTGTCACCCCTATGTAAAGGGCCAGCCATTTCTGACATATGATACACCTCTTGTTGTGAATATCATTACTTCCCGAACCCTATGCTCGGTAACCATTATTTAACTAGCTGGCGACCCACCAACAGGCCATATCAGAATTGGCCCCATGAAGAGGTATATATGGCGTTAAAATTCTCCACATGACATGCTGCATCCTCCACCATAATAACCGTTAGCACAAACTGTACGTAATTGATGAATTTAAATTATGCTGGGCACATTATTTGTATTTGCAACCCGGAAGTGTGTCTCGATTGCTAGAGGTCAACTCAGTGGGGATTAACCCTGGTAACTGTGAGGTCAAGCTTCCGAACAAACTGTTACACCATTCTCCAGCATCTTACATTTTTAACTATTTACCCGCGTGACGGTAACATTCGAGACTGTTACAAGCAGGTTGATTTATAATTCCGAAATTACGCGTAAAGCACGCGATTGTAGCTGGGCGCGTTGTTACTTAGGCTCTTAATGTGTACAACATAACTATCTTATAACGAAACGATGGTACAACATATTGTGAGACAAGAAAGTTCGTCCAAACGTATTAAAAACTATTTTTGTTTTATAAACTGCTATAGGAAACTGATTATCTAAATATTTGAAACATACATCTGCATTCAATTTCGTCAACGCAGGTAATGTTCGGCACAATAAAATAACTACCACAATGTGTTTCGGATGCAGTCGTATTGTGTATCACCTCTGTCGCTAGCTATTTATCAGAACTGGCAATACGGACTGATTCCCGGTATTCAGTATGTTATTTATAACACACATATACAATTATATGGACATAAATTATAAATAATTACTGATGTGTATACACACATACACGTACCAGTTGTGCATGTTGGTGTATTCATATAACCGGCATCACATCCTGCAGGGAATTCCCCAGTTATTACGTCACAAATTGAAGACGCGTAACAATTACCACATTGCCTTTCACATGATTGTCCCCATTGAGCGTCTGTACATTCTATAATAGTCAGTAACATATACAGGTGCAAATATTTACTCAAGATATGTACTATGTCATACAGTAACCATACACTACACGCCGCTGACCTCCTCGCAGCGTACACGTTGCCCCGGGACACATCTCGCAGCAGCGTAGACTTTCGCGACTTTCTGGTTGTCAAAGCTGCCGATGAATTATCCACCATCGCTAATGCTAATGTCATCGATAATAAGGGAGTTAGCGAATTAGCCATGTGGTCACTGAGGCGAAAATATGCTAACTTTCTGTTCCATTTTCATGCTGCTTCGGGATGACACACAATGATTGATGAGCGTGGCCGTAAAAAGGACCAGAGAAACGTAAATGTAGTCATCTAGTGTACTTAACCCCCTTAGACGTTGTCACGACCTTCGTCTTATGTCTATTTTCCGATAGCAATGCTCTAACCAGGGTATATCCTATCGTAGACTCGCTGGAGTTGTCTAGGGGGTCTATTGACGGTCCTTCAAATACTATAACTCAACACAGTCTTTCAATTTCCTTTGTATAATATCATCCACAACAATCTCACTTTATTTCAAATCTATAACATGTATCATTTATTCATGAGTTCTCGTATCATTTAGCCTTCAGTGGATTCCGTCTAATACTATCTCTTATCTTATTATTCGTCTCACTATTTCAATTTTTTATAACAGTTCTACAAATATACTAATTTCCTTCACTTTATCGAACTATTCCAATAGATATATTAGCCGAAACAATCGTTTCTTAAAAGGCCTAATTATCTTCCGTTCACGTATTTAATACGACTTTAATATCTAAGAGTTAATACTTCTTTAAATATTAATTTTTCTAACTATCACAGAAACAGTTTATATTCTAATAGCGAGTAACATCATTTCCTTAACGCCTCCATGGCTGGATAAGAATGCACTGATTTCTTAATAACTTTCCATTTCTTATATAGCAGACTTAGCGTCTATAACAGACATTACGGCGCTAAACATATGTGATGTTGTACAATATTAGTAGGTGTTTATACGTCATCAATATCTTATCTTACATAACTGGCCAGCTGCAATTCGGCTGTGAAAAATAAGTCATTCCCGAGCAAACAGAGAACTGATAATTTAGACGCAAAAATAATAGCAGACGATTATACATAATGCATAATAATCATAATATTACATGGTTAGCAATGGGTCATATATATAAATAGATAAATGTATTTATATAATACATTTCTATTTATATATAACAATAATCTATTCGTGCAAATATATTATTTGTTTTTTCTATCTTTTGCACAAATATATATACTTATCTACATAGACATCACCAGCTAGAACATAATCCCATTGGGAGAAAATCGCCTTAAATCAACAACTTTAGACACACCTCTACAATACATCTACATACACAGCTCTGCATCGAATAATCGACGGTGCCGACATGTAGTATGATGAAATATGATCGGAATTATCCAAATGCGCATAAATAATTATTATCCGGAATCAGATTAACTGTGAACAAATGTTGCTAATAGTATGTATATGTAGCAATGTGAAATCTTTTAATTAAGCAGAGTTATCAGTTATGTCCCGTCCCTTTCACTGAAATGTACATAATTTCCAGTGTATATTTAGAACATACCGCATGTCACACATGGAAGGCCGTCACGTGACCGACCAGCTTTTCAGTGTCACCATATCCCAGTCACTGAGAATGACCACGTGTGTTTTATTTTAGTGTTGAACAGTTTTATATTTTAACAAGATAAAAATGCTTTCAAATGTTTTGGGAGTTATTGCATTCAGTGTACAAAGAAAATATACAAGTTTCAAGTGAACTTGTTTGTGTTGGCATTCCATATTTTGGCAGTAAATAATTACAACATTTACATTGAATGTTCTTTTGGTAAAGGTCAAGCTAGCAGCATTGAATTGTCTGTTTCTAATATTTCTAATAGTTATCAATAATAATAACATGGCATTCACAATTGCATCTTGTCTCTTACACACACATACTATTTATTTGCAGGGTTGTGTTATTTGTTTAACAACCACGTTGGTAGAGAATGAATTGGGCGAAAGGAAACCACACTCGTTCCAAAAATGGTAAGCTTTATAAAGTGTGTATTTAAATGTATATTGAAGGATTAAATTGCTCAATGCAACATTTATTGGATTGAATATGTGATGTTCATATAATATGTCGATATCTGTTTGATATCTCGCTATAGACGATTTATAGTCAGGCATCCGGGTCTTTGATGACACTGGACTCATTGATTGGTTGTGAAATGATAATGCCAGAAATAACAATTGCCACTGTGACATGCAATGTACAATTTGAATATATAGATATATGTCTTTCAGGAGTATTGATGGATAAGACATAGTATTCATTGCTGTTTATATATATAGTTCAGAGTGTTAAACTCCATCATCTACAACTTGAGTTAAACTCCAGCTATAACTTGAGTTAAACTCCATCTACAACTTGAGTTAATTTCCAGCTATAACTTGAGTTAAGCTCCAGCTACAACTTGAGTTACAACGCAAGCTACAACTTGAGCTAAACTCCAGCTACAACTTGAGTTAAACTCCAGCTGCAACTTGAGTTAAACTCCAGCTACAACTTGAGTTAAACTCCAGCTACAACTTGAGTTACAACGCAAGCTACAACTTGAGCTAAACTCCAGCTACAACTTGAGTTAAACTCCAGCTGCAACTTGAGTTAAACTCCAGCTACAACTTGAGTTAAACTCCAGCTACAACTTGCGTTACAACTCTAGCTACAACTTGAGTTAAACTCCAGCTACAACTTGAGTTAAACTCCATCTACAACTTCAGTTACAACTCCAGCTACAACTTGTTCTAATCTCCAGCTACGACTTGAGTTACAACTCCAGCTACAACTTGAGTTAAACTCCAGCTACAACTTGCGTTACAACTCTAGCTACAACTTGAGTTAAACTCCAGCTACAACTTGAGTTAAACTCTATCTACAACTTCAGTTACAACTCCAGCTACAACTTGTTCTAATCTCCAGCTACGACTTGAGTTACAACTCCAGCTACAACTCGAGTTAAACTCCAGTTACAACTCGAGTTAAACTCCATCTACAACTCGAGTTAAACTCCATCTACAACTCGAGTTAAACTCCATCTACAACTTGAGCTAAACTCAAGCTACAACTTGAGTTAAACTCCAGCTACAACATTTGAGTTACAACTCCAATTACTATTAGAGTTCGTATTCCTGTTCAACAACCAACCATGGATATGCACATTCTTGAAATAATTGTAATAAATGAATTATTGGAACTATTCTGTATGTGTTGACCATCACTTAGTCCAAATCATCAAAGCAATTCCCCTTCACTCTGTCATCAAATTTAATGTTCTGGTTCTGAGCTTGGTATCCTGTACATGCGTTTGGGAGCGAGTGCTTGTGTTCACGTGTGTGATTTAATCATGAAATTCAGATACAAGTACTCGAAATATAAAATGGATATTATGAGAAAATACAACTGGTTAACAATTGAAATGAGAACATTGAAATGGTATAGTCAACGAATAGCTTTCTACAATATTAACATGAACAGTATATGCTTACCGATGTCACATTGTGCGCCTACACCAGTCCTCCTGCCTATACATCCTGATGTACAAGTACCCAGCATCCTGTCTACCACTGATATATCGCTATTTCTACAATAGCATTTCTTTGTACAGTCATACCCGCACATATTTGTCTGGCAATCTAAAGAAAGTGAGGTGGCTGTGACAGTAGTATGACTTGCAACTGTTAGGTATATTTAATAGCTAGAGAATCACTAAGGACAAACAAGTGCAGTGGTTACCACGATCGCCTCTCACCAATGCAGTGGTTAGTATGCTCGCTTATCACCAATACAGTGGTTAGCACGCTCGCTTCTCACCAACGTAGTGGTTAGTATGCTCGCTTATCACCAATACAGTGGTTAGCACGATCGCTTCTCACCAATGCTGTGGTTAGCACGCTCGCTTCATACCAATGCAGTGGTTAGCAAGCTCGATTCTCACAAATGTAGTTGTTAGCACGATCGCTTCTCACCAATGCAATGGTTCCTATGCTCGCTTATCACCAATGCAGTGGTTAGCACGCTCGGTTCTCACCAATGCAGTGGTTAGCATGCTTGCTTCTCACCAATGCAGTGGTTAGCACGCTCGCTTCTCACCAATGCAGTGGTTAGCACGCTCGCCTCTCATCAATGCAATTATTAGCACGCTCGCCTCTCAACCAATGCAGTGGTTAACGCACGCTCGCTTCTCACCAATGCAGTAGTTGGCATGCTCGGTTCTCACCAATGCAATAGATAGCACGTTCGCCTCTCACCAATGCAATTTTTAGCACGCTCGCTTCTCACGTGTCATAACTTTGGACTGTAAGAAGCTGCACACATGGTATTGCTATCACTAGACTGCTTATGGAATTATCTGATGGTATAGTTAGCTCATTTGTTATTTGTTTAGAAATAAAAGCCTCCTCACATATAGGCGAATCCATTAAATGCAGCCTGGCGAATTGGGTGAATTTGTCAATTCTGGCGAATTTTGATCGAAACTGTTTGAAAATGTGTTACATAATTTGAAATATAACGACAGGCAAACCTTGAGGAACTATTTGTTGTGAATGATTTACGAAGTGTGACGAACGGTGTGTTATTCACTAACATGCATTGGGTTGCGCAATCAATCTTTGTTTTTTTCCGTTTGCAATTAGGAAGGCAAAAACAAGCGAACCGAAGCGAGCGCAACGTTGCACATGCATCTGAAACTTTCCGAAAGGCCGCTAACGAACACTATTCAAGACTGGCGAAATGGCGAACACAAGGTGGGGTTAATTTGCCTTCGAACTTTCTCCGACTCGACACCACGTCGTATTGTTGTTTGACGGATGTTTGATTTTCAACTTTTTTGAAGTGTTGTAAGTGCAACAGTATACCAAGGGGTAGAGGAAAACCATCTAGAGCGAGAGCGAGAAAGGCTGCTACTGGAGGCCTTAATACTGATATTGGCCATGGTGGGTCACAACTGTTACTGTCTGTTTAGTATTTCCTGTCTGTACATTAATCATTTTTGAGCAACATCAGATACAATGGTAATATACAATGGAATACAATGCTCTTTAATATAAAAGGATACCGCTATTACATTCAAACAATTATTATAATTTAAATATTATCAAACGTTAATCAAAACGATATATTTAAGATCATAATTATATGCAATCATGTAATACATGCATTGATTAGAGATACATACAGTTATATACTGTGGTAGTAGTGATGGTCCCGCATATATCGTGTTTCTTTATATCTTTATATGAATAGGTTGGCATTTTCTTACAGAGCACTAACCAATATTTAACCGCTGGAGCCTGTCCAGGAAAGGTGTTTTTTGGTTAAATGATATAAATAAACATGCGATTTCGATTAAGGTTCGAAATGCCTGGAGTTCGAGCTCCGCTGGGGCCATTACGATTGTGCCGTTAGTAAAGGCATCTAAATTCCACATTGCCTCCTATCTGCAGATCTCCATCATGGCATGGATTACATCATAAAAACATAATGTCAGTTTGGTTCGTAATTATGTACTTGTACATGTTTCTTACCTCCAAATACTCGGACCTCACAAACACCCAATGTAGTATACCTACTCATGCCAATCTGCAAGTGTTGTGCAATGGCATGAACTTCGACTGTTTCTTACCTCCAATTACTCGGACCTCACAAACTCCCAATGTAGCATCCCCACTCATGCCGATCTGCAAGTGTTGTGCAATGGCATGAACTTCGACTTCAGTATGTGGATCAATCGTAGAATCAGTATGCACGAGCGACCAGGTTGTACTGTCATTTGATACTGATACGTGGTAGTATCGAATGTGATCTGAAAATTATCGCTGCATCATAATATACGATTAAAATGGCATTCTTACATGGTTGTTCATGGAACATTGGCTGAATTCTTTCTTTTCTTTTGGTGAAGACAGACACTTCGTTTATTCATTATATAATTATACACAATCATAGTTACACATATATGGTACAAAAATGTACATATCTAATTACAATAAACTTTTTTCAGCTATCGGATTTTTTCAAAATTGTATGAAAGTTCTTATAAGCCAGATTTTTAAAAAAACAAACAAAAAACATTGGCTGAATTTATTACTATCACAATTAACAACACATGAGCGGTATTGTGAAGATAAATATATTATTAACATGGAACCGAAATAGTGTGCACACTCAATGGACCATGTATGCAATATTATGTGTATTTAATTATATGAGCATATCGTAGTCGTGAAGTAAAAGTGTATTCAATCACTACTATACCTATGTTTAATTGAACACACTAGTCGCTATTCTCTTGTATAGAAGGGTTGTACCGAATAGTGCTAGTACCTGTGGCCTGCATGATTGTCTTGTTAATTGACGTCTTATTCATGCATATGTATAGTAAAAACAAATCAAGCAATGAACACGATGGCGTCAATAATTCAGATTTACCTCCGATGTCGAAGTCAAAAACTTCCGATGTTCGAAGGCAAAACCCGCCAATCTCCAACTTTACCTTCCTAAGCCAAATACTGAACATTTTAGAGATTCTTTCTTATATTCAGGGTCACACTTGTGGAATTCCCTCCCTTATCACATCAAAACAGCACATTCTGTTCCACATTTCAAAGCTTTATATATCAGATGTTGCAACGAACAGACCAATGACCTAATAAACTGATAATTTACAATTATACATGAATATAAGTATTAGTTATTGCAGCTTATATCTTATTATGGCTTACTGGTTACTGTTTACATTATGTTATTTAATGTTTTAATTTGTTGAGGGCCTCATGGTAGATTGACTTAATTGTTCAAATGAGTTCTCTCTTTAAATAAAGTCTTTATTATTATTATAAGTTATATAATAATAGTATAATCAAAAGCTAACCGAAAGTCGGATTGCAGGGCCTATATAATACATTTTATTTCCTTACGCATGGAATTAGTGGATACGAATTTATTACATGAAGTGGATTATTAGCACATTAAAATAACCTTGTTTTCAAAAAATGTCAGTTCGCTTTACAAGAATAGCTAAGATTGCCAGTATCAAATTGTGTTCAAATGATGATTATTTTAATTCAAATTCACAAACTGTCTGTGTATGGTAGAATTTCAATGCTGTCAATCCACATTATGCTCCGTAGATTGATACTCCACCATGGATTCGATTCCTGCGTCGTGATACTGCAACTCGAACTATCGACCTGCCATATTCCATCCACAGCTTTATTTGCATTATCTGAAGTACTCTGGGTCGCTATCCTATTGCAAGATTCCTACCTAAACATTCATGATAAATGACAAACATTATTTCAGGTTTTACGCCTTCATCAGCAACATATTGGACTATACAACAGGTGGGAGGTTTACATAGCAACATCTTTCCTTGGCAAGCTCCATCGGTTAACCAGTACGAGATGTGGTGCATCCACCTCAGTAAGAAACTGCCAACATTTTTATATAGAGAAACACGACTTGAGCGTGGCTTGAACGAGTGACGATCAATGATAATAGGGTACAATGGTATACAAGTCAGCGACAGTAATAACTCGACAACGGCGGTGGTCCTATAATCTAGAATTGGGGTACAATAATTATATAATTCAATTACAACGTCATAGGGTAAACACAAGTGTTTCCGGCAATTGTCAGTTGACGATATGCTAAGAAACATAGTTTATTCAAAGGTATGTTAGCTCGATTGCGAAACAAGATATTATACCAATCACCTCCGAGCCCTCATTCCTGGTGGAATCCATCTCCTCGACGTAGAGAGAAGAATCAACGTGGAATTGAAATGGCTTGCATAGGGGCACAATCGTAACGGATCCAGTGGGGCACGAACACCGGTCCTTTAGCACACGACATACACTAAGAAACAGTGACCAATGGCAGGCAGAAATATATATATAAGACCGGAAGCAGTATATGATCGATATACAATTACTACAAATGCATGGCAGCATGGGCTGTTACTCGATGAGATTTGTGTCCGAGTTTATGAACATGTTCTCCAATCTCTATACAATAGCTGGCGTCTGATTGGTTCAGCTGAGTGTGAATCTCAGAATCAAGTTCAATCAAATTAGTGAAGCTTGAGTTTGAGACATTCAATCCTGTCATCGTATTATAGTCAACTCATGTGAGCTTTGATTTAGATATTTCTCGATGTGTCTGGTTTTTTTTGTTGGGGAGGTGTTATACCAGTTAGGTCATATTTTGACCCTGCGGCTATTCATTGTGGAGAAGGAACCCGGGTGCCATTCCGAGCAGAATTTAAGGCACTGAAGCGCACCCGGGCAAAACTACACCTATGCAAGTCAGCTGAATATCCTGCTCACATCACCGATAGCCAGTGAGATCCGAATATACAGTGGTTAGTGGTTACGGTTTTGAAGGCAATGACCATAACAACATTGCAACTGCGGGCGCGATATATTCATTTATACAATTGTATATATCGACATGACGTCATCAACAGGAGGGCAAACTAAAATTAAACATGAAATTATGCATTCAAATACCGCCATCAAATAAGAAATCATCTATAACGTTTTTAGTTTTCAATGCCTGTTATTTAGTTTGTATTATATGTTGCTATGATGTGTGGGTTGATCCACTGTTTCTTACATTGTATATAGTGTATGTAGAGTATGTGTCAAATTAGAGCACGTTAAAATATAACTATTACAGAAAACTAAACTGTAAATAATTGATGATGTGCTACGTTTATTTATCGTCGCTACCGGTCGCCCATATGAGCGACGCCTCCTGAAGAGATTAATCAATTTAGATTTGTGGAGGATAGTGCAATGATACAGACATATACCAAATTCCAGCGTAGCCCTGGTTCGTTTACGTACACGGTGTAAAGCACCGACTCGAGACCTCGGTTTAAAGTCCTATCTTATAGACTATTAACTTTATTAGGGTCAGACGGGGTATCGAACCTGCTAAATGTAAAATATGTGTATAAATCTAAATTACACAATGGATTAACGACATGGCCATGGTTATACAAGCAATTATAACAAGTAACAGTTACCTCCATATATTCTAACATCACAGAGAACTAGTTGCGTTGCTGTATTTGTCAGTTGTATCCTAACTTGGTTGCCTACGTGTTCAGTGGCACAGTTTGCACTGATTATTGTGGATCCTGGTACTGTACCGGCATGATTATAACACTGTTGTTGTGTCTCGGGATAGTACGCACTGTTCTAGAACTGAGATTCCGGAATTGTTTCAACGGTCACATTAAACCCACCAAAGTACTCTGCAGAAGTTAACAAAGGTGACACAGTATTCCGATAAGCATGTCCAGGAAAAAACATGTCAAGAATAATGGAACATATAAACGAAATATTTGTTTTTGGTTTTATTTAATATAAGTATATTTAACGCCGCTACTGGTTGCCCGGGCAGATTTCCTAACCGTGATGCCTTTCCTGTGCAGGCACCAGCGGTTAACCAGTACTTGGTAGGCATACATCCACTAGTTCATATATACATACTCTGTGGATTTCTTGTATATAGTCACAAAGCGAGAACACAGTTTTCTTTGACAATTTATAAATGCACAGTTAACGAGATGTAATACGTGTATGATCTACACATCTGACTAAATAACTGTTTTATTGAACTGCTTGATTCTTCTCGTTTGCTCATGGATATAATTATGCTGTAGTAATACGTAAATAGGCAATGTAGTCCCAATAACTAATATAGTTAATTTTTCATTTTGGTAAAATTGCATTTTCATGACAGACAGTGTATAGTGTTTGTGTTTTTTGAGAAATTATGTAACTTGAGAAGACTGCAGACTAGTTGATGTGTAGAATACAGTGTGTAAACTTGCATCGTTCTGGTTATCTAAGTGACGACTGCCTCGTTCATCTGCTATATTTTCTAAAATGAAGGCAGCATTACTGGTTTCTGCGCATACTCATGTCATTTTACATTCTGTTCTGGAAGCACTCGACACGTAGTGCCACGCACGATATTCTTGAATAACCACAGTCATGAAAGAACAGTGGTAGTGTGTTCGATACAGGTGTGAACTACTACTGTATCATTTACGAGTGTGCACCTATACAAGGCAATTCAAGTCCATATTGTATCCTCTTTCTCCCTCTTGGCCATGTATTCCATCAGGAATGAGGTTACTGGAGCGATTTAACTAATCTACCTTAACTAAATTGTGTGTAAACTATACTGACATTATAAACAAACTATGTACTTTTATATTGAGCGTTACCTTTTCGTTACACATTTTAGAATTATGGATGAGTGAAGAAAATAATCCTTTACACACTGCATTAATATACCCAATATTTCGCACATTTATATACCAAATCTTCCTATAGTTTTTCTAAAAGGATATATGTAACGGTGTGTATATTAACCCACTATGTAAGGTGATATGTAGGCAGCACGGTTACCTCATTCGGTAGAGCAATCACCCTGTAGGCGAGAGGTCTCGGGTTCGAGTCCCAGACTGGCTGCATGTTTTTCTCACCTGGTTTACATATAAATAAGGCAAGTTTGGTGCCAGTATATATTCTGGAACGGACTTTATAATGTTATAATGTATATACTTAAGCCGTGGCTCAATCCTATGTATGTAAATACTGACAAACAACCTCAACAACCTATGTTCATGGTTATAATCAATGTTCCAAGGATAGGCCATGTTACAAAACGTGATCGGATGTCCCCGATAAAGTTCGTATGTTGTTGCTGAAAGTACGTATTTGAATAAACTTATGGGAAATGGTATTCAGTTTCCACTGCATTCATATTGCATTTTGTACAAATTCTTTGATTTCGTTCTATATTTGTATATCTACATTCTTATAAAAAATTCATTAAATGGTGTTGACAATCATAACTCGTAAATATTTTACTACTTTATGTCCCGGTATTGTTAGAATATTACCTTTGAATTAAATTTTAGAAAATTTACTGAAAACAAGAAGAAGAAAAAAGAAAGTAAGTATTGCATAGAATACTAGTATTTACGAATTCTACTGACACAGGCATTTTTCAAACAATGTATTCGATCTGTTTGTTTAAAGTCGCTTCCACTGAGACATATGTGTGATTGGATATTCTAAGATGATTATTCTTCTGGGAAGGTCCATCTATGGCCGATGTTACTATCTGATCGTTCATGTTATCTTACACATGCTGGAAGCTCCTACATTGCATATTTTATATACATTTATTTATTGTAGCTCGATTGCGAAACAAGTTCTTACAAATTACATTGAACATTCCCGAGACCTCACTACCGAAATTCATTCCTCAATCAAAAAGTCCTAATTAGTATGGTTAGGAATGGAAATGTCGTAATTAATAAATAAAGGTTCGGAGTTCGAGACCCACTGGATCCGTTAGGAGTGTGCCCTTAGGCAAGGCATTTAAATTCTATGTTAGTTCTTCACTCTCCTTCGTGGTGATGGATTCCATCGGGAATGAGGTCTCGAGAGTAATTAATATAAGTTGTAGTAAGAACTTGTTTCGCAATCTGGCTAAAATTAATTTGTATAAACTAAACGTCGTACTTCCGAAATGCACCCTATTAATGCGAAGATGCAATATGCAGATTAGGACATTGTATGAGAAATCAATCACCAGAAGTAGACACAATGTTCTAAACAGTAGGAAGCCTCCATTGTAAAATGAATACAGTGACCGTCTTGTAGCTTGGACTTTGTGAGTTCGAGCCTCGCCATAACGATGGTAATTCTCTTATAGTCATAACGCTTACATCCATATCTGACAAACAACATCAATGCACACTGTAATGTTTCCATAACAACCATTCTTTCTGGGAACACTACTATACCAGATGACGCCAACGAAAAAATCTGCCTTGCTGTACACAAGTTCATAGAAAAGTCAAAACGATTTGACTGAGTTGTCTAGTCCAAGACGTCCACTATGAAATCTATTTCACAATCCGCTCCACCCCTATGTATTACTCTCATTCAATACTACACGTCAATACTTCTAGGTCTGATGTCTGCATAACTTATTCTATTCTATAATATTCCAGTGTATGCCACTCATACATCCAATGTTGTGTTTCCCTTGTATGTCACTCATACATCCAATGTTTGGGTTCCCGTGTATGCCACTCATACATCCAATGTTGTGGTTCCCGTGTATGCCACTCATACATCCAATGTTGTGTTTCCCTTGTATGTCACTCATACATCCAATATTGGGGTTCCCGTGTATGCCACTCATACATCCAATGTTGGGGTTCCTTTGTATGTCACTCATACGTCCAATGTTGGGGTTCCCTTGTATGTCACTCATACGTCCAATGTTGGGGATCCTTTGTATGCTACTCATACATCCAATGTTTGGGTTCCCTTGTATGTCACTCATACATCCAATGTTGGGTTCCCTTGTATGTCACTCATACATCCAATGTTGGGTTCCCTTGTATGTCACTCATACATCCAATGTTGGGGTTCCCTTGTATGTCACTCGTGCATCCAATGTTGGGGTTCCCTTGTATGTCACTCGTCAATCCAATGTTGGGGTTCCCTTGTATGTCACTCATACATCCAATGTTGGGGTTCCCTTGTATGTCACTCATACATCCAATGTTTGGGTTCTCTTGTATGCCACTCGTACATTCAATGTTGGGTTCAGCTTGTATGTCACTCATACATCCAATGTTGGATGTCCCTTGTATGCCACTCATACATCCAATGTTGTGTTTCGCTTGTATGTCACGCATACATCCAATGTTGGGTTTCCCTTGTATGTCACACATACATCCAATGTTGGATGTCCCTTGTATGTCACTCATACATCCAATGTTTGGGTTCCCTTGTATGTCACTCATATATCGAATATTGTAGTTCACTAGTATTTCAGTACACATATGGTGTATAATTCTGTTCACATTATTGCTATAATTCCAAGAGGCTGTGAAGCGAGCTAAAACGAGCTCGCCTAGTATACAGTTACAGTGAGCAATTATGTGTGAAGTATTAAGGACTATATCAGCTAAGTAGGGGACATATACAAGGTTGTTTAATAAGTAAGTAAATAGTTTATTATAGTGACATGTGCATTAACATATTTCAATGCATACATAAATACATGAATATAGCACCCGACCCAATGGATCTATAAGTCACCTACATATTAAATTGTTATACATATAAACATCATATAGAAGTCACAATGATTACATCAACAATATGATATTCAGTCATTTTAAGTATGGCATGGTATTTATAACTGTAATGTTAGAAATGGTAATGGTTACAACAATAATTATTATAAATTCACACCTTTATAATAAAGTTCGACTACTCGAGAGTAACTGTAAATGGACAGGTAATCATTGTTAATATATAACTGTACACACTGAAAATAAAATCCATATACTGTGAGATTTGTAACAAATAATTAAATTCAAGTCGTCATCATCATCATCATCATCATCATCATAACCATCAGTACCACCATCATCACCACCCTCATCATCTTCATAATATTTACCGATGGGCTACTACTATGAATGAGATACACTGATCAGTTACCTCCCCTGTATACACTTTAAGGATAATGGATCGTTTTAATTGGCTTGCTCTATTTTCATCGTAGTTTCCTTTGCCCCAAATACTATTAATTATTGTCTGTTTTCGCATCTTATAATTATTACTATATGAGTGAAAAATAAAAGAAAACATATACATGCATATGCAAAGTTATTTCCCCATGGGCAGAGTAAAGTTGTACGCTTTTTTAAAGTTTTCAAAAATAAGTATGATTTTGATAATGCACTACTTAAAATGTCAGTACTATTACTTTCATAAATAGACACAGGTTCAATAATTAGGTATATATTTCAACTTTGGCTTCATAATGGCGTCAAAATAAAATATGTTTGGTCTATTATAATGTATACCTTCGATCCGCCGTCTGACCCTAATACAATTAACAGTCTTTCAGGCGTGATGTTAAACCGAGGTCTCGTGTAGGTGCTGTACACCGTGTACGTAAAAGAACCAGAGTAGACGCTGTGATGGCTCTCTGTCTGTATCATGCACTATCCTCCTATATCTAAATTGACTAAACTCTTCAGGAGGCGTAGCTCATATGTGCAACCGGTAGCGACGATAAATAAGCGTAAAACACACACATAATGTATACTCTACCGTAAGCAAATATCTTACATGAGTTGATACAATCACGTTAATCATACACCAGTCTGGTTATTAAACAATAGAACACTAGATAGAACAAGTATACATTGTTGTATTAATCGGACGTTATCTGACAAAGATGATAATAGAAAAACTAGCAACGACGATCATTAACCTTTTTACCGCCAATGTTGCATATAAGCGACCTTGTAAACAGCAGAGAACAGTCGGGTCTGTAGTCCAGTGGTAACACGCTGGACTGGTAATCCAGGGATCGCAGGTTCGATCCCCCGTCTGACACCAATAAAATTAACAGTCTTTCAGGTGGGATTTTAAACCGAGGTCGAATGTCTGTGCTTTACACCGTACACGTAAATAAACCAGAAGAGACGCTGGAATGTGTCTGTTTCTGTATCATTGCACTATCCTCCATCAATCTAAAATGAATAATCTCTTCAGGAGGCGGCGCTCCTATGGGCAACCAGTATCGACGATAAATAAGCGCAAAGCACACAGCAGATCATCCAATCAGACAGAACAGAACGTGTCGTCTGATCAGGATGTATGCTTATTTCTATTCAGATAGTGGAGCTGAATCATCTGTACAAATAGCAAACAACATAGATCGTGATAACACCTGAATCTACGTTTCTATCTGGACCTATGTTTGCATATCTTGGTATGTATGGGGCTGTGTGAACAACTGCAAGTTTCTATCCGATACTTTTATTAAATCTTATTTCTTCGTTCAAAGAATATTGAATTAACATTCTTGCTACTGTAGTCAGATCATTGAATAATTTCTAAGCTGTTTTATTACCATCCATTCGTTCTCAATACGGCAACTTGGGTACACTATACAATCAATTGAATACCAATTCAATATGTCTAAATTTCAAGTAACTTTAAATCAAAAACGCTGTATTGCATTATAAGTGGCGGACTTAAGCTTGATATATTCATGTTACACTTCCTGCTCTGTTGTGATTCTGATTGGTCGCGGTAAGACAGCTTATTTCAAACACATTTGACATATAGTTTGCAACTTAAGATCAATAAAATGCATGGCTGTCTTAGAGTATAGATTAAGTCTAAACTTTATTTATTTTACAATGGTTGCGAAGCAAGTTTTAACAACGTATATTAATCACTCTCTTTGGCGCGGACGAAAGCGTATATGTGGACATTCGTGTGCGAGGAAACCGGAGTACCCGGAGAAAACCCACGGGCCGATATGGCGACAACCGTACCATCTTTATACGATTAAATGTATTATATCGATTATTAACGTGGAGTTGTTTTATTATCGGGGACTATATAATAGGGATGCACCTTTCACATTTCCTTTATACATAATAAAGCTCAAAGCATACAGGCAAATAGTTTCTTATTGCAATGTGTTGTTCATGTGGTAATGAGATAAAAATCGTATTTCGCTCGTCGTGATTTCATACTGTAGTGTATGAGACTCGTTTTAGTATTAGGCTATTAAGCTCGTCTTTCAAATTCGAAAATTCGTTTCATAACATAGAGTATGAAATCACAACGTATGTAAGATCATATACATTGTACTTACATTTCAAATTTCAAAGTGTAGATTGTAGAATGTCGGTGACTGAACGAATGCATCATTTTATAAAGCATGTGCAGGTGCTATAATGTAAGACACAATAAACGAAAGTATGTGTATCCTTGGAAGGGATATTGCTATGTATCTAATCACATATTTAGTGGACTGTGTTAAAATGAATGTGTCACCAAAGATACAATAGCAATCGATGTTATTCATACACACCTGACTAGCTCTATAAAGTAACATAAAACAGGTACAGGAAGGGGTGGTGGAAGAGCTCCGTGGCTGACTGATTTATATTTCCTGTCCCTCATCGCTGTTTGTTCGAATCCCACTGTGTGCCTCAAATTCTTTCAAGAGACGAAGCTATCCAGCTGGCTTGTGGTAGATCGTTGGTTCTACCCATGTACCAGTCCATGCAATGCACTGACACCGGGTACTCACACAAGCATTAGATCTGGCATTAACGGGCACCGTATATATCAACCAACCGTCCACAAGGGCACCGGGTATAACTATCGACCGTCCACAATGGTAGCGGATATAACAACCGACCGTCCACCAGGGCACCGGGTATAACAACCCACCGTCCACAAGGGCACCGGATATAACAACCGACCGTCCACAAGGGCACCGGATATAACAATCGACCGTCCACAAGGGCACCGAATATAACAATCGACCATCCACAAGGGCACCGGATATAACAATCGACCGTACACAAGGGCACCGGGTATAACAACTGAACGTACACAAGGGCACCGGGTATAACAACCGAACGTACACAAGGGCACCGGGTATAACAACCGACCGTCCACAAGGGCACCGGATATAACAACCGACCGTCCAAGGGCATCGGGTATAACAACCGACCGTCCACAAGGGCACCGGGTATAACAACCGACCGTCCACAAGGGCACCGGATATAACAACCGACCGTCCACAAGGGTACCGGATATAAAAACCGACCGTCCACAAGGGCACCAGGTATAAAAACCGACCGTCTACAAGGGCACCGAGTATAACAACCGACCGTGCACAAGGTCACCAGGTATAACAACCAACCGTCCACAAGGGCACCGGGTATAACAAACGACCGCCCAGAAGCCAACTGAATAGCTTCCTCACTTATAATAACTCGATGCTCTGTGTGTAGATTTAGAATGGGGTAGATAGAAGAATATGATGATGTTTGTGTTGTATAGCTGATGGTGACATGATGTTGAGAAGAGCTCTCATCTCTGATGTCATAACAGTTCAATTGGTTTTGCGTTCGTGATATCGTAGTTGTATCCGAAGTAGTGTATTGAGGTCAGCCACGTTCATCCACTCCCCCATCTTCAACGAAATACATCCCAACAACAACGGATACTGTCAACCGACACCACATATCTGGATAATTGTTACTGTACCCTTCCGCAGACAATGGACCTTGTGTGTATTGAATCATTTGCACTCTGCTACACGCGTGTACCTTCTCGAAATGAAATCGAAAAGTGTGTATTGCATGTGTTGAATCAGTTTATATAAGGAAGTACTTTTAAATTAGTAAAAAGGTAACAAAAACAAGTCCTTGACATATCAACAACTTCACGAATAGTCAATCGTATGAAGCAAAACATCCGTATACAGTTTGTTTATTATAGTGTTACCAGCCATTTCTGACTTATGAGACACCTCCTTTACGAACATCAGTACTTCCCGGATCCTATGCCAGACGCCAGAGTGGTAGTCAATCGGTAACCATTATTTAACTAGATGGCGGCTCACCAACCGGCCATATCAGAACGATACCCTGACGAGATTCGAACTTCGACTTCCCGCTCCGTAGGCGTACGCCTTAACCACTGAGCCACGGAGAATGTGTATATATATGTCATTAGAATTAAATACATATCTGCTATCTCTCCCTCATGCCGATAGATTCCATTCGATTAATGATATAATAACTTGTTTCGCAATCGAGCGAAAATAAATGTGTATAAACTAATTAATAGTCACTATATTTCATAATCATATAAACACGGACATGATACCTCGGTTTGAAGTCCCACCTGAAAGACTGTTAAATTTATTATGGTCAGACGAGAGATCGAACCTGCGATCCATGTGCACATGTGGTTGTGTGTTCGTTTCAGCTGCGAACTATCCGGAGTCGCAGCTGTAGCAGTTACGCGTATATTCATAGGCAATGCATTTAAGTTCCACATTGTCTCTTCTCTCTCCATCGTGGCGCTGGATTCCACAAGGAATGAGAGTGATTGATATAAGTTGTAGGGTCTAACTTAAGTTTGTGTGCGGGATTTTCAAATGATGTTTGTACAGTTTGCAAGACTGTCACTTGTTATTGGGTGGGTTTGTAAACATGTACATTTAATATGGAATCACATACTACCAATACTCGAAACATATCAATGAATGAACACAGATTCTGAAGCAGTTTGTCTGTTTGGTATATATTTCTCACCTCAGAAATGCAAGTCAAGTAATACATTTGCATTTGAAACAAAATGGTCTATATGGAAAAGTCGCAACGGTATTAAACATGAAGGTATATATTGGAGCAACAAATATGTCATCCAGTCTATTAAAACCAACGTTTATAATACAATGTCAATATGATGATCAAATTATTGATATGTTTGAAACATATTTCGTACTATCACAAACATAATTAAATCCATAGACCTGTCTGTTGGCATTGTAGTGGTAAAAGGTAGGCAGATGGTATGAGATACTAAAAATGTTCATCCTTCACAATACATCGTATTACATTTCGATTGCGACGTAATGCAACAACATTTACGTGTGTAGGTTTGGGATTAACAACAACAACAACAATAACAGCAACAATAACAGCAACAATAACAACAACCATAATAGCAAAAACAACAGCAACAATAACAACAACAATAACAGCAACAATAACAGCAACAACAACAGCAACAATAACAACAACAATAACAGCAACAATAACAGCAACAAGAAACGAACAACAATATATATAAGTACAAAAGTTGCATTTCATATAATTATCATATGTTTTATGTTAATGATCGCGTGTTTTATGTATACATGTATATAAATGCATATAATGTACCTGTATGTGAATAAAAGGGACTTTGTCATCAAATAAAAGTGTATACACTAATTACGGTCATAATGAGGAAGGTTGTGCATGAACAAACATCTTCAACGCTCGACGGAATGGATTTGCTGAAATTGCTATGTTCATGTGTATTTAATTTAGTTTCAGTATATTCCGATTATACATTATATGGCAACAGGCGAGAACAAATATTATAATATGTCTGTCTATGTACTAAAGTGTACAAGTAATTGATATATGACAATTGGAACGATAGTCATTCATCCTTTAATCGTTGATATGTTATCGTTGTTGTCTCTGTTATCACATATTGGCGTATATTGAATTGCTCTCAGCATATGAGAGGAACACGTCATGGCAGAATTGGAACTGTTCCTGCAAAACAAGAGATCAACGAATACACACAATTGCATAGCTTAAAAGTGGCTAATGACATATGCATGTTTGTGTACCTAAATAACGTTCTTATTTAGTTTAAGCATTATTTATTTCACTATGTTACATGTACATAATATAATTAACATTTTACAGAAGAAGAAGAAAACTTAAAGTTTATAGTTTCTCGTCTACATATGTTTACATATACATTAACAGCAATATATAAAGAAAGTGATTAGAACGAAAGAAAACTTATCACCTTGTCAATTGGTTGTTATACAATAGGCCGCAGCATAATATAGTTAATACTGAAAATACGTGAATCCTAATCACGATATATGCTAAACAATTTCTAAACAATGTCTAATGTTTTACGATAAACCATTGATAATATTAGTGTGTACATATTTGAGGACGTTAAGCTATTGATAATATTAGTGTGTACATATTTGAGGACGTTAAGCTATTGATAATATTAGTGCGTACATATTTGAGGACATTAAGCTATTGATAATATTAGTGTGTACATATTTGAGGACGTTAATCTATTGATACTATTAGTGTGTATATATTTGAGGACGTTAAAAAGAACATGGTTAACAATTAAATGAATATTTGAAGTAAGTCCAAGAACAAAACATCAAATCTGAGCACGAAAAGAAGAGGATATTAATATAAAGAGAAGTTAGTTGAAGAAATAATCCGGTTGATCTGACAATGACGACAGTATGGAGATAATCTCAATAAGCTTTAAGCGTTCGATTATATCGAGTTTCATTCTGTATATAACAGATATGTACTGTACATTATGAATGAATAAATATGTTTTAAACCAATGATGAGCGTATCTGAATTGGTATCCGCCATATAAACAATTTAGAAAGCATCCATCTTTTCAGAACCTTTCCCTGGCAGTAATGTATACGTGTACAGCTAAGAAAATTACTGTGCTGATTGCTAGATCCTTAGAAGTGTCACCGGACAGAAGAATGCCACCCATGAGACAAACAATGTAATACAGAACACAGTTATATGCAAGAGGGAGGCAATTATGTAATATTAAATGCAATCTGCAGTATTGCTAATATATCTCAACACAGCTTCTAAGATAGTATCCGGGTAAATCTACACAATACCATTGAAACTATTTGTACATTTGTTTGTTTTTACAATCAGAATAACGCCGACTGGCACAGATCGAATGTGTGACATTGACCTTGAAGCGCCATGGTTGAAACATGCGCATTGGGCATGCCTTTTTGTTCCTGTTAACAGTTGTACTTAAGTTATTTTAATGTACCTCAGGTGTGTCAAGAGTTATGAAGACAGACACGAAACAATAGTTGCATTAACACATGTTCTAAGAGTTACATTGACATTGAAACGACATATATGAAACATGTGCTCTCGATATAATGTGTGCCAAGTAATTTTTAAATTGCTGGGGCGGTTCAAGAGTTATAGAGCGGACACGGAAATAGACATGTAAACACTAAGTTATAAATGTGACCTTGATCTTGAACCGAAATGGCAGAAATAAACGGTATGGGTAAACTGTTTGCAAATAATATTAAAATTACTCCGAGGGTGCATGAGTTAGGGAGTGGACACGAATACTTGTCATTTAAGCATTAAGTACTAAGTGTGATCTTGACCATGAACCAACATGGCTGCAACATGCGGTCTATCACATATGGGTAACATTAATGCCAGGAAATTATGAAATTCCTCAATCGGCTGAAGAAATATGGAGCGTACATATGTGTGTCGGACGGATGGACGTACCAAGAAGGGTATACTTAAGTTGCTATTTCTTCTATATAGCCACACAAGCGGAATTCATAGCCACATACAAATGATCATAGCCACATAACCCTATACCACTAAACAGGAAACATATTGTTCTACTAGCCACGTAACTACTATTTGATTGGTGCGGACAGACTGGACGGACGGACTGGTACCGTTCCAATAACCCATTCCGCTATGCGGCGGAAGTTAGTAATACTACAGTAGTAATAACGAATTATTTTGAAACATACGAAATTTGGAATGATCTACTGGCGCGTTGTTCTCAATTGTCGTATCACCTGTGTAATGGAGACTTCGTTCTCAAACCTTGAACGCTCCAGTATATTCATCATTACAGCGATCAGTCCGCTACGTTCAGCCCCATTCCTTCAGTTTAAAATATATAATACAACAGGTTGTGTTGCGAAATTGGTCTACGTTTCAATAGAACAGCTACTTTTGAATGAAACGTACATGTAAGATATTGATTATACCACCCTATGTGGGTAAATGAACATTAACATGGCTGTTTATAAAGTTGAGCAATGATACAATGACTGTAGCACAAACTTAACATCACTACCACCTTTCGATAATAGCTGGTTAATTATTCACAAGCAGTAATGCAATATATCGTAAGGATAATGGAGACGATGAATTCAGAAAGACATATATAATTATAGTAAATTAGCATAAACCAAGAGGACCTTTTGATTGGTCCATGCAAACAAACACATATCAAATCGCCAGTCTCAGGTAATGTAGACCCTACTAATAGAGACATTTAACAGTTAGATGTGTGTCTTACGTTTATTTATCGTCGCTACCGGTTGCCCATATGAGCGACGCCTCCTGAAGATATTAGTTATTTTAGATTTGTTCAGGATTGTGCAATGATGCATACAGAGTCTCCTCTGGTTCTTTCACGTGCACGTGGTAAAGCAACGACACGAGACCTCTGTTTAAAGTCCCATCTGAAAGACTGTTAATTAGATAGACTGACCAACCCACGCTGTTTGTATCCCTCTCTCAAACATATCACTATATGACGCGAGGGTTACAAGTCTCTTAACGTGCCTTCGTATGGGCAGACCTTCTTGGTAAGCTCGAATATAAATCAAATAAACATGGCGACCAGAAACAGAACTATACGTTCTCGCCTGAGTGGATGTCCCGACAGCAATTAAAGGTTTATTTTACTTCCTGAATCGGTTTGAATGAATGATCCATATTTATGATGTGGTGTGCATAGTTATACTACATGCTGGAGAATGGCGGATGGTTGTGGTCTTAGCAGATATTATAGTGTGTTGTATATAAACATATTCCTACTATATCTGATAACATTTACAGGTATACTATTTAATATTATATTTATATAATTATACCAGTGTTTATATAGTAATGTCTGACTGTCGCAATTTCTAAAATTGTTGCTAGCTTAAATTGTAGTTGTTACAACACCAGTTTTACTAAACTTTTGCAATAATGAAATACATCCCTTTCAACATGTTTAAAGTACTTGTGAACATTGTTGACACATATATAATCTTATGTTGACTGGTAGATTAATCTTGTTTCAATATACTCTCTTGGTAGATCCAATTCTCCTTTACAAATCACACCAGCAATGAGATTAATGTGCGTACATCACTTTTATCATGTTTTACATTAATATTGCTGGTATGAAAATGGCAGAGTCATGCCTTGTATATTTTCTCCAACTCACCTAATAACTTAGAATGTGTAAGTCACTAACCCAATATTCTCTATTTGGGACAACGAAAAACAACAGAATGTACTTACATACTGTCTATATATGTATATGTATGTATGCATTGCACATGGTATATATCCACATAATTATCACTGGCTCTATTTATGTTAGCTGTTTACATTAACCTAAAACTGCCGAATAACATAACGAAATGTGTAAACAGCATAGATCCAGATCAGCCGCGGCGCTATGTCTGATCAGGATATAAGTTGTTTGCTATTCAAACACGTGTTTAGCTCAACTATCCGAATAGCAAACAGCATAGAGCCTGACCAGACGGCACGTTCTGTGCACATTTTGGATATATGGTGTTTGCAAACGCGACTTCAGCCGTGATTTGCAGATTAAGGGTTAATAATAAAAGCAGATTAGGAATCCTCGTGTATACTATACAGGACTGCTATAAAATACAGGGTTGCATTGATATACATGGTTGCTATAATATACAGGGTGGCTGCTATGATATACATGGTTGTCATAATATATATGGCTGCTATGATATACATGGTTGCTATAATATATAGGGTTGCCATAATATACAGGGTTGCTATAATATACAGCGTTGCTATAATATACATGGTTGCTATAATATACAGGGTTGCCATAATATACAGGGTTGCTATGATACAGATGGTTGCTATACTATACAGGGTTATAATATACAGGGTTGCTATAATATATATGGCTGCTATGATATACAGGGTTGCTATAATATACAGTGTTGCTATAATATACATGATTGCTATAATATACAGGGTTGCCATAATATACAGGGTTGCTATGATATACATGGTTGCTATACTATACAGGGTTATAATATACAGGGTTGCTATAATATACAGGGTTGCTATAATATACAGGGTTGCTATAATACACAGGGTTGCTATGATAGACAGGGTTATAATATACATGGTTGCTATAATATACAGGGTTGCTATGATATACATGGTTGCTATAATATACAGGGTTATAATATGCAGGGTTGTTGTAATATACAGGGTTGCTATGATATACACGGTTGCTATAATATACAGGGTTATAATATACAGGGTTGCTATAATATACAGGGTTATAATATACAGAGTTGCTATAATATACAGGGTTGCTATGATATACTTGGTTGCTATAATATACAGGGTTATAATATACAGGGTTGCTATGATATACAGGGTTATAATATACAGGGTTGCTATGCTATACATGGTTGCTATAATATACAGGGTTGGTATAACATACAGGGGTACTATAATATACATGGTTGCTATAATATACATGGTTGTTATAATATACAGAGTTGCTATGATATACAGGGTTGCTATAATATACATGGTTGCTATAATGTACTGGGTTGCTATAATATACAGGGTTTTCTATAACATAGTGGGATGCTACAATATACAGGGTTGCTATAATATACAGGTTGTTATAACATACAGGGTTGCTATAATATACAGGGTTGCTATAATATATAGGGTTGCTATAATATATAGGGTTGCTATAATATACAGAGTTGCTATGATATACAGGGTTGCTATAATATACAGAGTTGCTATAATATACAGGGTTGCTATAATATACAGGGTTGCTATAATATACAGGGTTGCTATAATACACAGGGTTGCTATAATATACAGGGTTGCTATAATATACAGGGTTGCTATAATACACAGGGTTGCTATAATTTAGTTATTTAACATGCTAGAATATAAGGAAATACATATGATAATCAAAATGTATACACTTTGTTTACTGGATGAAACTCGTTTGAATACGGATAAGGAAAACATATTGTATAACTTCATTTCATCATCCCTCTCACACGGAACTGGTAAAAGTAGATATTGTCCACTTGCTAATTTCCTTCTATGTACGTACAAAAGATGTATATCCGGTTTGTATCCATCCGCACTAATGATATGCAGCTGACATGCGTACTCGAATATACGGTTATATAAATGCGAATTCGCAGTGTTGGGCAGCGGTCCTCGCAAGAAAAGGCGTGACTTGCGGGGTTCGTTGTTCCAAATATGATCTATTTACCAGATGCAGCACACGGTAAGTCGCACATCTGGACTAAATAAATTTTCATTGCGAATTGTGCTATGCTTTTCTTGGTGTCATTGACAAGAATACTGAATGTAAATATAATACTGGGCTATCACGACTTCCACATGACATTTTATGAGCACTAGTATGATGAACAGTAGATAAGTGTGCATAATACTGAACACAAAGCAAACATGATCACCGGAAGAACAGGTAATTGACGGTGACAAATGGCGTACGCTAGCTAACTCATACTTTACAGACGGATATATAGTCCAGTGGTAACACGTTGGACTGGTAATCCAGGGATCGTAGTTTCGATCCCCCGTCTGACCCTAATCAAATTAACAGTCTTTCAGATGGGACGTTAAACCGATGTCTCGTGTCGGTGCTTTACACCGTGAACGTAAAAGAACCAGAGGAGACTCTGGAATGGGCCTCTGTCTGTATCATTGCACTATCCTCCAAACATCTAAAATGACTAATCTCTTCAGGAGGCGTCGCTCATATGGGTAACCAGTAGCGACGATAAATAAACGCAAAACACGCACGCACTCACATACGCCTGGGGCTGTCAGTTTATAGCATTGATAGTGACGGGGTGTCATTTTCAAACTTGGATGGCCTAACATAATTATCTATAGTGTCAAGCCTATAGTGTAGCATAGTGTTCTTAAAAATAAAAAATAAAATGTTTGTTTAGTTTTGTGGTTTTGAACCCGAAAATATGTGTCCAGACCCCAAGTGCCTGTGAGTTAGCTATATAAATAAGCTTGTATAAAGTAGTACGGAATTTGATAATATCACTCTATCTCGCTTTAGACAACGACTAAGTCACATGGCCCAATCAAAAAGCAACATTTCTCGCTTCTAAATTGTATAGACGCGACATACTTATGTACGTTTTCTAAGTCATATAGCTCGAGCAATTTGTCGGCATCTTAACGAAATATACACCTCGCTTCGCTTCGATCGGTGTATATTTCATTAAGACGGACGGGCCAATTCGTGATCTATCCAATACATAACTGACGAAATCAGGATATCAAGCCAACCAGTCAAGCAAGACGGGTGTAGTTTAAGCCCTGTATACATACAGTCTAGTGTATTTGCGCTAGCTTTCAATAAGTCGGTACATCTATTGAAAGTGCAAGCCGTGTGTTATGTTTTCTCCGTCATTTCATTGTAGGCCAAACATAAAATTATGTATCATCTAACTTCATTAGGATAAACATAAGAAACCAACACAAGTATAGGACTGGCCCCAGACAGGTACTTATATTTATTCGAATTGGACTGGCCCTAGACAGGTACTTAGATTTATTCATGTTAAACATACTCAAACACACACAGCAATGGTTCACACACACAAATGGTTGCCAGATACGTGAAATGGCTATAGGTTTCTATAACATGGAGTGAGAAATTGTTTACACGTGTAAACATGTATAATAGTTCCAAATCATTGCCCATAGCACACTTAGAATCGACCATATCCTCTATCTGACCACCTCTCGTACTGTTAGCAAGTAAGTACCATGCAACTTAATGACAACAGAAAATTGTCAAATACTGCAATAGAAATAATAGCATGTTACACATGTATACAGGCACATTATATGTGAATCGTTCCCCGATAACAAAAGATGTGCTTTCTGTGTTGGATATAATTATGAAATTTAATAACTAAAATTTGACGTCGTATCAGTTGCATGTCCTAGCCTCAAATGACAATTGCAATCTTAATTTTGCACAGTCGGCTGTGCTCGTGCATCATTGAACATGTCCACGGTGGACATTCTTTACACGTAGTGAAGGAATCACGTCGTGTAACCAAGTAATTTCTTCAAAGGCCGATAATAAATACATTAATTTTATATTTGGGTAATATTATTACAGTAGTAGTAGTTATAAGAACTTTGGTTCGCAATCGAGATAAGCTAATTATGTATACACTAAATAATGGTGGTTTATACTTTGTAAATATGTATGAATATTTATTTAATTTAAAAATAGTATTTTGTGCCTGTCAGATAAAGTAAGGCAACCGGTAGCGACGATACATAAGCGTAAAACACACACACACACACACACACACACACACACATTAGTTCGATGCCAATATAGATCTAATTAAAATCTAAAAAGCGCACCAACAAAAACTAGTTGGGGTTACTCTTAAATACGTCAAGATACGGCCACATTTGGCGTCACTCACTAAACAATGTTTTATTTCAGATTTGGATAGTTGGATTAATAATTCAAAAAGAGCTTTATTTTATAAAATGGTTGCATGTTCTTTGAGCTTCAGGCCATATTTTAGAATGTTTTAACAGGAATGTATTAAATTCTGGAGACGATCAAATATTATCAAATTCATCGAATTAATTAAAACTGAGAATATAAATGTCATTAGTAAATTAGGAATGTGTTCTCAAAAACCATTTCTTTTTCTCATATCTTAGTCTATGTTTCCTAGGCTCTAACCAGGGTCTGCTCTATCGTAGACTCGCTGGTGTTGCCTAGGATTTTCTTCTTGTTCCATATATTAATAATAACTCAACATAGTCTTCCCTATGATTTTCCACGGGAGGATATTGTCCGCCTTTACTTTTTGTTTTTGATGGGGGATATTGTCCGCCATGTCTTTTTGATGGGGGGGGGATTATTGTCCGCCTATGTCAAAATATATGGGGGATATTGTCCGTTCCCCTGATAATCTCATCAATGGTTAAGATTTAATCTTTCATTCACTTTCACCAATAAACAAACATATAATGTTAAACAGAACTATATGTTCATCCTATGGCTGAACTACTTCTGTTAAATGAATTTATTTAAATACACGATTACTCTTTATAAGTTACAATTCTCCGAATGCCTAAAATCTCTTAGTATCACTGGGACAGTATATGTATTATATACCATCAAATTGAGATACACGCCACTCACTTTACGGTGGTAGCCTAATTATGTTCTGACTAATCAAATTGAGATAGACGTGTAATATGTTCTGAATAAGTATGTGTGTTTTACGTTTATTTATCGTCGCTACCGGTTGCCCATTATGAGCGACGCCTCCTGAAGAGATTAGTCATTTTAGATTGTTGGAGGATAGTGCAATGATACAGAGATATACCCATTCCAGAGTCACATTTGGTTCATTTACGTGCACGATGTAAAGCACCGACACGAGTCCTCAGGTTAACGTCCATTCTGAAAGACTGTTAATTTTAGTAGGGTCAGACGGGGGATCGAACCTGCGATCCCTGGATTACCAGTCCAGCGTGTTAGCACTGTACTATATATCCGTATGGTGTATTCTAGTGCGCTCTGAAGCTAAATATAGGTGTGGCATAATGCTGTAAAAATGTCTTTGATCGATCCTAAGGCGGCGTAATTAATTAAACAGTTTCCATGACTGAAGCAAAGCATTAAAACACCGCATTGCTGCTTTTCACGATGATTAAAGAATATAACTTGTGATCCTATAATCCCTTTTCACGCCCCTGGCAATATCTCCCGCTCCGATTAACGCGCGGCCGTATTCGTTTATAGAAACCACTCAAATTAACAAAATGACATGCATGGGGGATCGTTTATAGAAATTGAAAGTTCCTATATTTTAATTTCAATTTGTAATTTTTAAAAATATGCATTTCTAGCCGAATTATTGGGGCGGCGGACGCCCCTGTCGCCCCTGTTCCTACGGCCATGTAATTAGCTGTTCGTCTATATCAATCGGATGGGCTTTATGGGCTTTTTAGCCTAAAGGAATTGAAAAAAATAAAAACATTGTCATATTTATATATCCATTTAACTGTAAACAATGCCACGGCTGTTTGATGCACCGATATTGTGTTAATGAGTCGCTTGTATATATAGTAAACATCTGCTATATGGGGTTGAATGTTGGTGAGAAAGATCTGATATGTGTGGTTAGCCTGGGTTCCAGTCTGTCGATTTTTCATTTTTTAACTTCTAGCCACATTGTTGATGTGATCAGAAGCTCGATAAGGCGTAATTAATAGTCTCGGTGTTAAAATATATTTATTGGACTGACAAGGCAAACCATATCGACGCCTGTTCCCAGGCTAATGTGTGGTTATAAACTTCATTTAATTCACAACGAATGCGAATCAAGCTGTAACAACTTATATTAATCACTCTCGTTGGTACGGATGACAGCGTACATGTGGTCATTCGTGTGGGAGCAGAAATCGGAGTACCAGGAGAATACCCACCTGTCCGATCCGGCGACGACCGACGGTACCGTCTCACATACTTCCGGGCCAAGGATTGAACCCGGGTTGCATTGGTGAGAAGCGACCGTGTTAATTGGACATTCTTGGTGACTGTCGGTGAGAATGCTATAGGGTGTGTGACTGTTGGTGAGAAACATATGTCCTAAGGGATGACGGTTGGTGAGAAACATATGTCCTAAGGGATGACGGTTTTGTGAGGAACATATGTCCTAAGGGATGACGGTTTGGTGAGGAACATATGTCCTAAGGGATGACGGTTGGTGAGAAACATATGTCCTAAGGGATGACGGTTGGTGAGAAACATATGTCCTAAGGGATGACGGTTTGGTGAGAAACATATGTCCTAAGGGATGACGGTTTGGTGAGGAACATATGTCCTAAGGTATGACGGTTTGGTGAGAAACATATGTCCTAAGGGATGACGGTTGGTGAGGAACATATGTCCTAAGGGATGACGGTTGGTGAGGAACATATGTCCTAAGGGATGACGGTTTGGTGAGGAACATATGTCCTAAAGTATGTCGGTTTGGTGAGGAACATATGTCATAAGGTATGTCGGTTTGGTGAGGAACATATGTTCTAAGGGATGACGGTTTGGTGAGAAACATATGTCCTAAGGTATGACGGTTTGGTGAGGAACATATGTCCTAAGGGATGACGGTTTGGTGATTTTTCATATGTCCTAAGGGATGACGGTTTGGTGAGGAGCATATGTCCTAAGGGATGACGGTTTGGTGAGGAACATATTTCCTAAGGGATGACGGTTTGGTGAGGAACATCGGCTATAGGTGGCAGCTGTTTGTGAGAAGCATCTGATATAGTGGTATGAATATTGTGGGAACTCTGCTATATTTGTATGTATATTACGGGAACTGGTGTGGTGTGGATATTGGGGGAAACATCTGCAATAGTGGTGTGACTATATGAGTATTGAGGAACCATCTGCTATAGTGGTTTGAATATTGGGGACATATCTGTTACGGTGGTATGAATATTGGGGAAGCATCTGCTATAGTGGTGTGAATATTGGGGAAACATCTGCTATAGTGGTTTGAATATTGGGGACACACCTGCTATAGTGGTGTGAATATTGGGGAATCATCTGCTATAGTGGTGTAACTAGTTGAGAAACATCTGCTATAGTGGTGTGAATATTGAGGAAACATCTGCTATAATAGTGTGACTATTTGAGAAACATCTGCTATAGTGGTGTGACTAGTTGAGAAACATATGCTATAGTGGTGTGACTAGTTGAGAAACATCTGCTATAGTGGTGTGAATATTGAGGAAACATCTGCTAAAGTGGTGTGGCTAGTTGAGAAACACCTGCTATATTGGTGTGAATATTGAGGAAACATCTGCTATAGTAGGGTGACTATTTGAGAAACATCTGCTATAGTGGTGTGACTAGTTGAGAAACATCTGCTATAGTGGTGTGACTAGTTGAGAAACATCTGCTATAGTGGTGTGAATATTGGGGAAATATCTGCTATAGTGGTGTAACTAGTTGAGAAACATCTGCTATAGTGGTTGGCTAGTTGAGAAACATCTGATATAGTGGTGTGACTAGTTGAGAAACATATGCTATAGTGGTGTGACTAGTTGAGAAACATCTGCTATAGTGGTGTGAATATTGGGGAAACATCTACTATAGTGGTGTAACTAGTTGAGAAACATCTGCTATAGTGGTTGGCTAGTTGAGAAACATCTGCTATAGTGGTTGGCTAGTTGAGAAACATCTGCTATAGTGGTTGCTAGTTGAGAAACATCTGCTATCGTGGTGTGACTAGTTGAGAAACATCTGATATAGTGGTGTGACTATTTGAGAAACATCTGCTATGGTGGTGGGACTAGTTGGGAAACATCTGCTATAGTGATGTGACTAGTGGAGAATCATCTGATATAGTGGTGTGACTATTGGGGAAACATCTGCTATAGTAGTGTGACTAGTTGAGAAACATCTGATATAGTGGTTGGCTAGTTGAGAAACATCTGATATAGTGGTGTGACTATTTGAGAAACATCTGCTATAGTGGTGGGACTAGTTGAGAAACATCTGCTATAGTGATGTGACTAGTTGAGAAACATCTGCTATCGTGATGTGACTAGTTGAGAAACATCTGCTATCGTGGTTGGCTAGTTGAGAAACATCTGCTATAGTGGTGTGACTAGTTGAGAAACATTTGCTATAGTGGTATGACTAGTTGAGACACATCTGCTATAGTGGTGTGACTAGTTGAGAACATCTGCTATAGTGATGTGAGTCTTGAGGAAACATCTGCTATAATAGTATGAATATTGGGGAAACACCTGCTATAGTGGTATGAATATTGAGGAATCATCTGCTATGGTGGAATGAATATTGGGGAAACATCTAATAAAGTTGTGTGAGTATTAGGGAAATAT